>JANDJT010000081.1:22000085-22013337 GCA_024331685.1 Stegophilus panzeri | reverse complement strand
GGTAGATTGAAATAGATGATGTATTAATTGTAAGATCTCTACATCTTTAATATTAAATCAGTTCAACGTGACAATTTTGAAAAGAAAAAAAAATAAAAAAATATGTGAGGGAAAAGAGTAGATAAAAGGACGGTGACATTCCTGGAGAGGAATTCTTATACTATGTGCTATTTTTAAGATATACGAAAGTGAAATTTAGGGGGAAAAAAGGTTGTGAAATCAACACATTCGTAACTCGGGCTGTCTTGTAAACCAGAAACATGTATCTCAGTCGAATTAACATAACCGAGATTAGACATGAGGAACTGATCGTACACATTCGGCATTGTGAAATATTAACCAGGACACGTTTCTGCAACGTAGACCTCGCTAAAACGTGGACCGTCCCTGTTCACACCGATATTAATGCGGTTTTTCCATGCCGTGCCTGGGCCTTCAGCGCAGGTACGCTACTGCGTGAGTTTATTTTTTCAGACTGTGTGCAGTGGAGTGATCAGACGCTCTGAAGTGTGATGTTGCTGTAAAACACAGTGTCGTGTGCAGAAGGGAAATAATATTTACAATTATTCCATGTTCATTCTTTTTGCTTTGGTGCTTTCACGGAGCTGTCGGGTGCCATTTGTTTCAGTTACGCGCCAAATAGACGGTTGTCAGACGCGATCGGCTCCGCCGCCACGGCCTCGGCCACTAAGAGCCGCTGACAGCAGAAGGCGTGTTATCAGGAGGTTATTACGGCGCTCGAAGTGCACACAGTGTTCCGGTTTATTTATTTTATTTTATTTTATTTTATTTTATTTTATTTTATTTTATTTTTCTCGACCAGATGATTAGAAGCAGCAGTACTGGTGCGGACGAACAGTTTTGAACCAGTCCGATTTTTTTGGATTGCTGACCAGAACACATCCAATCACGTATCCAGTCACATCCAGTTCCGATCGAAACATGGTCCAGAGCTTCTGCTTGGAAAAATAAAATAAAAAAATTCTCAATTTTTAACACCAACGTTGTTGATGTAGCATTTCGCCATAGTATTATGTCTTCTTTCTCGATTTTTTCCTCATAATATCAGATATTATGATTTTTTTTTTAATTCTTGAAATACTACGACTTTCCCTTGAAATGTTAGGACTTTATCCTCAAAATATTATAACTTATTCATGATATATTATGACCTTTTTCCTCCAAAGATCCTGATTTCTTCCCCCTCGACATAGTACGACTTTTTCCGTAAAATTATTCTCAAAATATCGATTTTTTTTTTTGTAACATCTCAATATATTATGACTTTTTGTCTTAAAATATATTACAACTTTTCTCTCAAAATCTTACTTTTTTTTTTATTATTATTTTTTTTTACAGTGGCCCTTAAACTCCACCACAGAGAAACAACGCTCATGAAAATGACGTCACAAAGATTATTATTACGTTAGTAAATAAGAGATGGACGGAATTACATCACGACTCTAACCTTACACATGTTCACAACACATATTTGCTGCGTCAAGTAAAATCGAGTTCTTTCAAGTACGACATCATGCATCATACGTGACGTACTCCTGTGAAGTACGGTCCAATAGTTTGGACACCCGAGGTGTCCGAGCGTGACGCGAGCCGTCCGAGACGTCCCTCTGATCACGTATATTCGTTTTTTCTGTATTCTCCTTTGCAGATGACCCAAGAACAGTTCACTCATAGGAACAATGTCCAGAGCACCGAGAAACCTCACGTGTACAAAGTGGGCATCTACGGCTGGCGGAAACGTTGCCTTTACTTCTTCGTCCTCCTCCTCATGATCCTTGTCCTGGTCAACCTCGCGCTCACCATCTGGATCCTCAAGGTCATGAACTTCACCATAGTGAGTATCCGTTTCACTTTGCGGAGCGGTCGGCTCATTCGGGAGTCGTGAGGGAAATATAATAATAGGTGTATCCCACCGCGGGGGTCCTCCAATCATGGCTCTTTAATTACAAGCTGTGGCCGGGCAGAACGCTGCTTTCATTTTGCTCACAGTGGTCGATTTGTTCCCTGTGTTCACACACACTGAGCTGATTTGTCTTGGGTCTTTCTTTCCCACCCCCGGCGCCGTTACTGATCTTTTGAAGCTACCGGTTATGTGCTCTGGGTCTGCCATTAATTGGAAGATTTTCACGTTTCATATTTAAAGGTTCAATATTTACGAGAAGGGGTAAAAGAAATCTCGAATACATTATACAACGCTGTCACATCTTGTATGGTCTAGTGCTAGGGTTATTTGTGTGATATGTAATTCATTTAAGTCAGATAATAAATTTCTCTCTTTTCCGACTATGTAACTGGATATGACGCAGAGGCCAGGGAGTTGTTGTTTTTTATTATTATTATTATTCTTATATATACAAAATGCACTTTTGAAACACACCTGCGTAAGGGAATGAGCTTCAAAACAGGGAAACTGGACCGTACCCTTATTTCGAGGACATCGGAAGGTACAGTGTGAATGAAACGCTCGGGGTGGTGTCGTATTTATGTTTCATTACAAGGTGTATGTTGAAATACTGCATGAAAGGTAGCAGGTGCACGGGGGATCTGTGGAGATCCAGGCTACGCAATAGACAGATGCAGATGAGCAGCTGGAGGGGATTTATTTTAGATTTATGTCCCTTAAAATTACCCACCAGCACTTTGGGCATAGGGGTGCGTCTCAAGGCCAGGGAAGGGATGAAATATTTAATGTCAGGTGTTTATGAAATATCAGCAATGAGCAGGAACAGACATCATAAGTATTTGTGCAGAAGCAGAAGCATGAATATATTTCCTTCCTTTCTTGCTGACCATGATTGAATACTTACACTCGGCCTTGGAATCAACATAACGCGGCAGTTTATCATCTCGGTATCTCAACACAGAAACTCGGCAGCGTGTGCCTCTTGTTCATGTTTGATTCAGTTGAATATTTCCTTTCTCTCTCTCTCTCTCTCTCTCTCTCTCTATACTGGTCACTGGAAGTTCAACATGGCACCTCATGGCAAAGAACTCTCTGAGGATCTGTAATGAACTCAGCAGGTTGAAGTCAACGCTCGATTGGTTGATTCTGCTTCAGGTGAAAGTCTAGCAAGATTTGTAAGACTTCTCCTCTGTCTCAGTAAGATCCAGGGAGTACATAAGCAAGCAGTCAATCAGACTTTTTAGTAGCATCCGAATAATACTTGTTTATTTACTACACCGACCATACAAACAGGTCACATGACTACTAATTACTGGGGCTATAGACAAGACCACCATTGTCAAGTCCAAGATTACCCAAGATCAAAGCAAGACCGAGTCTTAAGTGGGTCGAGACCGAGTCAAGATCGAATCAAGATTGAGACCGAAAACCATCGAATCCTTTTTTCGATGTCTTCGGCTTTGTGAGGTTTCGTTCGTGCATTCGTGCCGATCATTAGGTAGAAGAAAAAAACGAAAAAGACAACACAAACATTATTTATACAGTCTATCGCTGAAGACCATATTTAGCGAAGTCCTACAGCGCTACGTCGTACACGAAGTTCTTAGACAACTTTAACACAGCCTAGCTAACACAGCCCGGCGCTAGTCGAAATTGCTACCATGAAGCGCCATGACTTTAGATTGTCTTATTTATAGCCAGAAAACTAATCATTAATTGTTACGTTTTAAAAGGAATCTGTTGTCATCATCCAGTCGCATTTTTTGTGACTTGTCCTTTAGAAACTTTAGTTAAATTCCTCAGCTGTCTATTAAAATCAGAATGCTAGTAATAAATAAATAAATAAATACATACATACATACATAAATAAATCACCTTATACTGTGTGTGAAATAAGAGCCATGGGTTTTTCTCATCCACATTTGCTTGGATGCAGGGCTTTTCAGGATAAACTATTAGGCCTGCATCTTGGTTTCCCAGAAACTGGCAGCTCCATTTATATCAGTAAAGGAACTGTTAACTTGTGCTGTCTGCTCTCATCAGAGTACCACCTCCTTGATGCCATCACAAGCCATTATGGAAATTTATGTCACAAGTAACTCTGAGGTGGAATCACACTAGCAGCATGTCACTACGAGGACTTCAGGGTTTAAGCGTGAACTCAACACTCACACATACACATATACTCTCACATTATAGTATAGGCAGCTTCTTCATTCAATCATCTTCAGTAACCGCATTAACAGAGTCACGGTGGATCCGGAGCCAATCTCGGGAACACTGCGCCCGAGTCAGGAGAATTTATCCCCGATGGAATGCCAGTCCATTACAGTGTTTCCTCCCAGACATATTCACTCGCTTATTCACATCTAGGGGGCAATTTAGTTCAGCTAATCTGCCTATGCTAGGGAATGTGAGCAGGAACCGGAGAACCTGGAGGAAACATGGAGAGAACGTGTGAAACGTTGCACAGACTCAGCTCAGGAATGACCCCCAAACCCTGGAGCTGTGAGTTGGCATTGAGCTTATAGTACTAGATTTAAATCACGGGGACAGAGCAGAAAGTGTCAGGCTGGCGTTCGGGGGGGTCGAAGACTGGTGTGTGAGGTCGGTACACTCCAAAGGTGCACTGTTAAAGTCGGGTTTGGAAGCCAAACTTTCAGACACTTTATTGGCAGAGAGAATGACTCAGGGAAATCGTGGGATGCCTAAGTGCTTCAGTACTCTGTGGTTAATCGCGCAAGAGGGACAATTTGATGCTTGGAATGCCTAGGAATAGGTGTAATAATCCATCATAATGATAAATACTTGAAATGTTTTCTCGTATTCAAGATATTTTCAGATTGCAGAGTATGTAATATTGAGAAATGCTCGAAGCACGTTTAAGGAACACTGTTAATACAAACTGTGTAAAAATCCCGTCTTCATCAAGTACAGGCTATTCTTTCAGAGACCTTCTTGACTAACTCCTGTCTGCTCCTGCAGTTACGATTACTTAAACAAGAAAGCATTATAAACGCTGTTACGGGCATTTATCTTTTCAGTCCACACAAGGAACAGATCAATTGATATCAATCATGATATTGAAACTTATATGCCTATATACACATCATAGATACTCCTGTACCTTATCCATTCAGCCAATGATGTTGCAGCAGGGCAATGCACAATGCGTAAGATCATTCGGACGCGCCTTAGATGCGACTTTGGCGTCGTAGGGCGTGTTTGAGTATTTCAGAAACTGCTGATCTCCTGGGATTTTCACACACAGCAGTCTCTACACAGAATCGAGCAACAACGAAAAAGTGGCAAGGCGGAGAACAGCCAGACTGGTTTGAGTTGACAGGAAGTCTACCAAATCTCAAACAACCACTCTTTACAACCGTGGTAAGCAGAAAAGCATCTCAATACGTCAAACATTGAGGCAGATGAGCAGACTCACCCAAACCTGAGAGTTGAAGACTGCTTAGTCTATTTCAATCCTGACGGACGTGGTCTCTTCTAGGATGACCCCGCCCCCATTCAAGGGCTCATTTGATAAACAAACGCTGTGTGATATTTGTTTGTGTTTCTGGATGTTTGAGACACTGAATTACTGGACTGGATTATGTCTTATTGAGTATTGAGTGTCTCCTGGTGAGGTAAGCCAAACACACTGATTAGATCAACTCAAGCATGATGTTCCGAAGTCTGCTTTAAATGAAAATTCCCAACCCAGATCTGAATGACATCATAGAAACACCCTCATTACATTAAGATTTATTAATGCCTACCGAATTCCATGTTATTGAATATTGTCTTGATTCCTGTCTGCCTGCTCAAGCTTTCAATAAAAGTAAAACATCCAGCGCCGTCAGTGTTTTTGTCCCAAAGCACTCCTCTAATACTCTGCATCGCTGCACTGAGAACAGTAAACGGTCAGGTCTGTCGTTTACAAATCAAATAAAAGCTGTTTGCGATGTTTAAAAGTGTTTCTATGTTTGTACTAAAGAATGCAGGAATGAAATAATCAAGGTGTGATGATGGGGCCCAACATGAAACTCAATTACTCTTACCACCACCAAGTGGATTGTTTTATTAAGACAGCATCTACCGAAGTGTTTTATTGCTCTTATATACAATAAATAATTAGAAATGCATTTAAAAATAAAAACTTTTTAATTTATTAATGAACGACACGTCGTGACGTTGAACGATTTCTAGATTCATCGATTCTAACTTACTGTTAGCACTTACATTATAGCAGCCTCTCTATTTTTCTCGCTCTTAAAGTTAATAATATGTATTGTTTTTAAAAAACGCAGGTTGTCACGTTATAGAGAAACAAAGCGCTGATACTGGAGACTCCTTTTGTAAATGTTAAGTAAACATCTCCTTACAGAAAACTCCAGCATATTCACGATTGTATATTTTTTCTTTGTTAAACAACACATTTTTTTTTAAGTTACTGTGAATGAATTGTTACTAGAGACATGGCAGGATATTAGAACAAGGCCAATAATAATAATAACTAGACCGGTACATTTCCTGAAGAGCCAGACAAATAGGTTGCTAGCATGTTTAATCACAAAGCTAGCATGTTTTAGCATGATGCTAGCATGTTTCAGCATGATGCTAGCATGTTTTAGCATCAAGGACAATAATAATAATAATAATAATAATAATAATAAACGTGTAATTTGAAAAATAGACAATTAATCAACACCATCCTTCTGACCAGTGATGTGTTATATAAGATATATTTGAAAAACTGATTTGTAATATTACCATGCAATAGCTTCCACTAGATTTATTTATTTATTTATTTATTTTTTTTTTCAAAGCTTAGATTTTTCTGGACCAGAAATTAGCTCCGCCCCCAGCTGGTTAGATTTTTTCATTGAAATGCAACAGAGGGAGAAACTGAAATTGACCTTGCAGGCAGTAGAGGGCGCTTAAAACACAAAATACACAAATACAAATTGGTCCTTTAATGCATCCACATGCACCACGTAATTCTCACTACAAGAACGAAGCCAGTCATGTTCCGAAGACAATTACGTATAGACGACAAGGTGAGGCAAACGTACGGATTGTTTTATCGGTAAACAGTTAATTCACAGTTGTGTTTTTACCTTTGGTTTTTCAGAACGTTACCAACAAGGCGTTAGAAGAAACGCGGCATGATACATCACCAGAAAAAAAAAAACGTCTCCAAATAAAGAAATTAAATAAATAAAAACGCGGTTATGGCAGCAGTAGGAAACGGGATTTGTAGCAGAACCGAGACAGGACAGGAACAACTGGGACAGACGGCAAATCCGCTCTCCTGTGTCATAATCTTGTATGCACTGAATCGCTGGAGGAGCGCGTACTCAGCTTGGGGAAGCTGTAGAGAAGTATGATGACAACCACTCGAAACTCCGCAATAGCAAAGTGCCACTCACTTCATCATACACCTCGGTAAAGCAGGCTGCTGGGAGTAGAGGATAACAAAAAAAAAAAAACGTTTTTTCAGTGATTCAATTTCCCCAGATATGTGCAGAAACCTATTTTTGGAAGAACGTGTGCCGATGATGGTTCCTCCATGGCCTCACATTGGCAGGATTGACAGGACACCGTGCTTTACTCAGGAGGACCTATGCGATTTCTTACACAAAAAAAGAGAAGAAGACTTTTTACGTCTTTTGAGCAATTACGTTCATTTGTAACAGAGAAAGTTCGGACACACCACGAACCTCAGCGACTCGATACGCAGTTATCAGAAACAGTCAGAAGTTCGGACTCTTTGGTGTACTCTTTCTGTTCAATCACTTTCTCAATGTTTATGTAAAAACAAACAAAAAAAACAAACAAACACAAAAAAACAGTCCAACTAGCACTGGATGTTTGTGCTTCTCATGCTGAAGCGATAGACATTCATTCAAGATGACTCATCAATTTTCTGTCAAGAATCCAGCACAGGGTTATTGATCGGTGGCTCTCGGATAAAAGAACAGAATGATTTTTTTTCCCTTTTTTTAAAAAAAAAAATATAAATAAATAAATAAATAAATAAAAGTTTGGAGTTTTAGATAAATGCACATCAAACATACAGTTTCTGACACACATTGTTCTCCACTAACTTCAACTTTTTGCCTTCAAAAAGCTGTGGCTCAGGTGGTAGCGCAGGTTGTCTGCTAATCACACGGTCGGTGGTTCGATTCCCGGCCCACGTGAATCCACATGCCCAAGCTTCCTTGGAGCGTCCTATTATCTCCATGGAGATAATAACCATGTTAAATTAACGCCCTCGTTCGTATCGTTTCTATAGCGACTTACGCAGGGACTTAAACGACGGATGCTCCGTATGAATGGAATAAAAAGACGTGTGGAGCTGGGCTGTATGGTGAAGCTTTCTGTAAGGAAGAGGTGTTTATAGGTAATTTTCTGGAAGGAAGGAGTCTCCAGTGTTAGTGCTTTGTAACATTCAGAGGAACTTTCTAGGTAGCAGTGTGTGTGTGTGTTTTTTTTTTGTTTTTTTCCGTCTTATTAACTTCAAAACAGAGGCTGGTGAGGGAACGACTGTTTACAGCTGCTATAACGTAAGTGTCATAGTGTTGTTTCAGGTCAAATGTATGACAAAATTCTTTATTTAAATAAGTTTAAAGCTGTAATGGCAAATTTCTGTTGTAGAAGAGGATTAAAACGCTTCATGATGCGCTTTTCTAGGAAAACAATCACCTTCGGTGTAGGAATTGTCTATCGCGTCTGGCTATACTATCTGATCCGCATAGTGCAGTGAAACATTTTATATCCATTTTTAGATTTCTGGATAATTAGAGATACTACTGAGTAATTCGGTAACAGACAGAAATGTGTTCTCAGTGAAACGCGGAACAGAAAAGCAGGCTAAAGTCAGACAAATCTACAGTACTGTATATAGCTGACAGAATTGGGTGATATGAGTTGATGTGGTTTCAAAAATCTGGGCTCCACTTAGTTAGTCGTCTTTATGATCCTCAGTTAGCCTGCCTTTTAATGTGGTGAGAGGATTCTGAATGTCTGTTTAGCTCCGTAGTGCTTTGAGATCAGCATCTGCACGCTCCAAGGACAGATATATTGCCCCGGATCCTCAGCGTTTCTCCATCAAAGAGCAGTAATGAAGCACAACCTCCTTGTCCAACTAGGAAATTGAATTTGCTCTAGCTTGGAAAAGCCTGCAGGCGCAAGCACTCAAATTTCGTCTGTCCTAGTGAGACTTGTTTCCTTAGCACAGCGGGCGCTTGTTGAGGCTTTGGCAAGAGCTCGTGTGTTTCTTGTCAGCGGTGACGTTCAGCGAGATAAACCCAAAGCAGGAAGAAACTTATTTTTAAAATTTTTTTTTTTTTTTAAATGATTTTTTTTTAAGCTTTTGCGCTTATTAACAAAGGTTGTAATTATAATTACTAATTTGTGCGGTTTCTCTGGGTGCTTTGTGCACTACACCTAACGTTTTACTACATCAATCCTCATTACTGTCATACACTGCAGTTACTTGATGGATTCTAATGCCGCCAGAACAGCTTCAGTTTGCCTCGGCATGAATTAAACAACTCTCTCGTGGATCTACTGTGAGTGATGAACACCGTTCTTCCAAAAGATTTTCCTTTAGTGTCCCAAAATCTTCCATACAGTAAGTGTTCTCAGGTCGAGATCTAGTGGCGAATGATTTAAACCACGCTCTTTAAACCATTCAGCAAGCTCTTGTGCTTTGTGTCTGGGGGCGGGGTCATCCCAGAAGAGACCATGCACATCAGTTTCATTTTCCTGATTTATAATTGAGGACATTTTAGACGGTATCATACAGTAGGTCAGTAGCGTGGGTAACTATGAGCCGAAAAAATATTCCGTGCAGTGATGTATCGGTCTACTGAGAAGCGTGAGCAGAAATTAGAACATGTGTTTGAAATCTCCACTATCACATTCGGTGTTGAATGATACATGGGTTGAGTGCCAGAGCGCTGAATCTCGAATCACAAAGAGGACCGTCATTTTCAGTTCTCAAAAGAAATATCTGTCCTCTGATCTTGCAGTGTAGCAAAACTCAGAAAAAGTCACACATGCGGCATTTTGGTTCCACATTACTTCCTGTATTACTGTGCTTGATTGTCCAGCCGACTCGCCTGACCCGAACCCCATAGAGAATCTACGAGAGACACCAGACCCGACAATACAGACGAGCTGAAGGCCGCTATCAAAGCAACCTGGGCTTCCAGAACACCTCAGCAGTGCCTCAGGCTGATCGCCTCCATGCCACGCCGCATAGCTGCAGTAATTCCTGCAAAAGGATTAAAGCCCCGACCGAGTATCAGCGCATAAATTAACATACTTTCCACAAGGTCGACATTTCTGTATTATAAATTCTTTATTCTAACATTTTGAGATGCTGGATTTTTGATTTCCGTGAGCTGTAAGCCGTAATCATCGAGATTAAAACAATAAAAAGGCTTGAAATATTCCTACTTTATGTGTAATGAATCTAGAATATATGAAAGTATTCAAATTTTTTGACATGCACCTGTAGTTTTGGCACTGTGGGCAGGTGCCGAGTCCTGCTGGAAAAGGAAATCAGCATCTCCATGAAGCTCATCAGCAGATGGAAGCATGAAGCTCTCTAAAATCTCCTGGTAGACGCTGTATCGACTCTCGACTTGAGAAAACACAGTGGACCAACACCAGCAGATGACATGGCACTTCAAATCATCACTGACTGTGGAAACTTCACACTGGACCTCAAGCAACTTGGATTCTGTTCCTCTCCACTCTTCTTCCAGACTCTGGGACCTTGATTTCCAAATGAAATGCAAAATTTACTTTCATCTGAAAAGAGGACTTTGGACCACTGAGCAACGGTTCAGTTCTTTTTCACCGATTTAAGAAGCATAAATTTGCTCACTTGAGAACTATCAACCTTTAGTTTTTAAACATAAAAAAATAATAAAAGCTACAGCTCGAAGGCTTGTGGGCAACAACCCAATCATCCCTATGGTTAATCCATCATTGACATTACCATTCTACAGCAAACATTAAAGCTCTGCTAATCTTGTGGAAGGCTGCACAGTGCACGATATAGATTTTTTTAAAAATTGGTTCAATTGACTACCTAGGGTTCCCTTTAAGATTGAGGTTATGTAGGAGTCAAAGTAATTTAAGGATTCAGGAAAACATCTGTTATCAAGAAACATAGCTTTAAAAAAAAAATAAATAAATAAATAAAAAATACTAGCAAACAACAAAAAAAAGTTTAGCAAAATAAAGAGTCTCAAAATCTAAAGCAATATTATCTGATTAGATTCTACCATTTATTTATTTTTTTTAGATCGGAAAAGTGTACGAGAAAGACAAGATGGAGCTTCTGGTTAGTTAACTGTTATTAGCTCTGCTGATTAATCACCAGATGGAGAGGCAGGACACCATATTGTCTGTGATGGAGTGCTACAGTTGGATTACTCCTCGTTTATGGATGGTGATGTGCTCGACGTGGGGGCCGCTTTTGTTTGTCGGCAGCGTGAGCGCATTGGTGTGCTTTATTAATTCAGTTAAGTGTAGCGCTTAAGTTCCAGCACACCTCCTCGCTGAACTTTATCTCCGCTCAAGCTTGCATGGAACTTTGGAATAGTTCACTTGTTATTGTGATGGAGCTGTTCCGACTCCTCTTACCTCAGCAAGAGATGCAGTAATCCTCTGAAACAAGAGAGCTGGCGGGGGGCGGGATCAGCGGACGTTAGAGGAAGTTGATGAGGATATGGGGAGTAAAAAAGCCACTTTATACGTGTACATGTGCATAGTGTAAATGCGTCACTTTAGGGGTTATTTACGATGTTAGTAAGGATCTGTAGGATTAGACTTGAAGGTGTTGCGTGTTCTTTGTATATCAGAGGAAACACTGGTTTAAGATGAGTGCACACAGTTTCCCAGTCGCCAAGTAATTTTGGGGCTCGGGGAGTAATCTCTACACGCCCCGCCCCTACATACCCCCCCCCGTTACTGTTCATTTTGCATATCGCGTGAACAGTCTGTGAACGATCGCAATATTTTCAAGCATGTTTGATTTTCTTGCCTACGAATCGTGTAGTGCGAACCCCATTGCAACTCGTAACACGAACAACTCAGCCAATGAGAAACAGCCAACGAGTGTCCGAGACTAAATCAAATATATGTCCTGTGACGCGCAGCAGATCCCTGAATCCGGTTTATCCTCCATCTATTTGTGTGGGAGAGTGAGGGCAAAATGTAAGCACAATAATAAACTTTTTTTTTTTTTTTTTTAAAACAACAAAAACAAGAAAACAACCATGACATGATTTCGGGTGGTGCACAGTTATGAACATAGCTACATGTACATTTTTACACTTTGCCTCAAGTTCTCTTTGCGGAACAGAAGACCCTCACTTCTCACGTCTCCCCAAACAGTCCTTCATCCACATTTTCCTGTTTTTCCTTCTCATTTTTTTACTTTCTTGTTTCCTTATAGGCAATAAAAGTCAAGAAAAGAAGAATTAGGATTATTTGTTTCTCAGAGATTTTGTTTTCTGGGCTTGAATAGGTGAGAAAGATGAAGGTAGATACAAACAAAAAGCAGGGAAACTTACTGCTCTGAACAGGATGATGTGTCTCTTATGCAGACTGGCTTTATATCACCCCAAACTGGACAAGCGACTTGATGATTCGACGTTTGCATAATTTTGACGATGTGGACACGGGCACCTATGGAACTTAGCGCTCACCAAAATTCTGGAAAGGTCAGGCACACAGAGCAAAAGGGAAATGTAGCAGATTTACCCTCCCTGACAAATGTAATTAATTGTGAGAGGGCTGAAAGGCAATGGGAAGGCGAGATAAGGGCAGATGCTTTTTACCCCCCTATGCATCGTTGCTGTGTTTGTTTGCAAGAAAGAAGGTTGCCAGTGTAAAGGATATTTATTATAATGCTGGACCAGCTGCGGCAAAAAATAAACGCTATTCCTGCAGGGAAGTACTGGCAGGCCGCACCATCTGCTTAGTTATGACAGTTAACTGTTTGTATGAAAATAGCAGGGCAATATATGCACTGCAGTAGTTAGTAATATGCAAATATGTTCTGTAGAAGCATTCTCACACTTCAGTTTACCTCTAAACGCTTTCTTATGCCTCGGTTTTCCTCCAGAAGTGTTCTCATGTCTCAGGTTTTCCTCCAGAAGCGTTCTCATGCCACAGTTTTCCTCTAGACGCGTTCTCATGCCACAGTTTTCCTCCAGAAGCGTTCTCATGCCACAGTTTTCCTCTAGAAGCGTTCTCATGCCACAGTTTTCCTCTAGACGCGTTCTCATGCCACAGTTTTCCTCTAGA
>JANDJT010000081.1:21944797-21970761 GCA_024331685.1 Stegophilus panzeri | reverse complement strand
ATATATATATATATATATATATATATATATAGAGAGAGAGAGAGAGAGAGAGAGAGAGAGAGAGAAAGAGAGAGAGAGAGAGAGAGAGAGATAAGTTACAAGCTCTATGTAAGACTATAAGAAAAATTCAAATATTAAATATCATAATAAGTGTAAGGAATTAAAGTCTTAAAACACATCACAGAATAGAGGCAAAGAGTAGTTTCCTCTCGTGGACTCTTCAAAAGTCTTAGACGGTTGTTTCAACAGTAACAATAAAGCATATTCATGTGCTACTTGTAAAGATGGCAAGCTAAATTCACAGAGCCAAGTATATTTTCAAAAAGCAATTATGTTCTAGTTCAGTCCTTCCCAACGGTGTCGTATTACACAGAAGCACATTTTAATTAAAATTAAAATTAGCTTTGATCATTACAGACCGTATTAGTTGTGAAAGATGGTCTGTACTTCTGCTGTAACTTTAATTGTTCGTGTACGTGAGCAGTTTGTATCACGTGCCAGGATCTCGGTTGTTCATTTGCGTTACAGTGCCAGCTCTGTAAGTACACCGACTTGGAACAATTCGCTAAAACTGTCCCATTCCCTCCCCTTCCCCACCCCGACCCCTCTGTCATGCTTATGCTTATGTCTCAACATGGAACAGATAGAGAAGGTTCTTTGTATTGCTTCATCAGATATAAAAATAATTTTTGCTCTCCATCTTTGCAATGCCGATTGTATATAAGCTAAGTAGCTAACTATCATATCAGTCAAGCTAGCATGCTAACTAAGAATTTAACAGGCTTAGCTTGCTAGTTATCCAACATTCCTAATTTACAGTATATTGCTTTAACAATCCTACATATCTCACCTAAACTGTACGCCAAGAAACAAGGTAGATAAGCTACTACATAGCTAGGTCATGCTCGTACTGAGGAGTTGCCTATAACGATCAGATTTAGCTAGCTAACATTTTTAAGCTTACAAATGAGTTTAAGATGTAATCATGAAACATCGCATGTTGAAAACAACAAAGTTGGAAGCAAGAGCCTTCAATTTCTATCTAAAATAAACACTCAGAGTTTGTATGAGATGTGTATGTACTGTGTAGCATGTTCGCTCATCCCAGGCTAGTCCACTGCTTAGCATCATTTAGCATCTGACAGGATGCCGCGAATACGTAAAGATCTTTTAGAGTTACACCATTTGAAAGTGTTAGTTTAGCCGATTAGCTTTCTCCGTCTTAACGCTAATCCATCATAAAAAGCGGAGGACATTTTAGCTAACTTCATACTGATTCCGAAATAAAATTCTTGACTGATTATGAGCAAGTAGCATCAGGTTGCTAGGCTACTCGGGTCTTTTTGCAACCAGGCCCCGCACGCATCACATTTTGTTCACAAACACCAAAGGGGTCTATAGACACGAGGTAGAATATCGTCTTTTATTAGAACTTTGATGAACTTGCTCGATCTCCAAAACGACTGACAGCTCAGAGGAGTTTATTTGTGCCAGAGAAAAGAGAAGCAAGTCGGCCAGAACGCCGTACACGCCGTCGTAACATAAATGAAAATAATAAGCGGTATAATAAGAGGTGGAAGACTATTTAGCAGCCTGAATTAGAGTTTAGTCACGTCCTCGTGAGACCCACCATCCTCATAAAAAAGGACATTGGTTTTTTTTCTCCCAATTACTTTTATGCATATATCCTCAGAGACGCCATTTTGAATAAGCAGGGCATCATTTTTATCCCAAACTACTTCCTGTTTGAAGATATTGATTAGCTTCCGCCGTAACGAGGTTAAAAGAAATGACAGCATCGCAGATTAGATTTGCAGAGATTGGCTGAAATAAGATGTTTGTGTGTATCAGACGCTGTGGTGGGAGACTGCACGCTGCTAGACTACAGCACAGAATTCTATTCTCCATTAATTTTAACAATCTGTGCTTAAAGAGGGCAAAACAATTAGCATGTGTACTCAAGTTCAATGATGTATTAAGCTTTGCTCACACTGTTCTCTTAATAGTAGCACATTTAAGCATGATCAAATTTATTATGAAGACAAGAACAGCATCTCTAGGGGATGACTGGTTCAAAATCTCACCACTGAGAAAACGTCAGGTGGCGCAACCACGCGTTAATGAAAAATATTATAGTTTAAAGTTATTTACCGTTACGGAAATTGTGTATAGATTACTCTCTTTAGTATCTGCATTGCACAAATGTTTTGAAAACATGAATTTGTAATGTTTCATAGTTTCATACACATTTTGCCACATTTCAAATATTTAAAAAAAACAGTTGCTCATTAAAAGACAAAAAATAAATAAATAAATAAATAAATAAAAAACATGTATACATTACATAAGCTGCTGCAGTTACCGCTGTTACCTAATGATGCAGTTTTACACAAAACTGATTTGGTTAAATCCATGTTTTCTCTGGTTGTACCACATGACATAGTAGTTGTTCCATCTGACTTTTCAGGCTCTTTTTTATTAAAATTATTTCTACTTGGACATCCAGATAAATATTTGTACGTAAAATCATGTGTATACTGTATGTAATTAAAAAAAAACCTAAAAGAATTCACTATTATTATAATTACTACACATTTTTATAACATGGTTTTCTTGGGGTTTTACCACCTGATAAACTGTACAGACCAACCATGACTCAGAAATGACCTAATTTTTTTCTCCAATATTTGTGAAAGAGCTTCTGATCACAGCATTAAGGGCAGTCTTCTGTCTTGATGCAATACCCGGCCCACTCTTTCCTAAAAGCATGCCAAAATAAAAGTCTTTTGTTGTTGCTGTTGTTGGTCATGCCCTAGTAAGTTTTTTCAGAAAGTTTAATAATTTTAAGCTCTTTTATTTTGCCTCATGAAATCATGTATTTTTTTTTTAAAAAAAAGAAATCATCGTTTATTTGACTAAATACGTAAATTACGCCTTACGTAATCCGCATTTGTGGTCAGACAGTCGCACCACCTGATGTTTTTAGACTTTGGGAAACAAAAATGACAAAAATGTATTTTACTTTGATGGACTGAAAATATATTCACGTAAAGGGGATATTATACACTAGATTCACGTGATATATATCGAGCATTTATTCAATTATTACATAAGAAAACATCAGAATTGGATTTAAAAATGTGTGTCATACAGTATAATTGACCGATTTGCTCATTTAACCGTTTAAAGTTCCCTTAAAGTCCCAGGTTGTTATTCCGTTACGACTGACTAAAAAGAAAAATATTTTGTAAATACAGTACATTCACTAGGAAAGGTAAGTAGGTTCCAGAGGCTGGCAGGTCTCTGTGACAAAACAAGTTTTAAAAAATAATTTCTAAACCATCCCTTCAGTGTTTAAGTTCTGAGAAGAAATGGTAGTGTGTAAAATGTAGTCTACAGTTTAAAAACAAATTAAACAACACACTAAAAACAAATTAAACTTCAGTCTGAAATGTCCATGTTAAACGCTAGGCTTCGAACTAGCTTTGTTAGCAGATTAGCAGTGCAAGCTAACTGTATTAGCTACATACCCTCACCAGAAGCACCGACGACCTCTTCTACTTTCCTTCCGTGCTTTATATTTCTTCGTAATGTCTATCGTTATTTAGGAAGTCGTATATGACAGGGTAAGATGAACACAATTAAGGTTATAGGTACGGTCACCACGTCGTCCATACGATCGGTGGATTGTGTGCGTGTGGGCTGCGGATACTTCAGCATGGCTGAGCAGAGACAGTATAATCAATTACACCTCAAGACAGTTGAGGGGGATAATGAAATTTGTGAAATGGAGAGAATGCAAAGCGGTGTACCACTGCGGTAATTAAAATGGCCTGTGACAGGGGAGGTTGAGAAATAAGCTGGAGGATGTTCACATGTCTCGCAGTCAGGAGGAGTCCACATGGTAATAATATTACCCGACTTTTTTTTTACACTAATGATAATTAAAGCTCATTGATTGGTTTTAATTATATCTCAGTGACTGTCTGTGGTGCACGCTAATGCAAACCAGACCTGATAATAATGATGATGCTTTGCTATTAACAGCTTTCCTGGCTTGCACACAAATATTTAATGATATACGTACTGATATATGCTAGACGTTACGTCTGTCTATAGCGTGGAGAGCTACAGATCAGTAATATGTGGCATATTAATATGTATTACACTAAAGAATAATATAAACTCACGTATATAGACATTTAAGATCACAATCATGATTTAGCTGCGGCTTTTTTCAAATATGGCAGAGTTTTTCAACTTTTTTTAAATGGAAAACTACTCGAATTAGCGGAACGCGATCGCACAAAATTGTTCTGCGCGCTCTTTCACAGTGATGTTTGTTGGTAAACGTGGCGTTTTTAGCTGTACGCGTGTCCTACGCAGGTGAATCGAAGGAGGTTTCGGTTGAACGCGCGTCGCGATAAAGTCACACGACGCGTCTCGGGCCAAATTTGCGGAAAATCTGCGGCGATTTTGAATAATTGAAAGCTTCTCCGAATATTGCGGCGTTTGCTTGATTTTCCATTTATTTCTGCGAAATCCTGGAGGTACCGATTAATGAGAAGAACGTGACACCTGAAATATAAAAGTATGAATAGAAAAAAAACCCCCACTCAATAAAGCACTAAAAATGATATGAATAATATGAAATGAATAGGGAATAAAACATTATTTTCCAACGTCAGGATGTCCCGAAGTGCTTTATTCCTCTTATACAACAGTAAATTCACAACATGGTTATTTTTTTTTAAAAATTAAAATAACTTTTTTTTTATTTTTTTTTTTATCAGTTTATAGTTACATTTACTGTTGTGGAACATCCGTGAGACAAGTTAGTTCCTGTTATCTTTTTGATTTGCTTCTGATTGTTACACTGGAGATTCAAAACAAAACAAAACAACAACAACAACAACAACAACAAAACAACACTCTAAAGAAAGAGTTGATATTTAAATAAGTATTAATTCAGGTATTAGTGCATGATTATTTATGTACTGTTATTGTAAAGCGTTACCATATTTATACGTATATTAAAACAATGCAAAAGACACGACAGAGGCAGAAAGCATTTCATTACGTTAGCATAAATTATAATCTACTGTAAAAATCCCTGGAATTCTTTAAAGTGATTTTTTTTTTTTTTTTTTTTAGATAAGTGTAAACCAACCAAGAGTCTTAATACCTGTAGTGATATATAGTGACATCATCATCATCCTTATAGCATCTTAGCACAACATATATTATAACATCCTTCTGTGGCAAACAGTTCATTAGTTCAAAGTTTAAGAGAACTCGGACCACGAGTTTTCCTTAAGGAAGAAATAAAGTCACCACATTTCACAGTTTTATCAAGGCTGAATAGGAAATACGCTGTGCCCAGTGACCATTGGCTTCCTGTCAGGTGACCACAGTGAGTAAATGATCGAGAGAGTCTATAAAAGTCAGTGAGTTATGTTTAAATCGTCGCTCCTCGTGGACTCGACGGCACTAAAATAAATCTGTCGAGCGCCGCTCATGTCTCCAAGATTAGATTCTCAGCACCGTGCTTTTGTGTTTTCCGGTTCGTTTGTTTGTTTGTTTGTTTTTTGTTGTTGTTTATCCGATACAGCTATACGAGACGTAGCTGAACGAAATCCTGAAGTGATATGTGAGGAAAAGGTTTTTAGGACAAACAACGGGTCCTTTGTGGAGTTTTATTTATTTATTTGTTTATTTATTTATTTTTTATTATACCGTTGCCGAACCAATAACCCTCTTATTTAGCGGCAGATTTACAGCACGGACACAACCGAGGGAAAATAAATTCAGTCCTACACAGGCGTACGGTAAATTCCCAAGTCGCAAATTATCCAAAGTAGCTTAAGGAAGCCTGGCCTTTACGGTATTCGCTCCTTCACGGCGAGTGGAAAACACTGTAAAAGATGGGCATCGTTAAAGCTGATCGTAGCCAGAGATTCTTCCAAAAGGTCAAATCAATGACACTCGCAGATTAAAATACAGATTACACGTACAACACTGCTGGCTACGGTCATGAGTGTGACGCTTCCAGAAAATAAACCCTCTTGCAAACTGAAGAGAGTCTCATGATCACTGTTAGTGTGACAAATAGCCTCATAGCTGTAGATGATGTTATCTGGAAGGTTCTGTTCTGTGTGTGTGAGAGAGAGAGTGAGTGAGTGAGAAAGTGTGTGTGTGTGAGAGAGAGAGAGAGAGAGAGAGAGAGAGAGAGAGAGAGTGAGGTGGACTGCACTCAGAGGTGGAAAACATACTGAGAAGGTAAACCTAAGTGACAGCAGATATAGATAATGTGCAGACATGTTATTCAGTTATGGAGTATGGAGCGATCAATGTACTCAAGTACTTTTAAATGTCTTAAACCACGTAGGTTTCCGATGAATTATAAGAAGAAGTATAAATAATCTGTAAATATTAGAAGCAATATTTACCATTAGCTAGAATTTGTCTTGCTGCCTAGCCGTTTGGCGTTAGCTACTGGAATCGACGCTAGTCTAACCTGGTATTAGCAAAGCAAACAGGCTAGCAGTTAAATATAATATAGCTAGGGCGTAAAGGGGGCGCCTCGTTTTGTACGGGTCTTTGTACGAGTATCCAGCGTACTGAAACGTTTTACCGTGGTAGTGGATTATCCACCGTCAGACGTGCACGGACAGCTACAGCGCTAACTACACTGTGTAGCATTAACAGATCCGAGCAGATGATGAATTGATGAGATTTCTACATTGATGATCTTGATTGGATGCTAAACTGAGCCCTTTTGATATGGCGGATAAAAAGAGACCTTTCCCTGCTGAGAAACAAAACAAAACAAAACAGAAACCATTACAGAAATTCTACTGGTTGTAATGGTTATAATGGATTGTATTGGTTTTAATGGAAACTATAATGGTTCTTGTGGGTCTCTATTGGTAATGTGTTGGGTTCTGTTGGTGGCATGTTTATGTCTAGTGGAAACCAATACAAACCATTTTAATCCTAAAAGAATATGGCCCAAAACACACTACTGTACATTTGTTAATGGTTTTAATGGTATTTGTGGTGGAAACCATTAGAATTTCTGTAATGGTTTCTATTGATTTGTAGGTTTTTTTTTTTTTCCAGCGGGGTCGTGATCTGCAACAAGGAGGTCTCAATTTTAAACGATGCACCAAAATAAAAGCTCAAAAGTATCGTTTCTCAAGGATGTTCCCATTGAACCTGAATTGTACAGATGGTCCTGGAAAGCCTGTTATGAGAAAATGACAGCAACCTAAGAATATAACGCACTCATACCTCTTCATTTCTAGAACATACACCTATTCAACCTAATAAAACCTCTCAGTAGGCCACCATTTTGGCTCTCTACTTGTAAATGCCCTTTTGGGCTGGTCTTGGGCACTTAGCAGCCTTTTTTAAGCACTTCACTGGAGTACATGCGCCATTGACCTCATGTAAATACCCAGTAGATCACGCTATACAGCACGGCACTCTTACACACTGAATCACTCTTCTAGCCCTGAAACAAAGAGTCACTTGCAGAGAGAGTAAAAGGCCCTCTGGGAAGCTGGCCACAAGTTGGTGTGATTTTAGCCTGAAATTACACAGTGCTGGATTCTGACAGATAGCTGCAATTTCCCCTCATTTGGCCACCTGCAGCGCTGCGCTCCTGACCCAGCGCAGCATACAGCAGCTAATGGATGACATGCAGTCTTTGGTATTAAGCTAATGGAACAAGATCTTTGTGCTAAGAATTATTTAGGGCTTGAAAAAAAAAAAAAAAAAACATGGACTGAAATGACTCTCATGCAATTAGCACTCTGAATCATACAGCATGATTGAAATAATAATAATAAGTTATTAGTGGGACATTTTTCCTTACCTCACCTCACCTCATCTGATCTAATTGGACAACACGGCATATTAAAGGGTAAATGTTTGAGATTACTATTAAGATTAGGATCCGAGGCTTAGATTTAATTTGTAAAGGTTTGAACAGGTATCCATGCTATGAGACACCAATTCTAATCCAAATTGGAAAAGGGAAAACTTTAGACAAACTTCATTAAGCTAGTCTGTGAACGTTCCCTGTACTGTAGGAAACCATGAAAATGAATCCATGTATTCAGTTTTCAGTGAATAAGAAGGTTTTTTTGTTGTTTTTTTTTCCTTCAGATTTGTAAAATGCTGTTATTTCACAATGGATATCTTTAGCGCGAATAAACCAAACATCTTTTTCTTTTAAAATAAATAAATAAATAACTAGAATTCTTGGATTTGATCCGTTCCGACGTCTTTATGACAACAAGCCGCATGTTAAAACACTCTTCATTCGTCTTCAGTAGCGCATTTACTTACACTTGGGGGCAATTTAGAGTGACTAGCATGTTTTTTTGGGAGGTGCGGGAAAACCTGGAGAACCCTTTAGAAACCCAAGAACGCACGTGGAGAACACGAGGAACTCCAACGCAGCCGATAACCCAAGCTCAGGATGAAATCCCCGTGCCATCTTAACGCTTTTAACATTTAAATATTAGTTATGAACATTCAATAAATGGCAAGGAAAGGAAACGGCATCAGTCATCAGTTACAGCTTTATCGATTTTCACCGCATGACGTCTCATGAGACGTTTTAATTAACAGTCAGTTAGCGTAACCATCCATCTCTGGAATCCCATTGGCCAGTCCTTCTTCTTCTTCACCTGGCGAAGAAATAAATAAATACACCACAATACAGTAGCCACAATTACGGCTCACGAGCGGAGACAAACGGCGCTTCACACCGCAGAACTGACATTGTTAATTCATAGTTCAGCTCCCGTTGTCCATCGTAGCCGCAGTCTTCTCAGCATCCAGAAAATAAAAAGGTATTAGGTGAATGTTTATGAGGTCCTGTAACACCGGTGATGGATATGGCTTCGGGGCCCATAACTCGCCCGATTGATCAGGAGCAAAGACCGTGAACACGCAAGGGGTCATGGGCGCCATTACGGCGGACGCATTGATGAAATAATTTCTGGCGAGTCCGATATTTTCAAGTTAAACAAAACAAAAAAAAAAACCACCCACTGAAATGGCTTTATCGATCACACGTTCAATCTGTTTATGGTGCGTTTATCGCAGCCACATTACCGCGTGTCGGCGGGCGGGAACGCCGGTGTATTGTTTGAACGAAGTGCTTATTGAATTTGTTTGAGGAAAAAAAAATAAAACGACGAGTCGTTGTTCACGGTGTGCGCTTTTTAATAGGAGAGGCAGAAATGATTTATTTGCACTTCCACAGGTGCTTTATTGAGCTGGTGTTCAGCTGAAATAAAAGTTTGCACTAGACCACTGCAAAACCATGTCATGATGGACAGACAGCCTCTGCAATCATTGTCATGCTGCTCCTGTAATGGTATTGCACGTTGATGAACAATTCATGGAGAAGTTAATTAGAACTCATAAGGCAAGCTGATATATATATATATATATATATAGATATAGATATTATACACACACACACACACGTCATCACTTCCTGTCTCGTAGTAAAGCATTTGTATACTTCTTTTAAGCCGCTTCACTCCCTTCTAACTTCTTCTCTGGCATAATACTGTTTCCCTGGCCATGCTGCAATGCACACAAGTTCACTTTATTCATTTGATTCATTCCCTGAGGCGACGATTAGCATCTCTGAACTGTGACTGTAGCACACAGATGTGTGTGTGTGTGTCAGAGAGAGAGTGTGAAGATCCTGCTGGCACAGCACAGCTACAGATTAGCGATTTTACTGCTACATAGGAATAGGAGCAGGGAAAAAGAAGGTCTCCATTAAACTGTATGAGATATAACAGAGGCACATGATTTTTTTTTTTTTTTTATATGAGAAGACAGAGACACTGTGTAACTTCTGATAGGATTCCTTCCCTGAAAATAATCCACACCTGGGGTGGCATGATACAGCCTGGCACGGCTTGAAGCGTGTTATTCGTCTTACGCCACCGAGGTGCGACCGTCGACGAGCGCAAGTTTTTCATGTATTAAATAAACAACGCTTTACGCTCTTTAACACTTTACAGTTTTAAGGTAGTTCCTGTTCTCGGTTACGTTATAGCAACTATAAACAGATGTTCCCTGACCAGCCCTCTCTTTGGAGACTCGTTCCATGAAACGTTACATAAACATCGAACAGAAAACAGCCACGTAAAAGAGCCGATTCAGAGCAAGTGCATTAGTGTAAACCTTTCAGCAGAACTACGGTCATTTTTAATCATCGTTTGATCGGTTAAACGTGAACGATGTTTTTTGAGCCCATGAACCGATCCCTAGTCCTCTTGGTGGGGGGATGGGAAGGTGGTCTGGGGTTCGCTTCAACCGAACCCCCGGCACCTCGGCGCCGCATCTCAAGAAATCTAATGGGTTCAATTTGTCACACGACTTCCTGTTTTCACTTTAGGGTTTATAATGGCTATTGATATCCAACTCGAGCACTGTAATTAGCTCACAACACAACAATGGTGTTGTGAAAAACGTACATCTCGTACCTAGCTCGAATCTTCTTATTCTGCGAGATGACGAGTCGTGCTTCCAAAAAGCGCTGTACTTTGCAGCTTAAGAGTTGAAAAAGAATAAAGATGGAAAAACAGCAAACGCCTACCATTTTTCAAACCCCGCCTGCACAAACGTGGCGTCTGGGATTGACCGACCGATCCGTGGTTCTTCGATGTAAACGCCAACCGACCGAACGAGTCCGTAATCGGTCCTCTCGAAGACTCGAGTGTTTGGACCGAGTGTAAAAACAATGGCCTCAAAGCCATACCGTTCCTGAAAATGATTCGAGACTTATTTGAGACCAGGCTCCAGGCTCAAGTGACATCAAGCACACGTTTGTGTGAAGTGCATTGAGAAACCCGTATGAGACTACCGCTATTTTTATCCATTTGCCAATCAGGAGATTTCAGCAACGCCACGAGTGTCTGAGAGCAGCTTCACAGCTCAAACAGGCCTAATATCCTAGCCGAGGAAAGCTCATTATTTACCTCAGGAGGAGAAGACTCCAGGCAGAGAGAAGTGTCAGATTCAGCTTTAGAGACTTTGCTGGATGTTGTAGATCTGTTGGATATGGACGGAGATTGCTAGCTACTCCTGAAAGAGACTGAAAGAGATACCTTCCTGGTTTCTAGATCTTTACACGTTAATAAAGTTCTCTCCTGCATGCTCATGCAAATACTCAATATTCACTAGCTAAGATATTTTACTTGGTCTTACTTGGTCAAAGAAGCTTAGGTTCTTGCGTTTGCTTCTTTATTGATTTTAGCTTGTGGAGTTATGATAAGGCTGAGGGGTCTAGCGTCTAGGTTCTCGCTCCGGCACTCGTACCGTGCACCTTAATTACCGGAAGTACTTCTTAGACTCTCTGCATGCAAAGCTACACAGATCTACCCATTCTACCTATGTGCTATGTTTTAATCTGAACCCTGTCTACTTGGTGGTATAAAAGTTCCACAATAGCTGGAGCTTGGCATTACGACCCTGCTGGAAACTCCCTACGGTTTGAAATCTTCCCTTGTTCCACCATTAGAGCTCTCTAATTTAGCATCTGGAGAGAAAACCTGTCCCACCTGAAGCTGTTATTACTCAAAAAAAAAACCCCCCAAAAAAAAACATCTGTCCCTCCTGAGCAAGCTTTGCATATTTTTTTTTTTGGACAGCGGAATAATTTAAGAGTATCCCTAAAGGAAATCTCTGTACTGTAAATACAACGGAGCTCATCAGCAGTTTTGGAACTCTAATTGAATTTTTTGTGTCCCAAAAAAGTGTTATATATGAACAAAAAAAAAAAAAAAAAAAAAAGAAAGCAAAAGGCTGTACAATGCTAGCGGTATGCTTCGCCTCTCTGGGGCACCACGTCGAAAAACAATGTACCTTCTCATTCCTTCCGTATGCAGTAAATAAACAGGTTTAGCTTTGCTCTAGAAGAACTGTTCATCAAAGGTCAGGTTTAATGAGCCAAGCTCACAGGAGAGCCTGTAACACATCAGTGAACACGCATTGATCCAGGTTGAGGCAGTGACACCTGACCTGCCAGCTCAGGAGTAGCACGTGGGCGAGGTTATCCTTTTACCACGTGACAGTCGATGACGGAGATTATGTCCATTGATTTTAGCATGCTGATCAACCTCAGCTAATGTGTTCCGCCTTGTGCTTTCAGGGGCAGAGGGTGCAGTCTTCAGTAACTCGGTGGAGACGCCACACGTCAGAGCAGAGCCCTTCAAAGAGCTGCGGTAAGAGTTTTTATTCAATTCACATGTGAAAATGAACACGACGTGAAAGCATGAGTCAGAGGTTAGCGCTAATCAGCTCTCAAAAGGAAAGGCTAACGTTAGGATCGGCTGGGGTGGAAAAAGTGACGAGAAATTATACTTAAAGTGAAAGTATAGAAATCTTACTCAATTATAAGTGGAAGTGTCTGGCCAACAACAACAACAACAAAAAAGGGAAAGTTAAAACCATGCTGAAAAAAAAAAACAAAAAAACAAAAAACAATAGAAACCATCACAGAAATTCTAATGGTTTATGTTATACCATTTCAAACCATCAGCTGTTAACCATTAAAACCATTACAAAATGGTTTCCATTACGTAGTAGGACGTATTAAGGACATTGGTCTTTAATGCTATCCATTAGACATAACATGCCACCAATAGAAGGCAACAAATTACCAGTAGAGACCCACAGGGGCCATTAGTGTTTGCATTAAAACTAATACAATTCCCATTAAAACCATTACAAATACTATGAGAGTTTCTATTGTTGTTGTTTTTCAGCAGGGAGAAGTTTAAACGTATGCAATTTTAAATGGAATGTTTTAACTGACTGATGAAATGAAGTTAACGTCATGTTTTCATGTGAAAATAACCTTTATTACATCATTCAACCTCTGTAAGTTTGCTGCTCACATGCCTGATTATCACTACGTAGCTTGGTAAGGAATTCGTCCGAAGTAAAATATCCTGTAAATAACCGATATTTACCGTTTCCTGCCCAGCCGATTTATATTAGCTGCTAGAATCGAAGCTCGTCCAACCTGGCATTGCAAATAAAACTAAATACAGTAAGTTACTGTTAGCATGAACGAAACTTAGCTCAACGTGCTTTTAGACGGAGTTCATGCCGTGTGGAGAGGTAAAGGAGACGCCTCATTTTATACGAGTCTTTGTTTACTCCAGCGTACTGAAATATTTTACCGATGTAGGCCCAGGAGCGCTCATCCTCAACTTCTACACTGCGGTCCGGTGGATGATCCGTCTTCAGACGCTCACGGATAGCTACAGCGCTAACCACACGGTGTAGCACGAGAAGATCAGATCGGATGATGAATTGGCATGACAGGATGGAGGGTGTAAAAAGTTTTCCGTAACACTGAAGTATAAATACGCAATAATATTAATAACACTTAATATAGTGACAAATTAAAATGAATAAAACGTGGAAATTTCGGATATTTATATTTAAGAGTCGCTGGCTTTGTGTAATATCCGAAAGCAGTCCTTTCACCAAAGTGCAGTTGAGAAATCTCAGCTCGCCTGCCTGCAAGGAAACGATTGCGAATCAGTAGCAATTTTCCTCACCAAGGTTAATGATTGAAGATCGCCAGAAGAAGAACATTAAAAAACAAAGCATTTGCCGCACACTGTACTGTTCTACAAAAGAGAGCGTTGTTAATGCGTGACATTTCCAGGCATTTCGAACTCTAAGCTTGTTTGTTGTGTTTTTTGCATGTCTTAGGCTGAAAGCAGATTACACGCTAATTCAATAAACCTCTGCTCGTCTGAGAGATGAAAAAAGAAGATGATTCAGATTTTATTTATTGCAGTTTGTTTTGGTTTTTTTTTGTTTTTTTTCCAAGTAAGAGCTGCCGTTTGTAATGCCAAAACCAATACGAACATCTCGAGTGTCCTCTTGAAGAAACAGGACCTTGAATGTAAAAAGGAAGCTCTTTGAATGAACCGCAAGTTTATATAATAAGATGAAAAGAACTGGGAAGCAGTTCAAGGCTGAGAGCTCACAGTAAAATCTGTACATCATGTCCAATTAGAGATGCGGAGTAAAAGCAAAAAATTCCCTGTCTGTGCCCATTAACCAAACGTAACTAGGCTCTAAAGGCATTAAAAAGGATTTTGGGTTGGGATTTTTTGGTCAGAAGGTGTTGATTAAATCGGTTTCCAAGGAAAATGTAATTACAGACACAGAAACTTTGAGTATCTCCTAATACTAAAGACCAATATCTATTATTGTTTTCTTTTAAAAACTACTAAGCTCTTAAACTCTTTCACACAAAAATCACTTACATATTATGCAAATATAATGCATTTAATAAAGTATAGAGTATTAAAACGTAATAGAACTCAGTCCTAACAAAAGGACCAAACAGTCAAGTCTCTTTCTATGGAAACATTTCTAGTTACAAAAATGAATTTCCAAATCCAATCATCGCCATTTGTTATAGGATATCATACCTTCTTTGATAGCTGATCCACTGTTTTTTGGGAGGGGGCGTATCGGGGTATATCGGTTGCCAGTATCGGTACAATACGGATACCGGGTACCAGATCGGTGCCATCTCTAATTCATTTACTCGCCCTTATATGTTATTGTTTATATACTGACATCTTATACAGGGACTTCAGATGCTCCAAATGAATCAATTTATTATTTTTTTTAAATTGTTGATATCGTGACAATAAAGGAGTCTCCAGTGTCAGCACTGTTTACGACATGGGAAAGTCTTCAGGACAGAGGTGTTTACGCTTCGCGGTTTCTCTGACATGACACGCTGTGGTGTTTGTTTGGTTTTTTTTTTGTTTTGTTTTGTTTGATTTTTTTTGTCTGATTAATGTTCAGAGACAAAAAGGGGGCTGGTGCTGATGCAATGCGATGGATAGCAGGAGATAACTTGTTTCTCGGACTTTAAATGGGACCACAAACGGATAAAACGTACGACGGCTTTCTTTAGTAAGTAAATAAATAAATAAATGTAACTCTGGGCAAATTGCTGTGGTATAAGAGAAATAAAACACATGAAAATAACCAACTTCGGGGCGGTGACGGTTCACACAAACTTATTCGTTGTTGGTTTTTTTGGTTATTTTTTCTACAACACCTTGCCCCTTCATGTTTTATTCCTTATTTAATTGTCATTTTATATATATATATATATATATATATTAGGCTTGCAATAGTGATATTACACAAGCTTCTGATATTTCATTTAGCACATTACATTTCTGCAGACATATTGAGTTTTCTATGTCTGTGTGGCTGTTTAGATCAATTTTGGCTTAGATAAGATATATTTACTGTATATTATATTATATCATCTTTCCATGCATGGCTCATTACGGTCATATTTTATGCCTGACACATTAAACTATTTATATATATAGCAGTATAATCAGGAAGTCTTTACTGTCTACAACATTAACTCGACAGAAAGAATTTTCAGCATGACCGAGCAGGACAACCCCCTCAAGCGTGGTTCCCCCGATGTAGCTAGTGATGTCTGGCTTTTTCTACTAGTCAGACCTCAAACCTTTAAGAAAAGAATTGTTTTAAGAAAGCATTAGTGACCACTCTGTAGTCATATTCTTCGTTAAGGGTATAGCTTGATCTGAGGAGGAAGAGAGGAACAGAGGAAGATCGATGTCCGTGTAGCTGGCACCTCCTGTTGTCGGACAGGCACTTTTCGCTCCCTGATCGATGTCCGGATGCTCATCAAAAACTAATTAAAGGGGATTTTCATTAACTAAACAAACATGAGAAGCGCACTGCCAATAGCTGAGCAAGAGGGAGACTGCTAGGGAGTGGGGTCAGATACACTGCGCTGCTGGATAATAATGAGCAATAAATGGCCGGTGGGGACATTAGGTATTGTAGCAACACACACACACACACACACACACACACACACACACAGTATAACCTTGCTCATCAACTTTCCAACCTTCCAGTTTCAGAGTAGTAAGAAGGAACCTACTGACAGCCATCAGTCACAAAAGTCTACAATCTTAAACCTGGATTAAACTCGCTTTTACCTACGAGTAAGTGTACGCAACATGGCCGCCGTGCATTATCCTGCGGTCATTTGGACCGCCTCTTGTGCACATCCTCAGATATTAACAGTTATTGAGTACCAACACTGTTCTTCTTCTTATTTAATTAGTAATCTGTCATGGATTACATTTTTTTTTTTTTTTTTTGAGTAACTTACCCAACACTGGTCACAGAAAGTTTAGATAGGCAGAAAGTTTAATAGAGAAACCGAGTTCGTCAGTGTTTATCGTTACTGTGCATGAAATCTTTCAACATTTATAAACCAGATTGAAAGGGATGTTTTGGCTCTGATCTGCCATCTAGTGTAGGTCACTTTCAATCCGCCAGATGTTCATAAAGTATGCAGGCTAGCATGCAAACAACGCCGCTCCCGTCGCCTCAGGTGAAGTATAACCCAGGTCTTTTGGTCATTTTGTGTCAGGATAAAGGAATGACACAAGGATGGAATATGGTGCGCTGAGCGTTCCAGGAATTCAAAGAGATGTTTTAATGTAAAGACTGGTATTTCTTTGTGTTAATTATTGACGCTGGTATATGTAGACGATATACATTTACAAATGAACCGATGTCTTATTAGGTTCTTGTGCCACCACAAGCCACCAGAACAACCTCTTGGTATAGATTCTACAAGTTCCTGGAACTGTACTGGAGCGACGAACGTTGTTCTTCCAAAACTTGGTGTTTTGATGATGATGATGATGATGATGGTGGTGGAAAGCGACGTCTAATACATCTCTTCAAAATCTCCCATATACGCCTGAGATCCGGTGACGGTGACAGCAAAGGCCAGAGCTTAGCATCATTTTCATACTCATCAAACCTATCAGTGAGCCATCTTGCCCTGAGAATGGGGGGGTGGAGTCATCCTGTAAAAGACCACGCCCATCAGGATAGAGCTGTTTCATTATAGAGGGACACAAGCTATGCCAGCAAAAATAATTCAATGCCTCACGCAATATAACAGAGACAATCTTTTACCCTTACATTTATTTATGTCCCTCCTGTAGGAAAAACTGAAAAGAGAGATATCTAAAATATTTTCTCCAATGAAAGTTATTTGTGTGCGTGTGTGTGTGTGTGTGTGTGTCCTCAAATGACAGAGGAACTCACCAAACGTTCACGTCAAATAAAAATGGAGGATTTGCTGCATGAGGCATGAAACATCCGTCATCGTCTATAATTCTGAATTTGTCTTTTTGAACGACGAACGAAAATATTCTGACTGGTGACATTTTCTCACATAATTATTGTTTCTCTCGGTGAAACACTGTGGAAATATTGGCCCGTACAGTCGTGTAATTTCACCTGACAGAGCTTCTGTCTAAGCGTTCGAGCAGAAGAAGGAAAAATATATACACTGACAGGTAACAATTGGGTGTTTTACAGCTACTTCACAATGCGTTTTCGGCTTCTTTCTACTATCAGGTTGTCATGAGATCACAATCTTCCCACAAATATTCAGCGTGATCGTTGAAGTTTCAACACAATGCACCTGTGACGAATAGTAAGCGAGCGGCTGCAAAACCCGAGCCAGTTAAAGAAGAGCGAGGAAAGGCATCCGGCGAGAGATTCGCTTGTAGAATGAGGGTTTAAGGAGAAATGTGAGGTAGTTGCAAAGTGCATCGTCTCTTATCTTTACTGCTCGACAGCCATCTCCTATTTTTTTTTTTTTGCAGCCCATAGGCTGATTTGTAATCATTAAAAGCTCTGCAGGAGTTGTAGAAGCAGCCCCGGGTGGCCTTGGGGCAGGGTCATTGCTCCGTTTCAACTTGAAAATGGGCCTGCTCTGTCTCGCAGAACCCCGTCCAGGCTGTATTTATGAGAGTAATTGTGTGAACATCGTGTGCCATGTGCAGGTCAGACTCACCCTAGGGTCCTTTCATTATCTCGGCACAAACGCGAGCTTGAATAATCACGCCCTCCCCACCGATGACACGACGGAAAATGTTACCCGAGGAGCAGAATTAGCTCGTCGCGAAGAAGTTTGACTTCGAGTAAATAAGCAGTCTGTCACCTTGACATTTTGGATGTTTTTTTTTTTTTTCTTCACTTTTTTTTTTTTTTTTGTGAGCGCTCGTCCTCGTCCCGTTTCTCCACCTGGCATGACTAATACGAGCGCATTCTGCTCGGCGGATAACGTTGGGCTTTGCTGACTAGATAACAGCACGTAAACAAATAGACGTGGCAATGTGACAATTTCGAAATCTGGGGCAACTCGGATAGCAATCATTAGGAGGCATTGTGAAGGACAAAATAAAATGCACATCCCATAAAAATGCACATAAATTTACACGACATGGAAGGTGGTCTCTCTCTTTCTCTCTCTCGCTCTCTCTCTCTCTCACACACACTATGGTTTCTACCGGAAGACAGAAATGTGATTAACCTTTGATCTTAACCTGGGGGGGGGGGGGGATCTGGAAGGACATCCACATTTTCTTTCATTTTCTTTCCTTGATTAGATTTGTGACTTTGTACAGTACGTTCCTCGCAGGAACACGTCTGTAAATACACTGACGGGGAAGTAAGAATTTCGGACACTGTCGTTTTAGATAGAAAGACATCGATACGGAAAAATGATTCAAACACCACAAATGGCCGACGCTTTGTTAGCGCTTAGTTGCGACGCCGTTCGTTGTTTGTTTGTTTTTTATCCTAGCATTGTGGTTCGATTTTAAAATCGAACCGTTCCTCTTTCCAAATCATCTTCAATCCCTTCCTAAGGTTTTACTGGGATCCCTCTGATGAACTCACAAACGCAAAAAAAAAAAAAAAATATCCACATATATTCACTGGGGATTTAAAGACTGGAGACTGATGAGGCAGAATCACTTTCTTGGCCAAGGAGATGAAATTCTTCTCCAATATGTCCCGATACTTTCATGTTTCCCTTCGATGACGTGTAATGCCTCAGTACTGTTTGCAGAGAAGCAGTGGCCTATCATGATGCTCCCATCACCGTGCTTCAAACCTGACTTTCTGAATTATTGCCAAATAACAAAGTCTTTTTCCAAAAGATTTCTGATTTGTCTAAACGTTTTACACAGTGCTTCTTTGTTAGCAGAGGAGTTTAGCGTGAGGTGTAGGAACGGAGATGCTGCTGCTGCTTTCAGGTCGTCCTGTAACTCCTTTCGAGCGGTAGCTGACTTCTCTCTTACCTTCTTTATCATCAATCTGAGCGCGTGTTGTGAAATCTTGCATGGTGGACCTGTCCAGAGATGATCAGTTGTAGTTCCATGCACTTTCCACCTGCTGCGGCTCTGTAGCTTTACGTTTGAGCGTTGTTTAATAAATGTTGTCCCTGAGGAACTTTAGGAAGATCCTTCACCGGCATTTATATCTAGAGCTTGATTTATTTTTATGTCACATACTATATATTCGAATACAGTGTCTGTATACTTTTTGTTCATATTTATGTGAAGTGGATATACGGTGTATGTGCATTGTAAATATATTAAATAACAAAAGAACTAAAGTGCTGGATACTGATTTCCCTTCACTGTATTGTCCAGTAAGAATACAAATCATGTCATGTCTATTCTCCTCCGAAAAAAAAAAAAAAAAAAGATCAATACGATTTCTGTTCATTATTAATACGATATCCATCCATCATCCTCGCACACCCATCCCGAAAGACGGCCATAATCTGCTGCGCTGCTTAATAATTTTTCACCTCTGCCAGAACATCAGTATCTAGCAGATGTCAGCACCGTTTGAAGTTGAACAGGACAAGCAGCGGATTTTTTTTTTTTTTTTTTTCTGAAGCGATCGAGGCAGCTTTCATGTCTGATCAGACTAGCGATGCTAATTTTACACCCATTTGTATCGCTTAACTGGTGAAATAACTCTCGCTTCGTGAGACGTGTCTGAATCAAAGCTGTCAACGTGATGAGCTTATTTTACTTTGTTTTCCAAATGCGTGCTGTTTTTATTTGGACGCGGTCGATTATTTGATTCTTTTCTTTCCCGTTTTACCTTGGCTTTGCTACGCCTCACACCGCATGGCTCCCGCTTTACGCACTTTTATCTGAAGGAATGCTAATCTCGCCTGAATAATGGCTCATTAGTGGCATTGCCATGTTCCCATCAAATTCTTGCACAAACAAGAAGTTATCATTTAATGCCTCGCTTGTTATCTCTTATACACGTTTTGCTTATTATCTTACATAAACACTTGGCTGTAAAGTCTGTGATTTTTCTGTCTTTTCTTTCTTTCTTTCTTTCATGTGGTCAAGGCAATTCCTCGCTATGTCCTGGCTCAGGAAAGTCTAGACGAATTCATTTCAGATATATTTTGCGAGATATGATGGTGAATGTGCCAAAAGAGTATTAATTGTGGAATTATACTGTATATGGATAAGCTTTGCTTAGCACAGCTACTTAAAAATGGCGAACAGTGCTGGAAAGAGAGGACTAGCAGAAAAGATCTTACTTACATTAGCTGCCTTCTTTCATTTATTATTATTATTATTATTATTATTATTATTATTATTATTATTATTATTATTATTATACAGCATTATTAGTGCTTGAAGAATGGTTTTTTGTTTTGTTCTTTGCATCCAATTATATTTTACATTTAATGTTGTGGAATGACCTTACTGACCGTTTCAAAGCGCTGACACTGGAGACTCCTTCCAGAAGCTTCATATCAAGCCTCAATCATATCAATGACGACATTTTCAAATGCTTTTTACTATTAGATTACGTTGAACATCCACCACATAGACATACACATACACAAGTCCCTGTGAATGAGCCGTTACCATAGAAACGATAGCATATTAGAACAAGCGGTTCGAGTATTCAGCTGCGCCGTGGTCTAAATATCCCTTAAACCGCAAACAATTAAGAGCGAGCGAGCGAGCGAGCGAGCGAGCTATAATTAACTGAAAATGTCATGTTTGAAGTGAGTTGCGCATCTCTATGTGAAGGAGCTTCACCCCTTTTAAAACAAAGCCAAGAACTAATTACATAAAATATTACTCTGACCTTAATCGCCTTTCCAAACTAGTACGATAAGCTTATAAAGCTTCTTCTGTTGAAACACGTGCATCGTTTTAGGCGCAAATTTTATGGGAAATGTCTCATTCTCACGCTAGGCTCGGAAATCTTCGATTGCATTCAGAAAAAAAATAGTGGCGTTACTGAGATACGTCCACAAATCCGGGATACATTATATAATAATAACAACAACAACAACAACAACAACAACAACAAAAAATTGTCTATGGGGCCAGAATAACGCCATTTTCCGAACATTTCTGGCGAAAATTACGAAACGCGATGTGTATATACCAGGTCTACTGCCTAAGACGTACGAGAAGATACGTGATACGTTTTATTCTCGTTCATTCTCTATGGGCCAAAAACGTGTAAATATTTTGTCTGCAGTTCAAACGTCGTAAGTCGAATCAATTCGCAGGCACCACTAATATTATTATTATTATTATTATTATTATTATTATTATTATTATTTCTTCAGTCTTAGAGGTGTGGGATTTCTGTCACTTCTCAGAAGGGAAATTCTCAGTAGGAACATGATGTAACATACAGGTGCATCTCAAAAAATTTGATTCTAGGTGGACGTTCCTGTATTATAAATTCTTTATCCTAATATTTTGAGATACTGGATTTTTGATTTCCGTGAGCCGGCTTGAAATATTTCACTTCGTATGTAATGAATCTAGAAAATATGAACGTTTGACTTTTTGAATAAAATTACGGGGGGAAAAAAATGAACTTTTCCGTGATATTCAACTGTTTTGAGATGCACCCGTTAGATAAAGATACACATACACCATATATACAGTGTGTGGATCGTGCTGGTGCAGTAGCACTACCTCACAGTTATCCAGACTAACTCCTAAAACAGTCATGTAAGAAAGAAAAAAAATTCCACGCCGGGGTTCAGTTATTTTAGCGTAACAGCATGACCTGAAGTGTGTTTTTCCTCTTACACCACAACAACTTCGCCAACGATTACTTATAACTTTATTTATTTATTAATAAGTGACACGTTATGCCTCTTAATGGCTTATAGCTATAGTGAATGTTCTGGAACGTCCATAAAACAAGTAGGTCCCCGTTATCTCTAACATCATTGCCGCTTTAAACAGTCGTTCCCTCGCCAGCTGTTTTAAACCAAGAACGTTCAATATGTTGAATATTTAATATTCAAGATTCTGCATTATCAAGTTTCTGCATTATTCCTAGCTTCGATTTCTATTTAAATGTAAGTAAAAGTGCGATATCGACCGTGTTAACTGCTTCGTACAAAAGCTCAGATTTCCCCTCACGTCTAATCTCGTCTACTGAAGCGTCCGATTCGACGACACTCCGATGGAATTGATCTAGAAATCGATCGTAAGGTTTTGCACGCCGTCGTTAAAGCAAAATTTTTTAAAAAAAATTAAAAAATTTAAAAAAGAAAGAAAGGGGACGTACCGAATTCCGAGAAACTTCGAAATCCATGAAAATATTTCCGTAAGTCGATGTCGATGATATCATTTGTAATGAAGTTGTTTTGTATTACATTAAAAAGGAATGTAAAAGCATTTTCTCTAGCGCTCTCAGACGTTTGGACTTCACTCTATATCAAGGTTTGGGTGTACAGTATTTCAGTGTCTGATTGTTACTCAAACGAACTCAGGTGTGTTCTCAACTCCCTCTGCTCCGTAGTTTGGAATCTCCAACACGTGCCCTGTACATGGAGGCTCCTAAAGGTGTGCAGATTCAAGCGGAAGCCGGTGACATCCAAGCCACCTGCAGAAGCGACCTGCGCCTGGAGTCAAAAGACGGAGAGGTAAATGTCCTCACCACCCACACACACACACACACACACACACACACACACACACACACAATGTTGATCTGCTTCACATTTCCGACATCCCCATCTGCCATCGTTTCGTATCCAGACGAGCGCCTCGCTAGTTTCCATATGCTCCCTCCTCTTCCGCAGTGCCCCGAGCTTAATATTCAGGCTGCCATACATCAATGGCAATTACAGGAGATAATCCATGACCCGACATTTGGAGAGAACTGATAACCTTGTAAGAAGCACACTTGTTGTTGCAGAGTTTGAGGAATTGAAAGATTATCACCATATGTTCACAAAATACATGAATAATTACAACAAATCCTGTGGGCTGTGAAGAATGATTACAGCCCCTATTCTCTAGGTTCTGGAGGTGAAACCGTCCCAAAAGAGCTAAAGCAACAACTCTGACAGTTAGCTCCGGCTGTAGCGTTTCTATCATCGCTCGTTCGAATACGTTAGCATTTCTATAGCAACAGCTCCTTCGCAGGGACTTAGACGGTGGACATGCGACATACTTTAAGCCTAGTAATAAACAGATTGAAAGAAAGCATGTCGATGTTTAACAAAGAAAAACGTACAATTGTTGATTTGCGTGGTGGAGTTTTCTGTTACGTTTATGTAAAGTCGCTAACCTGCAGGAGTTTGCGATTTTGCGAGCGCTGAAACGAATGAAGCAAAAATGAAGCAAACTACGCAACATGCCGAGGAGCTTGCAATCAGTGCAGATTTTATACGGGTCGATATACGGGTTTAGATTCGGGTCGAGACGCGTCACGTGACATCATCACGACGTGCGTTCGGCCAAATCGACAAACGTTGCTGCGATAGAGCGCGCAGAACTATTTCATGCAGTTGCACGACAACCTTTTCGGAAAACAACGCGAAATCCTGTTCGGATTGTAGCATTTATGGAAGGAGTCTCCGGTTTCAGTGAGGACAGAGGTTTCCAGTTTCTTGGTTACATGGAAACCTGAGGGTTTGTTTTGTCTTTTTAATTTCAAGAGGGAGAAAAAAAAAAGAGAGAGAGAGAGGTTGGTGAAGAAATGACCGTTTATAGCTGCTATAACGTAAGTGAGAACAGGAACTAATTCGTCTCACGGACGTAACATTAAACGTAAAAAAAAAAAAAAAAAAGCCTGATGTTTCATTCATTGTACTTGAACGAGAGAATTCTTTCAGTGTAAGCGGAATAGCAGCGCAACGGCGCGTCACACAACCCCAGCATGGGTCATTTTTCTATAATGTCTTATTCCTATGCTTTTATTCCATTACAGCAGTTTTTAGCACTTTTTACTGGGAGAATAGAGATACCTCCCGCTGTTGCTCGGCAGTCCCTCAGAGGTTCAGGTACAATTAGTTGACCCCCCCCCCCCCCACCCCCCAAAAAAAGCCCTCAAGCTTGCCTTCACACTCAACTTTGCTCTATAGCAGATGTCTGGAGAATCAGTTGAGACCACTGCTTAAAATGTGTTCCAGGTCATTTGATGGAAATGCTTCCCCAAGGCTGTCAGTAATGACTCCTTTTACCTTTTTTATATCCTGACGGGTTCTCTACCGGCTGCGGTAATGCTCTCTAGAGTCCGGTGAGCGAGCGAGAGAGAGAGGAAGTGAGAAATGAGAGTGAGACGGTCTGGCTGTGGAGGGCTGAGAGAGAGAGAGAGAGAGAGAGAGAGAGAGAATGAAACTGTCTGCAGTGCTTATGTCACGGAAACGGTTTCACATCAGTCGGACATGCACGGTTTGACTATTCCAGAGAGGACGGTTACATCAAATGGGTTTTTTTGTGGTCTGGTGGAGTCACAGCGTTGAAAACATTAGCCTCGTGGTCCAAACTGTTGCACTGCGGACAGGCAGAACGTCGTTCCAGTCGACGGAGGACCGTTTAGGTATCTCTGCAAGAAGCTATTCCAGGGCGGTCTTACAGGATTTACCGTACTGTATGTATTCAGCCGAACGAAACACTTCGTTCATCTCAGACACTTTATCACGTGTATTTAATCTTCATACTACCAGCACTAGTTCTGATTGGTTCTGACCACAGGTAGAACGTTATCACAGTCCAGAACGTACATCACTGCATGCGCAGAGCATCACATCTCACATTTTCATATTAACATCCACAGGTTTCCAAGTGAGAACTGATTGCACAGATGACCACAGTTCCAGCCTTTAGGGCATTTTTAAGCATGCACTGATGAATAGAACAAGCAAAAGCAAGCACTTAAACCTTAAAAAAAAAAAAAAAAAAAAAAGCCCTTTATTGGAGGAGCTTATTGAGAAGTTTAAATCATCGCCTTGTAAATCCCCAAGCTCTTTTCAGTTTTAGTTTCTTCACTCACTGATTGTGGGAATTTTAGCGTCCAGGATTTTCTTCTCACTGATTAGAATCCTTTCAGGAAACGTTTAGCTTTGTGCATGCGCTTTGTAAAGAATCGATGATCCTCGGTCAGCTGCTTGGAGGAGCCAACGGTGTTCATGAACATCCTGAGAGGTTTGAATGATCAAAATAAATAAATAATGTATTAAGCGCTAGAAAAATCAACTACCGTACACCAAGGCCTAATGATGCAGTCAAAGTTTGGAGATCATGCAAAGGTCACCTGCAAGATTATAGTTTACACTTATCTAACTTAATTCAATTTAGATTTAGTACATTTAATAAATCATAGCATATGAATTTGAATCCAAAGCCAAATCTTTATGGAGTGTATGGTTTGCTATTTACTTACTGATTTCTGTGTTTTAGTCTGTGTAATGTTGCACATTGTATAATGATAATAATAATAATAATAATAATAATAACAACAATAACATTAAAATGCATTACACCACAGCACGGTTGAATTCTTGAATCTGATTGGTCAGAAGCTGTGCATTATTTCTGTGTAACAGCATGTTGTTGTTTCTATAGTAACAGCACGTACACAGGGACTTGTACGGTGGACGCTCCAAAAAAAAAAAAAAAAAAAAAAAAAAAAAAAGTTGTTGTTTAACAAAGTAAAACTTTGTAGAGAGAGAGAGCAAGAGAGGGAGAAAGAGGGAGAAAGAG
>JANDJT010000081.1:21904888-21915846 GCA_024331685.1 Stegophilus panzeri | reverse complement strand
ATGTCAGGAAGTTGGGGTCAGAGCGCAGGGTCAGCCATGATACAGCGCCCCTGGAGGAGAGAGGGTTAAGGGCCTTGTTCAAGGGCCCAACAGTGGCAGCTTGGCAGTTCTGGGGCTTGAACCTCCGACATTCTGTTTAGTAACCCAGAGCCTAAACTGTTGAGCCACCACTTCGTCTGCCCACCCTGAAATCAAAGATCGTTCAGAAAACCAAACTTTTATGATATTAACGTGACAACATGGTCTACTGAATTTGTCAGTATGAACTGCATTATATGATTTATTCGCAGTGAATCGGACACGTTAAACAGGCTTGTCCAAGTAAGGAAGCTTGTGAACACAGCACAGAGTAAGCCAAATAAGCCTGAAAGTGTGAATAGGGCCAAAGCTGTTGAAAAACGACATGGGCCAGAGGTTACTTCTGCAACCACAGAGAAAAGGCATAAAACCATTCAAAACAACAAGAAAGGTGAGGTTGATTGATGAGGGATGAGGGAATTAAAGCAACTCACTGCACCACGCGAAACGGGTCTTTTGGAGAGTGACGCGTGGTCACATCCCGAAGAATCCGATCATAATTATGAGGATATGGAGCGTTTGTATGTAAGTCCCAAAGTCCAGTTGATCCAAGCGCCACAGGAAGTAGAACTAAATGTATGCTCTTAGACCGAAAGAGAATTTCCTCTGATCACATTAACGGGCAGCATAAAAATCAAGCGTTTCTATTTTTGATTTCAATCTCTGCCTAATATGTCGGGTGTGAAAAAGAAAAAAAGGCTGAAAGACTACCACTGATGAGATTGATGAATAAACCAGAGCAGTACCATTATTATTATATATCAGCAGGACCACTGTATAAAGTATGCTGCAATACTGCTGAAGAGAAACTCACACTGATGACTGAAACCACACTCAGTGACTCTTTTCAATCAGGGATATAAGTACAGGATAAGTGCTGGTTACTTCGGTCCAGACAGCTCAAGATGGTAAGCACAGGTACAGACTGCTGATTTATACTTGCATTTGTTATTAACATATTCTCCCTAAACGCTGGTCCAGTTTGTGCATTCGATTCTTTGCAGAGTTGCCTGTTCAAAACCTTTTCATAGGAAAGTTAGTCACACACGACAGGAATCTCATTCCACACTGAGCAGAAATGCTGAAATCTACTGTATAATGACATCTAGAGTGACATGATTGTATTGATTTTGTTGCAGGGAAGTTTTCCTCCATAGAAAGACAATACACCTGGGTCAAAACCAATACCAACATGATCTCTAATGATGTTCAAAGGCAAAAACAGAAGCAGAATTTCCCATAGTTGTCCATCTGTCCTGATGTCAGATCACTGCAATGTTTAAATTCCAATTTCGCCGTCCACCGACCAAAATACAACCTTCACACTGGCATGTTAATTGTAGTTTTCTCCAAGAAGACCTGCTCCTTCACTATTTTTTTGGAAGGCTCAGAGAGACAGAAAGTCACAGTTTAAGTCTATCAGTTGAGGGTGTACACAGCAGTAAACACCACGGGGGGGACGGGGTTGGGGGAGGAAGAAAGATATTAAAGGAAGACACTAAAGAATCAGAGTGATGGAAGAAGAGCTGCCGAGAAGACAAACGCTACTGCCAAAAAGCTTACTGGATGAGAGAGGATGTGAAGGATTGAGCATTAGAAAAGGCAGCCTAAAACTCCTAGATGGCAGAAAGATACCAGATAAACAAGACATTATATCAAATCCATTGTCATTGAATGAAAATATATATATATATATATATACACACACAGTAGAACACTGTGACGAGGCAACAATGGACCATCTACTACAAGTTCTGTCACATTTATCAAACCGAACTGGAGAGCTTTGTGTCATTTAATGAACTCACTGCCTCGGCTCAAGAGCAGTGTACTGGTAAATCACCAGGACTAGATGGACTGACTGGACTAACAGGTTTAGAAAGGTCTCTCTGGCCTTTAATTAGCAGACCTGTACTCTGTTTTATTTATTTATTTATTTATTTATTTATTTATTTATTCATTTATTTTTAAGTATTTGGCCTTTCGCGATGCTGCAGAAGGACAATGGTGATTCTCCTCCCTAAGAAGGGAGATCTGGGATGTTTAAGAAACTGGTACACATGGATATTAAGATCCTCTCCAAGCCCTAACTAACTGCTTGAAAATGATGTTGATAAACCATTATCCATGCTGAGCAGTCCTACTGCCACTCCTGGAATGTGCTTTGACAATTTGTTTTAAGATCTTAACATTGGGTTCGTTTCACTGGATCGAGAAACAGCAATTGACGGGGTTAAGTCTTGTTAAGACTCTCAATACCTTTGGCAACAGCCCAAAGTTTGTCTCATACATATGGGAACTGTTAAACACTGATGTTTACAGACTACTGAAATTAAATGGAAGCCTGATCAGACCCTTTCAGGTCATTAGAGAAATACTAGCCTCTGCAGTACTCACTGTGAAAGCACTGCTGATTGCCTCCAGAAAAGAGTTCCATGGCATTTCAGTCCCTTGCCCCAAAACCCAAGAAGAGGTTGTGATGAAATAAACAGGCTATGCTGATGAGATCACTGTAATCATCAAATGAAATGCAGACTTGAGACACATAAATGAATAGCCCCAGAAGCTCCAAAAGATCCTCATATTCTTCCATCAACTGGAACAAAAGTGATTCCCTGGTAATTGGAGATTGGCTCAAGGAGAAGAAACCCCAACTCTCCAGCAGTGCTCTTGGAAAAAAGTTTTGGAAACAATGCTTCTTTTTTTTTTGTTTTGTTTTTTTAAATTCAGTGCTTCATAACCAGAGGTTGTTTAAGGTGATGAAGGCAAAAGATACCAATTATGGTCTAGAAAAGCTTTTGTGGGGGCATGATGGCTCAGTGGTTAACACATTTACCTAGCACTTCCGGGGTTGTGAGTACTCCGGTTCCCTCCCCCAGTCCAAAGACATACGTTGTTGGCATTTTGAAATTGTCCGTAGTGTGCGATTGTGCCCTGCAGTGGATTTCTACATCCAGGGTGTCTCCCGGCTTGTGTCCCGAGTTCCCTGGGATAGGCTCCAGGGTCCTTCACAACCTTATGTAGGATAAATGGTATGGAAAATCGATGGATGGATGGATGGATGGATAGGGGAGCCTTTGTATTCCATCCTATTTTCCAGAACAGGACTGACTAAGATTGTTCACTTGGTTGATGAGTGTTCAGGGGAATGGCGATCTGCACAGACACTGTCTGAACCAGCAGGGGTCGGATCGGTGAGAGCAGCAGGACAGCTGCTTAATGTGCTAAAAGCCTCCAAACTCGTGTGATATTTGTATTCAGCTCTAGCTGGTCGAGAGGCTTGTTGCAGTTTTCTAACGCTGTATGAGAGGGTCAACTTCACTCATTTACTGATGTTGACAGAGGTGCCATTTTCAGCAAAAGGGTCTTATATAAGGCATTATATAAAGCATATCTGTGCACTTTGGAGGCCTAAATTCACAGACGTGACAGCAAATGGTGGATTCATCCGACTCTCCGTCTTTGGTACAGTAACTTATACATTCAATTTTATTTGTAATGAGCTTTTAACAACAGACACCGTCAGAAAGTGGCGTTACAGAAATCCCAATAGAACATTTAAACGTAATTTTATCATTTATCACTATCTAAGAGATTATTGTGTGAAGACCCACTATCCAAATGCCATGGGGATCTTCAGTGGAGGATCGTATGCATCATCATGGCCATCGATAACATATCAAGATTACGCAAATGTTTTCCATATGTTATGTGACATGTTCTAGACTAGATTCTCTATTGATCATAGTGCTCGAGTACTTGAAGTTTCTTATGCAAAGGCATTCCTCCCATCATTAGCAGAGCACAAAGTTGAATCCTGATGATGTCATGGCCATACATGGCTGGGTGTCCAGGAGCAAAATTGATCATGCTGTCCAGGTGGAAGGGATGGCATACTCTCTTCCATCAATCAGACCAAAATTAGCTAATTGTGCGAACTCGTGTGTAGAAGAGGACAGTTAGCGGTTTCCTCAAAGCATATTATGATGCAGCATGAGCAGCAGTTCGGAAAGATGCAGTGCTGGCATCACAGGTCTTTGAGGTTAGCTGTTATGTGATAGGAGGAGCTGGCTAAAGGGTGAGATATGGCAAGTGACCAAATTTGGAAGAGAATAGGTGAGGAAAGGGGTAAATGTGCTGAATCTCTCTCTCTCTCTCTCTCACTCTTTCTCTCACTCTCTCTCTCTCTCTCTCTCTCTCTCTCTCTCTCCTCTGAGGAGCGTCAAGATACTCAAAGACAACGTGGATTGACGCATCTCTCCTGTACCTCAACCCTTGGTTTGGCATAAACACTTTCACTTGTTAAAAACACAGAGGCTTCTGCTGCTCGTCAGTGTGACTGCAGGAATGCCCCGAGTCACCAGAAAGAGAAAGCCAGAAGGAAAAAAAAAAAACATAGCAAAACCATTGACTCAAGCTGTCACTGGCTCTAAGGCTGACTCGTCACAAGTATCGATTCTTTCTACATGGAGCTTAGGTGTTTCTGAAGTGTCCATTAGACTTGCTGAATTTATTCCAAATAAGATAAACTTTGATGCAACATGGAAAAGGGAAAGTATGTGCATCAATTTGAATCGATTCTTCCACCCATGGACGAGAACCATTCAGAACCATAAAGTCGAAAGTGTTCTAATCTGCTGAAAGGTGTACTAGTGTGACCTAAGGGTGAGCTTTTATTCCAGTTAAATACCACAGGTTTTTAATGACCAGGAAGGTTTGACGCATGCACAGCAAGCCGCTCTAGCAATGAGTTTGACCTCAATTACAAATATCAATGAAATGTTAAAAGATCTGTCGAGCCACCGAAAAGTCCTGCTAAGGTCATGGTCATCAAGGACTTCTTACAAAAGGCCACTTTTTATAAAAAGGTTACATCTAGCACTCTGAAGGGTCTTTGGTTTGTCCTTCTGTGTGAAGAATCCAACAAGAGAGAGTTTTGCAATTTGTAGAACCATTTTAGATAGACAAAACCTTTGAGGAACCTTATTTTCCTTACCAGTAAGAGAAGTGGTGGCTCAGCGAGTATGGATCTGGGTTACTCTGGGATCAGAAGGTCATGAGTTCAAGAACAAGAACCACCAGGCTACCACCCCCAGAGGCTACCAGAGTGACCCTGCACTCGGACTCCAATTTTCTAACAAGCTGGGCTGCGAAATAAAAGAGTTTCACTGTACTGTTTATGTATTTGTGACAATACTCTTCATTTCTATCAAATTAGCTTTTGAGTTAGCGCAATCCATGTTTATCTTCCGAGAGAAAGGTTTTTTTTTGCACTTTGTAAATAAAATAACATTCCTTTACTCCAGCTTAACGGAGACAGTTCCCCAGTATAAGCGGATTTCACTGTATCATCAGGATTTTCACCATCCAGAAACGCCCCAGTCAGCACTTACTCTTCCACCAAGCATGCTTACCCATTCCATTTGCTATTTCAATGATCTGTTCCTGAAATGGGGAACTTAAAGTTCTGACTTCTTCTTTCGGTACTTTGTGTTCCATCTTATTGGCATGAAAGTAATTGGTGTAAACAGACCCTGAATTATTTGTAATGCATCCCAGATACGCTGTTTACTTTTACTTGAGATTGGTGTACTAAGAAATACTGAGTAAAATGGAGCTTCTTTTTATTTCCCTCCATGCCACATCTAGTAAATCAAACTAATCAGGAGTTAAATGAAACATCAACTTTTACCGTTTGCCCAGATCGTTGCCGTGCCTAGCGCCGGTCTTCTGGGACCGTATTCGGAGCGGAGTTACATGTGGCGTTAATAATGAAAAACACAAGCTGGAATTCAAGAGTGTCCAGATATCGGAACATGTGTTAAATTATTACGAAATGGAGAAATGAACTCTGTTGTGAGCATTGTTTTTCTTCCTGCTACATAGTCATAGAAGAGCGCATTCTTGCTGAAAATATAAACTTTAAAAACACCAAATGTTTATTTTCAGTAGCACCAATGTCTGAGACAGTGAAGACAGATGAGCATCCCTGACCCAATTTATCACCCATCATCGGGCGTGATGATGATCCGCAAATTATAGAGCTATCGTCATTTCGCAGCTCGACATCCAACCTGTGGAAGCATGTACAGGTAAGACTACAGGTTGACTAGCTGAGTGAGCTCAACTAGCGCTAGCCAGTAGATGTTTTACAGTAGGAAAGTAAACATCGATGTTTGGCAGCGATCGTCTCTCCGTTAAATATATCTATATAAAAGTGCTGCTACAGCCTGTAGTTAACGCTCAGGATAATGTGTAAGGGGCGTCTTTGCTAGATAGCTAGCAACATGTATGAATTCATAGGAGTTAGCTAACATACATACTGTTAGCAGTACCTGAATCTCCAACAGCATTTGACTAAGTTTGGCTACCTTTCTTTATATACTGTTGATAATGGAGGTGGTGTTCACACACACACACACACACAGAGAGAGAGAGAGAGAGAGAGAGAGAGAGAGAGACAGTCTGTAATTATACTTCATTCCACTTTTCTCACATAAATGGAAGAAAGCCTCAGGAGAACAAAGCCATTATCAGCTAAATTAATTCTTGCCAGTAAGAGACACACCACTGATGGGGAAGTTGATAAACAAGTGAGTCTTTAGGGGCGTAGAGACATATTAAACTGGAAGGTCTGTTCACACAACGAGAGACTACCATGCATTATATCTGTGTATGTATGGGCAGGACAGTGCGTTCAGGTGTATTTGAAGATTACTTATTTTATAAACCTCTCTCCTCTTTGCTAAACGTCCCACGATGCAGGGCTCACGTGCACCCATAAGCGTCTCTTGAAATATTTTATCTACACATCATCAACATATGATGAGAAACAGGACTTACCAATATGAATTATGCATTTTTTAAGATGTACTTTCCATCCATTTTCAGTGGAACGGTCATAAAAGGCGTTTCATTTCCTATACACCAATTAACGTTATTAATATAGTCAGACTGGTTCATGGTTCATCGTGCTTCTATATAACGTCTGGCGTACATCGAAAATGCCTAAAAGGTATCGTGTTTATAACTGTACAGATCACATGGTGATTTCATTTAGCATATTTTCAGATAGTAAACATATAACATATAATAAAAAAATATATATATATGAGAAAGACTAACTGGTACTTCATGCATCGCAGTTCAATAAATTCGCAGACATGATGATCTTAAATTCATGTAAATTAAAACGCACATCAATCTGCACTCAGCATTTTATTGAATTTGTAAAGAAATGCCTCCTTGGAACCAGCGTTATAGCTAAGAATCCTGGGCTTTATTAATCTATATTGCTCCGAGGCGCACATCCATTTAAAAAATCAATCATTTATGAACAATAAAACAGTATGAATACGGGTGATTTATATTTATTTCGTTTCACACCAGCTACAGATATCATCGTCCTCGGTGTAATGCTGTTTAAATTGTCTCGTGATAATAGAGTACATGACGAAATCGTTTTTCGCCTGAGAAAGTAATTCAGCAAGAGACTGTTGCATGTGTTCCTTTTTCAAAAAAAAAAACAAGTAATCGGCGAGGAGCTTCGAAAAATGATATTCGTGTATGTAAAATTTCAAGAAAAGCAACAGATTATTCACAGCATCAAGATTACGTTTTTATCCTTGATTAATAAAACCAGACTTAACACTTTTTCTCATCAGATTATCATCCTAACGTGTAGTCTTTGTTGTATCCATCATTCCAGAAAGAATTCAGCAAAAACAGGTGTTCAACTGTTTGTACATCCTCCTTACATCTAGTGATTAGATTAACTTTATGTTATTTAGGACAAACCAAGATGGCCGACTTCTTGCGGTTAGAAAAACTCAAAATAGCCTATCTATAGATATAAATACACTTTTTAAAAAATAAACATTCTTCAGTGGTTCTTTACAGCACCATTCTTCTGGTCAAGAAGCATTTTTCATTGGGTTATAGGCTTTTTGAAGATTAAAGAAGTTCTGTATGGTTAATTATAGGTTCTTCAAGGTATCGTATCATCTCTAAACAGGTTAGAGTGAACCCTAGAGTGAGGTTCTTTGTGGGTCTGGAAAAGGTTCTCCTGGCATCACTCTTAAAAACCTTACTATGTTTCTTAAGGGTTTTTTTTTAGTTTTTTTTTTTAGAGAACTTATGATAACATGCTTCCTTGTGGCACTTCTACTGTATGAAGAACCATTCCTGGGTTCTTTAAAGCACCAGTAAATAGATGGCTCTCTAAAGAACTAGAGTAAAAGGTTCTTTGTGCAACTTAAAATGGTTCTCCTCTGGCATCAGGCTGAAAAACTCTTTCTGGTTCTAACTGGAACCTTTATTTTTTATTAAGTTTGTTTGTTTTTTTGCTTATTTGGTTTGTTTTTTAATCTCAAAACTGTAGCCCATAATTTCAAATGCTATGTTTTTAAAAGGTAAATCTTACCCCAAAACAAAGAAAAAAACATTGGCAAAAATGTTAGAACATGTTAGCGGTGGGAAGGGTAGGGGGAGGGGATTTTTATTGAATTATTTAACGTGATGTGTACGTACTTCAACATACTTCATATAAAACCATAATGAACTTTCTTTGACTTTCACACTATCCGTCGTTACGCAGATGAGGACGGGTTCACTTCTGAGTCCGGTTCCTCTCAAGGTTTCTTCCTCATATCATCTCAGGGAGTTTTTCCTCACCACCGTCACCACTGCCTTGCTCAATAGGGATAAATTCACACACTTAAAATCTGTATCCTGAAATCGAATCGAATTGAATTGAATTCATTTAAAATAAACAGTACGGAATTCATATCCAGATCTCTTCATTCAACTTGCAAGTTCCATAGTTATTGTTTTCTGTGCTAAAAGAAAGCATGGTTCATGTATTCAAACTGATCTTTGTGCAAAAAGAAACACGAACACTTAAAATGTCAGTTAGAGGAGAACTTCTGCTTTTGCTTTTGAAAGGGGAAGATGTACGAGACCAAACAACACACAGCGGACGGTTATTCATCCAGTTCCCTAGACTTGTGTCTGTCTGTCTCTCTCTCTCTCTCTCTCTCAACCTTAATATTGATCTCAGTACTCTGCAGACAGACGAGTGCGTGTACGCGTGAGTGTGTATGAGAGAGATAATTATGTCTGTACAGATGGAGAAGCATCTCTCGCTCTGAAGCAAGAAGTTTAATTCTCATCCCGTATTTCGTTTTCGGTCTCTTTGACCCCTAGTTTGTGTGTGTGGAGGGAAAACAATTTCTCTTTCCCCCCCTCCCTCCCTCACTCACTCTCACACACTCTCACATGCTTGAAGGAGAGTGTGTGCCAAATTACATACAGACTTTTTTGCATCAAGGGTGAAAACTTGGAAGGAAAACTTTTCCTCCTCTTGCTACGCTCAGCTGCCTAAACTCATTCACGTCTCTGGGCAGATGGAGTGAGGAGAAAGAGCGTCGAGCGCTTCTCAGAACAGCACATGGATAATGGCACGCAGGGTGAAAACTCCACTACGGAGGTCCTTCAGCGAGCATGTGAAGGACTCGACCAATAAGGCTTGGGATATATTCTGGAGAAGTGCACGTGAGAAACGTCTATCAGGTAGAGCTACATGAATGATGGTGTATACTTGATTTGATGAGGTCAATTGCATTGTTTTTTTTGTTTGTTTGTTTGTTTGTTTGTTTGTTTGTTTTCCTGGTATTTGTGCATTTTATAAAGAATGAGGGTCGAGTTCTGGGTTGTACCAGAGATGCTTAATCAGACGTTTAAAGGGAAGATGGTGACGGTTTGCTTGCAATAGTAAAAAAAAATTAAATTAATCATTTGAGCTCGTTGCATAATTGTGGACGTCAGCTTCGCGACATTAATGCTTGTCAGTGCAAATTCGGAAAGTTTATCACGGCTTCTGCCAAGTTTCTCAAGTTGTGACTTAATACATCAGCAACAAAAAAAAAAAGTTGGATTTTTTTATTTTATTTAAAACTCATTATAGAACAAGGCGTAAAGAGGTGACACTGAAGAATAGATGAATTGGCAATGTGCATACATTTGCAAGCTTTTGGACTATATTAACCAGACAAGGCTAATTCCTCACAAAGCTATTATTTGCAATCTTCTGAGAATCCTCAGGAAGTGGCCTTGGGTTAGCAGGGACTTCAGAGAGAACCCGATTTCCTCCTACCATCTCTCCTCGCATGCTCGTTTTGGGTTGGTGTTTATGACGGCACTGTCCAAATATTTGCGCCCGAGATGACCCAAGATGTCATAACAAATACGGTCACGAGCAGCCGAGCTCAAGATGAAGCAGCTACAGCATCTAAAATGTGCAATAACTCCAAACGGCCCACGAGACCTCTACAAAGAGCAATAAAAGCGAGGCTTTGTTGCAGAACACTAAATCTAAATCAATAAAATCAAATGAGGTACTATGGACAATGATGCAGCCACCAGAGTGCTTTGGAGAACATGAGAGCCAACGTAAAGAGAACGTATCGCTTGGAAAAACTAAAAGAAGAAGTCGGAGTAAACATCTGGTTCTGGGAGAAAGAGGTGTGACCAAGCCTGATCTGCTTTTTGTCCATGACTATTTTGTAATCCCGACCCAAGTCTTTTGCAAGAAGGCTGATCAATTTGTGTTTCTCGCTCACATCATGTAAGCATTACCTCATTTCATGCACCAGAGCCATGTGTTTGTTTTTGTGTGTGTGTGTGTGTGTGTGTGTGTGTGTGTGTGTGTGTGTGTGTGCTTAAATGGTGGACTTAGCGAGAGTAAAGAAAGGGGCTGAGCGCTATTATGATGCAGAGCAGGCTCTGAGCTTGGAGAGATTACTGTGAGAAACCCTTCCCAGATGTTGCAATCTCAAAAAAAAAAAAAAAATAGAAAGAAAAGAAACATACACAGCTGGGAG
>JANDJT010000081.1:21894064-21904790 GCA_024331685.1 Stegophilus panzeri | reverse complement strand
GAAAAAGCTATGATCGATTTAAGAAAGAACACCCCCCCCCCACCTCCGCCATGAATAGTTTAGAATATCTGGTTCCAAAGCGTTTTATCAGACACGGTTGAGGATTTTGATACCTCACATCTGTGAAAGTCATCGTAGTCACGCTACGCCGTCAGCGAGGCGATCGTTGCTATCACGAGCAGAAGACTATCAGTAAACTTAAGAATGAAGTTGAGACTTGGGGCTTGTGAAGACATTTTCCACCTGAGAATAAAAACCTTTCTGACCTCCACGTAAACACTTCAGTTGGCGAGAATGTGATGGATCAGAACAGATGATGAACTACCAGATAACGAAGTTTAGCATTGATTTCACAGCCATTTAGAATACACAAGAGCCAAACTTCATGAATCATCTGAAGATCTGGCTTTCAGAATGTGAACCTTGGAGATATTTGTCATTATTATTATCATTATTACTACTACTACCATGGCGTTCGATTCCAGTTCACTCGAGCAAGCTTTACAACATTATTGTTCGAGGATTTCTTTTCAGTTTTAGACTTTCTTTTGATTTCCTTGGCCGGCATTTCATCGAATCAACATCAGTGTCCATTTATTTATTTATTTATTTTAAATATTTCCATAACACAGAATCCATTTCAGCTCTTTGAAATAAATAAAATAACATAAGGTGTTGATCATAAGGGGTCCAAGCACTGTATAATAAGTCTCAGATTTACAGTTTATAGATGATTCATTACGAATCACATGGCTATTTATTTACAATGGGAAATACTGGATTCTTATTGGCTTGTTGTTGGCAGCCATGTTTGTTCACCGCATCAGCTGAGGATCACTTTTCACAGGAAGTAGAATCCCGATTTGTTTCCACGTCACAAAAATAAACCGAAGGGAAATCGTTCAACGTATCGCCAGGAGATCGCGAGCTCGAATACCCAGGAGTCCTACAGATTACAATCGGCTGTTCGCTATCGGTAGGAGGAGCATACTTTCTCTCCCCTGTCAATCACAGCATTATGTATGTGAGCTTATGTATGCAAAAGAGGGCGAATAGCGCTTTCCTCAGAGTGCGTTACGCTGCCATGTGATGCAGCAGGAGCAGCAGTTCGAAGTGATTTGATTTACGGGCCTCTGAAAAAACACACAATATCTTGTTAGATCCTTTTTAACAAGTTCAGACACCTCAGAACCTTCTAGACTGAATTTTTCTACATTGTTCCCATTCGTAGGCTTATTACAATATGTATATGAGTAAATGTTCTAATTTCGAAGAATATTTTCACATGAATGTAGACCAGAGAAAACAGTGGGGATTTTTTTAAAATCTAGCTCTTTCAGCATTGCACTTGTTTTCTTGGTTGCTTCTCTGACTAATCCCCTCTTTACCTGATCACTGACTTTGGTGGTTGCACCATATTCATTTTTTAATAATGGATTTAATGACACTCCATGGGATATTCACATGGAATAGACTTTATATCCCACTCCACGGGATATAAGATCTGCAGCAACAAGGTTAAAACTATATACGCTAATGGTTTTAGGATATACTGTATGTATACCGTTTTAAAGTGTATAATTGGTAATGGAATGAATATTCTGTGATTTTCTTTTCTTTTCTTTTCTTTTTTTTTTTAAAGAAATTTGTACAGGATTATGGGAAATTCAGGACAGCAAAAGGTACACCGTGTTCTGAAAATTTTCCCGATGAAAGTCTTACAAGGCTGCATTGTTTGCAAACATTTAACTCAGACATGACTCAATGCCTTCCAGCCTCCATATTATTGCTTGAGTAGGCAGTATTTTTTAACACTGACACATCTATGAACTTCCACGAGCATGTACTAACCAACGTAACACACTTTCAGTACAAGTCCAGTTAATACTTTGTCGAGTAATCATAGATGGCTGTGGTATTCACCAGTCTTTGAAATTGGAGAACTTTAAAATTCTTTCTGGCTACTAAGCGATGACATCCTGCTGTGCCCAAGTTCAACTCATACAAACCCAGAGGCTAATAGCTCATAAACACACTGACCTCTATAAGAAGCAGAAAGGTCCAACAAATTATCTTCCTGTTTATGACTTCCCTTCCTTTATATACCTCATTTCCTTCATTTTAAATCATCTCCAACAATGCTTCCTCCTCTCGACTCTCTCATTTTCACTCGGACTAAGATGATTATCCTACATAATGGCCGTGGCTAAAGGTTTTTTCATTATTCATGGATTGGTCCAGCACTTCTACAGCAGCTGTCAATCCTGCCCTGAAGATATTAAATCAATTTCTTAAATCTGCACATTTTCAGGGACACTGCACTCTAGTGCCTTTGTAAATGGTGTGCCTTGAAGACCAATGATTGAGAGCTAAGCCAGTTCAAACAGGTCTAAATCTTTTCTTTTATCTCATCGGCAGTTGAGTCAGTACGACTGTGATGTTAAATGTGTCGCATAAACGTGAAAATTAAAGTTGGTTCATGTCCTGTTGACATGAACATCCTTTTATCTGTATCTGTATAGTGCTCCAAATGTCTCTATCGCTATCTGAACTGGAAGTGGGCATGGTCTGGACAGGAAGTTTGTGGGTTTTTTTTTTTTTTTTTTTCCGTTTAATGTGTACCCTACCTCCATCTCCCAGGAACACTGGAAAGCACTGGGTGGGGGACTGAGAAAAGAGTCATTTTTCCCCCCATTCACAAAATACAACAAATAGCAATTTGCAGAACGTAACACACCCCTCTGAACATCTACAGTTCCTCAACCTCAGCTACATCATTCAAGTTCATCATCAGACTCAACCGCATGCCCTGTGGAACTTTCTGGCAAACTTTTTAACTTAATGCGACTGGTTTAAATGGTTTTACTTTACTGCTGCAGCGAAAACGAATACTGCGTCTACTATTTATATCTGTTCATTTTGAACAGGAAGTATCGATATATTCGGTTACATCCCTAAAAGGATGAACGAATGGAAACTGCAAACGGATCACGTTCATGTTAATGCACGCGGTCTTGGATTGTCCCGTGAACTTTATATCTGACCGGTTGCTTGTGCATGAACGTAAATACTATTTTTTTTGGGGGGGGGGGGGGGAGTGGAGGGCCTTTTTGTCCCCAGTTTTGTTGTCAAAAATGTAACTGGATATCTAATGCTAGCTAGCTAGCTTGATTAGCCTAACATCTTTTCCACCTCAAAACTCCAGGGTCGCCAGTTTGATACTGAAAACACTAATACACACACACACAAGAACGTTTCTAAAATAGTTTTGCACATTAACTCCACAGACCAGTTCAGACATCGCTTGGTCCTTTAAGCAGAGTCACAAATGACCAACAGCACCTGCGTTCATCATCAGCGCTTTCCTCCTTCTTTATGGCCGGTGAAATAGAAGCTTTGCAATTCAAGAATGCTTTGACTGTGAAAATATTCATCTGCACCGCTTCACCCAAGAGTGACTCCAAGTTGTGCTGAAACCCCAGCTCTTGAAGATGTGCTCGTTGGCGAATTTCTAGGAAAAGTGAAATCCGTGTCTTTCAAGCACACTTCCTGTAGTCAGTCAAGTAGTATGCTGGTTTGCATCGACAGAAATGAAGAGAGACAGGTTTTGTCATTTTCTCAGGTAAATGAACAGGCTTTGAGTGATTCCTACACCCATCCACCCCCCCCCAATCCCTTCCCTTGTATACGAGTCTATACAGTGACTCATATACTGCTCTTGGCAAGCAGGTGTGATATTGAAGGACTGTCCCGACTCAGTGTCTTATACTTAAGCATACAGACTGGCCACCTCACAGAAACGTGGGACCGTAGATCTGTGTATATGCTGTTACCAAGACGCAAAACTTCATTTTCTGTCCTGCAAGCAATCTAATTACTCCCATGTGTATGAAGTGAAGGTCCATAATCTTTTATATAGCTTAAGAAAAAGAAATAATGAGCTATAAAAGAAGCTCTTCTACTTACTCAATAGACATTCCCCACGTGCCAACCGAGCACTTAAAAGGACCCAGGAGGCTTTCCTGGCAAGCTTCCATACATATAGTAATTTTTATAAACAGTCATGGGGAACTAAAGAATGTTATAGTAAAGTGAGAGGTTTTATAGAAGTTTCAGTTCATCCATTTGGTCATTTTCCTAATGGAAACCACCTTTAACCGGTTACTCAGTGGTTCAGAGTGATGTGGAAAAGCCACAAATTTGCTCTTTGCATTATAGAAAGTGTTTCTGTTGGCGTCACTTGAGACACTTCTCCATGCAGATGATCTGCCCAGAGTGTCATCAAGTGGACCTCTGTAGCGCTTTCCTGAGCAGAGTTCATCGTCCGGTGATCAGTGGAAATGTTCATGCTCAGTGAGTAAATGTTCTTGAGGCTGATAAAGCAAAGATCCATGAGCCGGCCATCAGGGCTGAGAGCTCAAGCAGAAACCGAAGATGATCGCAGGTCTCATAGCATCGGTTTTCACCGCTGCACCACCAAACGCATGAAGTCTGGAACAGCCGACGAGTCCCAACTGCGATTCAAATCTGTCTCAGGTTGGAATTCATTTTTCCTTCAGCTCAGTGAATGTAGAGGGGTTTTTAAAAGGAAAGAAAAAAAAAACAAAAAAAAAAAAACCTGTTGATACTTCATTTTTTTTTTTTTTTCATTCATTTTTTAGTAAAATAGGGGTGGGAGATGACAATAATATTATATTCTCTACAATACATTATATGCACCACGAAATATGGGTTTACTGACAATTTGTCAGCAGTCTAATAAAATTGTTTATTATTTTACAAAAGTGAAAAAAATTTCCATTGAGAAAATGTAATTAAAAAATACTTAACTTAGGAGAATAAAAGCATTATTCTCCATTATTATTAATAATGCAATGGTTATTTTATTTATTTATTTTTATTTTTTTTACTTATGCAAGTTTAAAGATTAAGTATAAAATTCTAAAATTATATCAGCTACTTCCAATCCATTTTTAATAATTAATAAATAAATAAATAAACAAACAAACAAACAAATAAACAAATAGGGTTTATCACGATATCTCAGTTGACAATTTATTACGATATCATTATTACATCATGTGCAGTGCTCAGAAGCTTTTCAGAGGAGACCTGAACTTGGCAGAGTTTCTGCATCCTGCAGTCTTTTATTGCATTTAACATGTTACAGACATGTGGGTTGTTCTAAGGAAATACACCATGTCATGGACATTACAAGTCTTATTATAGCAGATAGACCAGATCAAACCTTGTTCTACACTGATCTCATCTGCTTCATTTTTGTGTAGATTTATTTATATACTTATATTGTTCTCTAGTTTTTAGAGACCAGTGACTGAGATGGGTAATGAGCAGAATATGAAAGCAGGTCCATCAAACTGTTCTTTATCAATCTTTTTACTTGCTAGAACAACGTACGTGTGCGTGTGTGCGTGTGGGGGAGTTGTGTGCTCTAATGGGTTCTGTTCTTAGATAATGTGTTAAAACTTCATTAAAAATGGAAGCATCCAGACATAAAATGTACTCTGGTGAAAGTCAAAAAGTTGCTACGATAAAATAAATGTTTTTAACTTAACGCCATGTTTTCATGTGGAAAAGTAACTTTTACTCATTTACTTATTCAAAACCGACTTCTTTCGTTTGAAAGCAGCTACGCCACGTTTGCCTGAAAACATCGTTCGTTCTCTGCAAGTTTGCGTCTACATGACTAGCGCTACATAGTTTGCTAACGACACGATCAGAAGTCAAATATAATGTAAATAACCGATATTTACCATTAGCTAGAGTTTGACTTGCTGACCAGCCAAGTACGTTAGCTAATGGAATCAGTTCTAGTCTAACTTGGCGCTAGCAAAGAAAACAGGCTAACTTAGTTCAATATAAATCAGCTCATGTTAGCAAAGCATCAAATCTTACTGTACTTCAACATGCGTTTAGATGGAGTTCATGCCGTGTATAGAGGTAAAGGAGACGCCTCATTTTATACGAGTCTTTATTTACTGAAATATTTTATTGAGGTAGGGCCAGGAGCGCTCATCCTCAACTTCCACACTGCGGTCCGGTGGATTATCCGTCTTCAGACGCGCACGGATAGCTACAGCACATCATATTGTGTAGCACGAGAAGATCGGCGTGGATGATGAACCGTCACAATTCTTGATTGATGTATAGCATACAGTCATTGTCTGGATGAAAGATGAAGAGGACAAGCATTCAGCTTCAAGTAAAGTATATACACATCCAAATAATACTCAAGTATAGTAACGAAGTACATTTACTGATGAATTTTCCACTCCTGGTTCTGTTTGCCCTTTATGAAGTTGTGAGGAAAGAGAACAATGGTTCTGCCAGCCCACAGAGTTCACATTTTGTGCGTATAAATGTATTTAATTAACATTGTACTCCTGCATCGTTTACACCTTCTCACCTAAGCGCTGTTGAAATTTAAACTTCGTTAAAATCCTGCACTTTTGCTCATAACGTATTTTATTTTCTTGACGTTTCTGCATTTCCACACTTGCTGTGCAACTCCCTTTACTTCCCTCAATTTATTACCTCCGTCTCTCTTCTCCGCTGCCTTATCTGCACCATCATACCTCCCTCCATCTCTGTCTCTCCTCCCTTGCCCTATCGCTCTCATGCTTATTGCATCCCTCCCTCCTCCTCCATTGATTCTCCAACTTCTCCATCTCGCAGTAGTCTTGCTCCCACTCATCTTTCTCAATCTCTCTCTCTCCGTCTCCTTTATGGAATGCATGCATCTCCACTACTACGATAAAAAAGGCTTGGGGCCGGCGTAGTGATGGATTCTGGACAGCCCAGAAAGCGTTCCCGTTTCGGGTCAGCCGAGGGCCTGATAGTGCTGGGTAAGCAGGTCAGGAGGGTTGGCGGGAAAATAAAACAGCTGACTGGAATGTAATATGGTGGAGAAAAGCCTGAAGGGGTGTAAATCTTTCCAGAGGGGAGAGAGAGATAGAGAGTAAGAGAGAGAGAGAGAGAGAGAGAGAGAGAGAGAGAGAGAGAGAGGGTAAGTTGTGGGTAAACAGGGAGGAAACGGTCACCTTACATATCTGATCCAATTTGTAGTTTGGGTAGGATGAATGGAGTGCCTGTGTAAACATGAAGACACCTCAGTGGAAAGATGCAAGGTAGCTGATGATATCGTGGTTAGATAGATGCGTCTGTATTAAGACCCCGAAAACTCCAAAAGTATTTTTGGTTCACAATATTTTTGCATTTCATCTCCTCGGAACTGTAGGACCTTTATTATTTTATGAAATCAGGTTTCGAGATCAGGTGTGCAGTGAAGAGGTTTAACTAGGGCTGAGAACATCCTCAGCACAACAGTGTTCCTTTAGGTCCAATTAGTGTATGTAGCTTAAATGGGCTTTAAATGTACACTGCATCCTTCCATCCATTTTCCATACCACTTATCCTACACAGAGTCGTGGGGGAGCCTGGAGCCTATCCCAGGGGACTCGGGGCACAGAGCGGGGGACAGCATGGGGACTCCAACCCATCGCAGGGCACAACTGCACACACTATGGAACATTTGGAAATGCCAATCAACCTACAACACATGTCTTTGGACAGGAGGAGGAAACCGGAGGAATCCCCCCCTAGCACGAGAACATGCACACAGGGCAGAGGCGGGATTCAAACCCCCAACCCCGGAGGTGCGAGGCAAACGTGCACGCTACAGTACATCCTCAAGGTCCTATAATTTAAGGTTAAACCCTAAGATGAACATTTGTACCCTGAAAGGTTCAGATTTCTACGTGGGGTATTTTCTAAGTGTGTGTCGTGGTATTTGCATACATCTTAGCAAGATTGATCAATAATAAGCACTCTTTAGACCAGGGGTGTCAACCATATCAAACGACACAATAAAAGCTTCTAATACGGCCCACCATAGGAGTTTAACTTAATAATAATTTAATGTTCCAAATAGTCTTGGGGACTGGACTTGATTTTGAAAATATTGTCAAAATGTTTTGGTACTTATGCTATTGTATACACGGATATATGAGTTCTTCCTCCACTTCAATATTATTGGCTATTTTGTGTAGATTCTTGAGATATAATCCCAATGAAATCCATTTCATTTCCTGGTTGGAACACTACAAAAAGTTAAGGGGGTGAATACTTATGCAAATCACTAAGTGACCCAAGTTCAATCTGTGCATTCAGAACAGATTTCAACAGATAAATACTGATAAAAGAACACATTAAAAGAGGAGTTCTTGATGTGTTATCGGCCACTAAACTGTTTTTTTTTTTTTGGCCCGAGTTGGAACGAGTTGGCGATGCAACTCATCGTGATTTTCTTATTTTGCGGAAAACTACTTGAATTGGCAAACTCGTAACTGCACGAAATGTTCTTTCACAGTGATGTTTGTTGGTAAACGAGACCTTTTAGCTGTACTCATGTTCGACGCACGTGAACCGAAGAGGGTTTTGGCCCAAAATCTGCGGAAAATCTGCGGTAATTTTGAAAAATTGCAAACTCCTCCGAATATTGCGGCGTTTCCTCGATTTTGCGTTGATTTCTGAGGGACTGTAATACGTCTGTACGTCTGTTAATCTAAAGTCAGTACTTGTGTCTATACAGTTTAACTCATTTAAAAGTAAAGAAGCCCTGCTGTGTTTACTGTTGATTCTATGAGCAGCCATGTTGATTTGAGGTCACTTGCTGAACTCGATTTTGAGGAGACAAGCTCCCGAGTAGGAATTGCAAATCGAGGGGGAAATTTCTTTGGATTTTCTTAGCCAGAGGTACGAGTTACGACCTTTTGTCGAATGCGGCATAAATCTAACGTGGCCTGTTATCTAAAATGCTGTTCAGCTGTTCAACACCCTAATACTGATATTGATAAATTCATATTTGACGTTTTTATTTGAATAAAATGTTAGAAGGTGATGATTAAAACAGTTCAAACCTTTGCCAACAGCTGAGAAATATAGTCTAATATAATAGTCTAAAGGCTAATCAACTTTTTATTTGCCTGACATCAGCAGTAGCAATGAAATTTCACACCAACTACTCCTTCAGTTTCCTAAAGAGGGCAGAGGAGCTTTTTGTAATTCAAATGGTTCTCCCCAGCTCTGTGGGTGTGTGTGTTTCATTTATAAAAAGTGGTCTGTTTCGGTCCTGCAATGAAACCAACAGCCTGCAATTTTTGGCCTCTCGGTAGCTTTTCGACTCTCTTTAGACGCTCAAAAGAACGCATCCTGGCAGGACATAATGAAGTACATTAACTTTAAAGCCATGGAACGCTGGTAGCCGGACTCCTCCGTGGTCAGCACAGCTGGAAAGTCTTGCCTTTACAAACAGGAGTGACCTGGTGAAGGTGCCCGGGGCTAGCATTTTTCAGCCGTTGTCTTGGGGCTCTGATGGAGGCCATGCTTCTTCAGATTGCTAATGTGAGTTTCTCAGCGTGAAACCTGATGAAGTGTGGACTGGAGCTAGATGCTTAGAGCATCTAAAAAAAAATACAAATAAAAAAAAAAAAAAATAGAAAGTCAGTCGGAGAGACTCGTAATGCCGGCATTCCATTTGCGTTGGAGAAATATGAGTGGTGCTGAGAAGAATGAATGACGGTGCTAGAACAGAATGAATCTATGAACGAAGAAGCACAGAGGAAGGACTTGATTCATCGTAGTAAACACGCGATGGTTTATTTGGCGTCATCCCGTGCCGTGGAAAGAGCATGTCTACCCGCATAGGGCCCTTGTTCCGTATCACAATGACAGATGAGGCTTCTACGCAGCTGTGTTAGCTTTAATGGAAGCCATGATCACAATGGAGTTAGCCGGTCCCATCTTCCAGCTCCTAAAAAGCCTCCTCACCTTGAAACTTCAGTCGGCTCTGTTTAGTCCTCGAATCTATCATGCGGCAGTGGCAGCGCTCTCTCCTGCCAAACCATGACTGCAGGCCTGAATAAGAGATGAGAGGCCCAATAATGTTTTAATAACTTATTCACCTATTCAAGACTTTTTCCCCCCTTATTTGCCTCATCCCAATTCCGTAAGCCTTCTTTTCTCTCAACCTGGCAAGGCAGACCGAAAGGAACAATTGATTCTCCTTTTCTTTCTTTTTCTTTTTTTTTTTTTTTTGCACCGGGCATAAAACATGATCGTGGCTGCATTCTGAATAAAAATGCTATGGAAGCTTATTGTCTTTCTCTCCACGAACATGCTTCTTTGAACGTAAACATAAAAAATATGCTGGATGGATTGTTTTACCTCAGCAAATGTTCCTCTCTGGCACCAGAGAGCAATACCAAGTAATAAAAAAAAAAATAATAAAAAAATAAAAAACTAAATCAAAGAAGCTGCTATTAATCAAGTTAAAGGACTATGCCTTGTAATGGTTCCAAATTTCTGTCTGGCGTTGGCTTTTCCTGACACACTTGACCTGCCTATTGACTCTCTCTACAAAGTTTAAGATGGGGGTAATGTTTCAACCTCTACATTGCTCTTCTGATCTCCAAAAACAGCTTGATCGGCCTATCAATTACGCCATTGAAATAAGACAGTGAGGGAAGCATTTAATCAGGAAATGAAGCAACCATGAGGGTTACTGTGCCATTTGTTTACTCTCTCTGAATGCACTTAATTTCCTGTTGGAAAGGATATCCGTTCTGTGATGTAGATCTGCTAAACAAGGTTCCGCTTCTTGCTAGTGGTAATAGCGATCGCTTAGAGCCTCTGGACCACCAAAAAG
>JANDJT010000081.1:21846472-21876335 GCA_024331685.1 Stegophilus panzeri | reverse complement strand
AAGGTTAAACAATAAAGACAATTTTTCACAGCCTTCTCTGCTCATATTTACCAAGGGTGCCAATATTAGTGGAGGGCGCTGTATATCTTATAGCACTAATCCATGCTGGGGTGCCTGATGTGATTTTCATGCAACAATACAGCCCAAAGTGTGCTATTCTACTTATACCTCAATGATTTGCCAACGATTACAATGTTAATTTATTAATGAAAAATGACATCGCACTTTTTAACTGTTTATAGTTACATTTAATGTTCAATGGACAAGTTAGTTCCTCTTATCGCTTACATTACAGCAGCTACATAATAACAGTTGTTCCCTCACAAGCTTATCGAAGTTATTAAGACAAAGAATAAACACAACTTTCTTACTTTTACAGTACTGTTTTAAGGCGCTGACACTGGAGACTCCTTCCATAAACCTTACCTAACAGAAGATGACACCATATCAACAATTTTACGTTTTTCTTAGTTTAACAAACAACACTTTAACCCAAGGTAATGGTGGGACGTCTTCTAGAAACTTTAGCATATTAGAACTAGCACATTAATATAAATCATTTATGGTACAGACAGAACTCCTGTCAGAGCCGTTGTTATAGAAATCCGGCGCATCGGAGCTGTGGCACTGTTTATTCGAAATGAAATGACTCAAAGTGACACGTTCCAGATGTATTCCTATACTGCTGGGCTTTTTCAAGCTTCAGCTACTTAAAAGGCCAGATATATAACATGGCAGCCACACAAAAGATGCCTGAAATATGTTTGGGCAGCTTGAACAAAATTCTAAGCCTTGCTTTTGATGCACCATGGGAACCACCCTCTCAGTCACTTGGTTTAGTCCACTGAAAGGGAAATTCTGTCCCAGTGATATCATCAGTCTGAAAAAGAGAACTAGCTAGCGCCTTTCTGTCAACTGAACATTATTTTTATTGTAGTTGCTGGGGGTTTTTTAATTGTTTTTTTTTTTTGTAATGCTTGACCATTTATATATTATTTATTACACTTCTGTAACTTATTTCTAACTGGCAACACATTGAGTTTGGAGACAACTCTACAGCAATGTTGATTACAAGTAAGTGAAACATTTTACTAGTCTTTAGTCATTATTTCCTTTCATTTGGTAGCTGTTTAAAAAAGATTAAGCAAATGTGTAATGTAAAAAAAAAAATAATAATAATAATAAAAAAATAATAATAAAGGCCTGGAAAGCGAGAGATTATTTGTTTATTAGGACCTAAATTCTAAAATAAAAAAAATAAATAAAAAGGTGGAGAGGGTTAAATTTACACAGAAGAACGGTGTATTTTGGATCACCGAAGGAGCAGGTGCAAGAATTTAATGACTTAATGAAATCGAAATGTGTGAGGTAAAAAATTAAATAAAATAAAAATAGGCGAACAAATGTGTACTGAAATGGTGGAGGGTTTTTTTTTGTTTGTTTGTTTGTTTGTTTTTTGGACCTTTGGTCAAAAATGTTGAATGCTCATGAGAATTTGTCACTTTAATACACACACTATGCAAGGTATAATACAGGAATAGAAGGAGAATAAACATTATTGAATGTATACATAGAGCCATCGTGTTGCATGAGCCGTCCTGTTTACAATCATCTTCCGTTTACAGTCCTCGCAGCGCATGCTGACACGTCGTGATCATTATAAATGTAATAAATTGTTTGTAAATCAGAAATCCAAGCTTCAGAGAGAAGCTTTTCGATGCCACGAGAAGCACCGGAGCTCCTCAGTCCACTGGCGCTCGTTCAACCGAGTGTTGTTAGCGACGAGCGGTATCAACGGGGCATGCGAGCAATTACACCTATGACCTAATGCTCCTCTACCTAGCAGACCTGACGAGAGCGAAAGGCGCCTGTTTTGCACACAAATCGGACTCGTCACCGGTGAAACCGTACATGAGGTAGAAAGAGAAAGAACAGCTGGAAAGCAAAGACCATGGAAAATGTCGTATATATTTATACAGCACAGAAACCCTCTGCGCCATGTCAGGGGTATTCGTCGGACCATTAAGAAGCCAATGAGCTGTCGCGGTAATTAAGCTGTTTATCTTTTTCTGTCCTTCTCTATGACGTCACACTGAACGCTGTTCTCGATATAACATTGCGACAGCCATTAGTGACGGTTGGTACCCTTCCTATCTCAAAAAGATTGGAAATTATGACATTTTGGTAGACCGGTAGACTGGTTTTAAATACAATACAGTTATTGATGATTTGTAAAAGAAATAAGGTGGCCTCAAGCAAAAAACTTTACAAGTTTTCAGCGTTACGTTACCTTGGAGGCTAAGCATTATTTTAACATTTATGTTGCTTTGCTACTGGAAACGCGCGAGCCGTGCTTTGGTCATTTCACACGATTTATTGGTGTGGCTTTGATTTATTTTTTTCCTTCCAGCTCCCAGACTCTCTCTCAAGCATCAAATAATCTCAGATTAAGCTCCGACGACGTGATGTCCAGTTGCGAATCGTACAAGCCATCAGCTAAACACCTGCGTCTTTACTTTGTGTATTCTCATTGTACTAAGTGTTATTTGACTGAGAAGCATTCCCCTATCACTCCCCCCATCCCCCTCCCTCCTCCGAGGCTGCAAGGAACAGCAGCGGTTTAGCAGATGCCTTCAAGATGGAGTCGCTGAACATTGCCCCTCATGTATGTCTGTGAGCGTGATGGTTGGATCTTAATTAAGTGGGGTTTTTTTTTTTGTATGTGTAGAGTAGAGAGCATGCAGCTCGGGAGCACATATCACCCTGAGACAAGACCCTCCCAGGCCATTCAGAAACTTGTAAACTTGTACAGTCTTCTAGACTGGGTACAATCGCACGCTACATCTGTTATCAGCTTCCAAAACCTAAAAAGCACGACTTCCTGTATGGCCGCCCAGAGTGTTTTGAAAAGGAAGTGGCTGTATGAAAGCAGAGCCATGTGATACCATCGCACATATGATTTGCACGCACGAGTCCTGGACAGAGCACATCTCTCTACAGGGTTAGGGGCTGTAGTTTCTAATTGTAGTCTTTTTACAAGAGTAAAGTAGTTTAGAGAGCGAATTCAGGTCGGATCAAAGGTTCAGCGCAGAAATGTGACACACTTTATGAGCATCACTTGCTAATTTCTCATTTTTGTTATTATACGTCTATTGTTCCACAAACTTCTCTAACTCCAGTGAACTCTAACTCCAGTGAAAACAGAGAACTGTTTTCATTTATTATTATTATTTATTGAGTAATATTTCGGGTTTACAATTATATCTCTCGCTCTCTTTCACCATCCTTTTCTGTAAGAAGGTTTTTAAAAAAATGTTAAGGGTAAAAAAAATATATATATTTTTGAATAATTATTCATGTTGTTATATTGCTGTATTGTGTTTATGTCATATTTGAATGATCATTATTACACTATTTACAAGATAAGTCACCATAACAACATCCTGCTGTAAGATGAGCCAAATGTCGTGCATTTCAGTACCTCAGCAAAGTTCTATCTGCCTCGCTGGATAATTTCTGTGTTGTTGCCAAGCTGACCTCTCAAACAGGAAAAGGACATTTTGTGTGGATGTGTAGAATAAAAGCAAAGCAAGGAGAGAGAGAGAGAGAGAGAGAGAGAGAGAGTCACACTTCTCCTCAGTGATTATTGGAAAAGCATTAAAATGCGATGTAGCCTGAAGCTGATACGGGGTACATCTTCTAATGTTATGGTGATTTGACTAGCAACATTGCATTGCATTTTGCAAACCACCTATTTAGGACATAAGCAATATTTGCATAAGCTCAAATATTTATGCTACAGCTATGTCAGATGTTCACTGCACCCCTCTGAACAAGAAGATAAAGTCTGGGAGTTTAACACTAAACATAATCTGCCATTACATGTATGGATAAACCTACAGTGTCCTTCGTATATTAAATATTCCATATCAAATTTGACAGCTGGAGATCACACAGACACTGAGGACTTTGGTGTCCTCATAACTAGTCACGCCCATCCTCCACATCCCTGTTCTTTCCTTATTTGTCCAATTCTGAGCCATCTCGAAGCTGTACCATTTCGTTTATTAAGGCTGTTCAGATCAGATGAGGTGAAACAACATTGCTCGATGAAGCTCCACCAGCCACATCCAGCATGGTTCTACATACAGCATACAGATCTTGCACTGAGAACTGCAAAAACCCTCCGACTGTTTACATATCGGAGCAATCTGCGCTATGTAGCTCCCGGTCCAGCTGTCTTCCCTTGACCCTCCAGTCGCCTATGGGAAAGACAGAAACCGCCCCAGGCACTGAGGTTTTATGGCTCACCAGCCAGTATGGAGAAAGGATTTGTCTTCCACCATCTGTTCCTGGCTGTGCTCTGTTAGGAAAGAATCAGGAAAGGTGAAAGTAAATGGGTGGCAGATGAACATGTGAAGTTATGTGGCAAGGTAATCTAGCTGCTTCTCTGTTTCCCCGTCCATCAACAAAAAGAGAGATGAAATCAAATCGAGCAAATTACTCAGTGTCACCTCAAGAATAATCCATGTGATATTCCTAAGAAGGAAGACGTTTCTTTCGTGTTCAGAAACATCGGTAACGTTCACCTGGTGAAAACGGCGCGATCGAAAATGACTCACTTTATTTGTTTGTCTTTTTTAGAAATCGAAGCAAAGGAGGCTTGCGATTGGCTCCGGGCTGCCGGCTTCCCTCAGTATGCACAGCTTTTCAAAAGTAAATATTTATTTGCAGAATTCCTTGTTGTAATTAATTGCAGCAACAATCGCACACTTTCGAATGAACAGCAAACAATGCTTGACATGTAATTCTGTCTGGCTTCTAGACTGCCATATTCCTATTGACATAGACTGGGTGAAGAGTGATCATGAATTCCTGGATAGTGACACATTAGACTCTCTCTGCAGGTGAGTGCATGTTTTTCTGGATTGTATTTTGCATGAGATGGGAATTTGGGGAGATATTATAGTACTTATTCATTTCTGAGACATTCATGCCTTCTTTTGCACCCAGGAGACTAAAGACCTTAAACAAATGTGCGGAGATGAAGCTGGATCTGAGCAGATTCAAACGACGAGTGAGTTTATGAGAGAACTTGAGTTGAGAATAAATCTTCACACCATGAAACGAACTTTGTTTTCTACATCCTAAACCAAGACCTACTGACATGCATTTGGGTCATTTGTTATTTTTTTTCAATCCAGGGTGAAGTTGATGACGATGTGGAGCCTTGTGCCATCAGCCCAAAGTGGTCCTACAACCAAAAGAGTAGGCGCTGGATACGTACAGATGGTATGGACTTTCTGCCATCTGTGGACAGCACTGTCTCAAGTCTTAGAAGGTCTGAAAGCTGTGAAGCTTCTCTGTCAGATAGCAGTGAGCACCATGAGATTCACTCCATGCACAGCTCTAGCAGTAGTGACAGCGATGGCGGTGGTGCCACCTTTAAAACTTCTGAAGATCCTGAGACAAGCCGAAGCTCCTCTAGATGCTCCTCCACCTACAAGCACTTGTCCCCAGACAGCTCCTACAGTGGACCTCCATCTCCAGGAGAGCCTCATAACTTCAGCAGTGAAGAGCGCTTCCCTGAGAGGCCTCCTCTGAAGAAGGGTCAGAGCCTTCTTCGCAAGATGGACAAGCTCCGACTCCGAGGCTCAACACTACGGCCCCGTGCCCAAGGTGGGAAATCACGGTTAGTCATAAGCAGTCCTGTACTACAGGAGGGTCACGGGGAGGACAAGCATGAGGAGCTCCACCATCTTAATATTTCAGGGCTCCCAGATAAGGCATGTAGCCCAATATCCTGTACACCACCTTACGGCTCCAGCAGCAGTCCCTCAGAGAACAGCAGTGCAGTCAGTACACCCAGTCCGGTCACCAAGGTTCGTAGTAACTATAAAAGACAGAATATTCAATCGCAGGCAAAAGAACAAGCCTGTATTAGTGAGCAAGAGCTTCCCGACCAACACAGTCTTAATGGTAACACCATCTTTGAGATCCCACATGGTCACAAGCCAGGCACTTTTCCCACCATTTTGCACAATACTGTGCTGTCACCTATTGATAACACCTCCGTCAACTGGAGGACCGGAAGCTTTCACGGATACCATCGCCGTAGATGTCGAAGCAGTACGTCCAAAGTCCAAGAACCGCCATGCAGTCCTCTGGTGGCACATGACCATCGTGTTAGCATTTATGACAATGTCCCAGATCAGATGCATATTATAGAGGACGATGTGTTTTCAGCCTTGGATACTGAAATGGAACATATCAATGGACTACAGCAAGTGGTCACTTCATGGACAGACAAACTGCCTGAGGATGAAGATTCAGATTTATCCCACTCCAACTCTCCATCCCCTTCTTCTCTGACTGACATCCACCTTGAGATCAAAGAGCAGAGTGAAACGGACCAAATGGGCCCCAAGCAAAATTACAACAAAATCTCACAGGCATGGTCACATACCGTCCAATTCTCCGGGTAAGTTACAATTACACCACCTTTTGGAAAATTGTAAACAGATCTGACCTGTTCCTACATTGCAATAGCAAACAACGTTGTACATTTTCAGTGCTCAGAAACTTCACTGGTGCAGTGAACAGATCTTAACATCTAGCCCCACCACCGGAGCCATCGAGTCCCAGCTTGCCCCATGTGTCTCCATGCTGCAGAGACTGAGTTTGCTCAGATTGACTGTTCTGATGGACAAACACTCACCCTTCAGCAAGCAAGGGTGGAACTGGTAAGTTGAGCTAATACAGATAAAAATTAAAAAAAGGATGAAGGAACTGCTAAAGAACAAATGTTATAATGTGTATAGAAGTGAAAGAGACCAGGTTTAGCGAATCAATCATTGTTTATTTATGGAAACACACCATTTACCAGACAAATATACAACAAGTAACCATGGTTCTCGGACTGAGATGATGACCACCGACCAGGGCAGTTGCCTTTGGAACTACTGGAGTTTTTTTGTTTGATTGTTTCCTTGTCAAGTGCTAACAGCAAACCTAGTTACCAGGACCAGGCTATTCAAGTTCATCCGAGTCCAAGTAGCGCTGGCGGTCCTCCACTCGCATACATAACCTACCATTCTACTTTCTTTCGTTCCAGACCCCCAAAGCAGTTTCTTTGGTGGAAACTAGTGGCGACTGTCTATCAAAGACATCATGAGGGTTAATAACACCAGACAATACATTATTTATTGAGACTCAAAATATAACTCAAGTATCAATACTACTTCCTGTTGAGGAAGAGAATCACTCGATGTGCCAATATTGTATTCTTTTGATGATAAGAACACAGCTTTTAAGGACGTTGATATGCTGACGCCTTATTTTTTCCATGTTCCTTTCTCTTTCACGTTTTTGCTTGTTGCATTCTTGCTAACACTTTTTGAACCTGTCCCATCTTTACTGCCAGCTCTTTTGATCTGCGTTCGATATGAAATGCAAGATTTGTGCGCCAGATTCGTCAACTCTGACCCCCCTATTCGTTACCTGGTTGCTGTACAAAATCACTAGATGGCAGCCTACAGGATAAGTCAAGTGTGCAAGGCTCTCGACTTCATTTTGTTTGGCGGCTATGTCGTTAATAATGTCATCCTGCAACACCACCACGTATGGACACGAACTGCTGCTGATTGTTTGCCTTAATGATTTCGCTTAGTATGAAGAATATGAATATGAAGGCCATGCGAGCTGTCTAAATTCGCGTCGGGCGCATTTCAGTCTCAGAATGATCCATCAATCAGTAACCTTGAGCATTTTTGTGCTTGATAAGTAAACATGAGTGTTTAAGATGGATGAAAAAAAAAAAAACAATGTGGGAATAATAAAGCATTGGACATTCTAAGTTCCTGTGCGGAAACTGGAGTAATACTGATTGCTTAAAGCAAAAAGGACAGCGTAATTGACTTTTTGAGGGGAAAGTAATGGTCTATCTGTTTTAACAACCATTGGGCTAAGTACAAAAGAAATAACCTTGTTAAATCCCCCACCCATACCCAACACACACACACACTGCATTCAGTATTCAGCACAGTCAATTCTGTGTATGATCCTTGATTTCAGATAAGTCTTGTCTGCTGCAGTCCAGTGACTTCTTCCTCTCTTTTCATTTCTAAAGAACAATATCAGCTGCAGTTTACAAAGCCACAGGAAGTCCAGAGATGTTTGTGCCGTGTTCAGCCGGTAGTGGAACATCGTTGGGATAATGGAATGAAGAGGATACCGATATTGTCTTTTTAATTGAATTCAAATGCGTAGTTCGATGCTAAAGAGCGTTAGGCCCGAAATGGAAATGAAAGTCTAATGAAAAGCTTTGCTAGCTCTGATATCAAAGGAAACCACATTAGATGGAAATTGGTAAATTCACTGTTGGAAGGGTGGGCAAGTTCCTGGCATCTGAGACTTGAATGGCTTTTAAGTTTTATCTGAATCAAATAATGACAAGTGGCCCTTCAGGTGCATAGCTTGTGAGCACTCCAGTCGAGTTTCCGAGATAAACAGATCAGATCCAATCTTTGCAAAAATCTCTATCGACGGATGTCTGAAATTTATCGCGAATTCTTCGTACACAAGTCAATATTTACCCAATACTGTATATACGGTGCTCCAAATAATCATATTGTTTTATATTCCAAATATTCCTATGTTGTTGTTGTTCTGTCCTTCTTTGTTTATTTATTAGAAAATAACCAAATAAATAAAATATAGTTGGTCTATTTCCCAAACTAGTAGCCCAATTGAAACCACCATGACCTTGACCAGGTAGTTAAGGAGAAATGAATTAAACTTAAATGTAAATGTGATGTGCAGAGCCTCACATTCATGTTGATTAATGTAGTGTTTATTTGCCCCTCAAACTTGACCTTGAAATCTGACCTCTCGCTCAGCCCTGCAAGCTTCACACAGAATAGTCCCTTTAGTCCCTTGCTGCACATGACTAGTCTCAACTAGTCAAAAAACTGTATTTGTTTAACTCGTTTCTTTACTAACAGTTTTCTCACGTCGTTAAACACTCGAGTAAGTAGAAGTAGAGAAGAGCACACTCCAACAGACAAATGAAATGTCAAACACTCACAAGAACACTCACAAGCTTTAGTGAAGCAGTCCATAAGAGGTTCTTCTTGATATCTTTCAAAGAACATTATGCAATACTAAAACTCTTGACTTTTAAAAAAATAAATCTTTTCCGTATTTTTTTTTTTTTTTTTTTGTAGCCCACAGTCATGTTTGATATGCAGCGAGTGAACATTGTGTGTTTTTCCACCGTAGGACAGTCCCGAAAGTCTACAGAAAGATGAACACTTTGGACCACAAGAACAGGAAGGTGTTTGGCGTAGCTTTACTTCAGAGTGTCCAGAGGTCAGGAAAACCTCTGCCTCCAAGCATCCTCAGAGCAATGGAGTTCCTTAAGACTGAATGCCTAGATCAGGTGAAATCCTCAGTATGTCATCCATGAATAAATTCCATGCTAGAAGAAGAAACTTTTGCCTAGTCCAAAGGTAGATAAGAGCATTGGGTTATTTTTAGGGTCATAGGGTCATCATTATACACGTTTTATTATTTCTATTCAACAGGTCGGCCTCTTCCGGAAGTCTGGGGTCAAATCACGAATTCAGTATCTAAGGGACATGATTGAAGCTGACCCTGACGGCTTTTCCTTTGAGGGCCAGTCTGCGTTCGACGTAGCCGACATGATAAAGCAATATTTCAGAGACCTACCTGAGCCCATTTTCTCCAGCAAGCTGTGCGAGAGTTTCCTGCACATCTACCAGTGTAGGCATTCCCAAGCAGACCTCCTTCCATAGTTCCATAGATATCTAAAGAATATCGATCATGAGAATTACAAAACATGCCGCACATAGTCATTAAGTTTTCTGAGACACTTATGTTTCTGGATATCTGGTCGGATTTCTTTCACCAAGTCATCCTTTCATCCACCACAGACTTCCCAAAGGATCAACAGTTTGGAGCAGTCCAGGCAGCCATCTTCCTCCTGCCTGATGAGAACCGAGAAGCTCTTCAGTGCCTCCTCTTCTTCCTCCATGAAGTGGTGGCCTGTGTAGAGGAAAACCAGATGACCCCGACAAATATTGCTGTTTGCTTGGCCCCATCTCTTTTCCATCTCAATGTTCTCAAGAGAGACAGCACCAGCAGCAGGTCTTTGACATTTTCTTTCATATATATATATATATATTGGACATTTGTCTGACAATCTAGCAATTCTGTAAGTTAGATGTATTTTATTTTACCTTTCGTAAAAGAGTGGTTTTCTGCCAAAATTCCCCCATTGGCCCTTCTCTATCATGGCCCCCTAATAATCTCCATCCCTGAAGTCCATGACTTCCTGTTTCACTGAGGTATAAAATCTGAACTTCCATGCGATTATTGACCGTCTAAAAAATCTGGATGCCAACGGTGCTAATAATTCTGGAGACGACCGTTCCTTACACTCACCATGTCCGTACTTCCTCCGTGACATGCTGTGTTTGGAGATGACGGGCCACGATAATGTCAACAAGAGGAAGTCGAGATTGTAATGACGTCACCAGCAGAGTGCCGAAGAGTAAACACATCCAGGCGGTTGAGTCTGTAATCTCTTTTCCAGCACCGTCTTCCTGCTGAGTTTTTGGGTGGAGTGCAACAAATTGTCAGACTACAGAAATAATATCTTTTTTCTGTAACTAAACACCAAGCGCTGCTGGATTGAAGGTTGTTTTTGTGTGAAAGGAAAAAAAGTAAACCTGGACAGGATCTCCAGAAAACTTCAGCACAATGTTCCTTAAAAATGAAACATTAAGAGGAACAATAACTTTTCATCATATCAACAATTTCTCAGTCAACTCTCCCAGCAGATGGAGCAGGAAGGAATGATCCTAGTTAGGATTTCCACAAGGCGTCTAAGCATGGTCGGTGTATGAATTGCAGAGTATGCTTATGACATTTCCTGTTTGTTTGTTTGTTTGTTTTTTAACACAGGGCAGGGCAAAGGAAGTACAGCTTGGGAAGACCGGACCAGAGAGATCTGAGTGAGAACTTGGCTGCTACTCAGGGGCTAGCACATATGGTGACGGAGTGCACCAGACTGTTCCAGGTACTGTACCCTTTTCTCGGTTTTAATTTGAATCTTGCATGCAGGTGGCGTGGCGTGACTCCACCAGTGGCAGGAGGGTTGCTTTAAAAATCTAACATACACTATATGGCCAAAGGTATGTGGACACCTGAGTATTGAACATCCTATTCCGAATCCGTTCTCCACTCCTCCGGGAAGGCTTTCCACTAGATTTTTGGGCGTGGCTGTGGGGATTCGTGTTCATTCAGCTCCAAGAGCGTTAGTGAGGTTGAAGTCAGGTGCTGATGTTGATGTGAGGAGGCTCCAGTTCATCCCAAAGGTGTTCAGTAGGGTTGAGGTCAGGGCTCTGTACAGGACACTCGAGTTCTTCTAACTTCTTCCAACCTTCACACACCACGTCTTCATGGAGCTCGCACTTTTTCTGCACAGGTGCGTCGTCATGCTGGAATAGTGTTTGGGATTCTTAGTTCTTAGGGGAAATTGTAACGCTACAGTGTACAGAGACGTTCTATACAATTGTGTGCTTCCAACTTTGTGGTTGAACAGTTTGGAGAAGAACCGCATATGGGTGTAGAGTGTGATGGTCAGACGTCTACATACAAGTACCTTTGGCCATATAGTGTATATTACATCAATTATAAAAGCAAACCCTATGTAACGATATCACTTTTGCTACAAATCCATACAATTATGATTGTAGCTAAGGGGTAGCCGGTTACGAATGTCATATCATATGAAACGACTTGAAAAATCTCGCTGTGGTAAGCTGGTTTGAAGAGTTATTTCATCATTTTCCAATAGCGACGAAATAGTACACTTAGCTAGCTAACACGGAAGTAATCTATTCCCTGGCTCAACTGATCACAACACACGATAACATCGTACTTCTTAAGTTTGCTATTAGCTACCATAAAATTCATAATTCGTAGCTTGCTAAATGACAAACGAACGTTGCGAAGCGGTGCGAATTTCATGTCCGACAGGGATCTTACTTACTCAAGACTGTACACAGATAGGGGGCTCCACATTGTCATTTAATTTTTTTTTTTTTTTATAGATGTAGATTAGTCTTTTACGCCACCCTGAATTAGCACCACAATAAAGTCATTAGATGTAATCTGGCCACTTCGTTAATGCACCGCATCCTCAGATGAATCACAAATGAACCGGGTATACAGAAGTATTCAATGGAAGACTCAAGGCTGCATGTTAAAGAAAATCAAGGTCACTGAAATGCTGCAGCTTCTCCTAATTTGCATGAGAATAAATGTATTAATATGGAAGGATTGATAAACAATTAAAGTAGATCCGAAGCTTAAAAAAACTGCAAGAGTTTCTGAAAGTCTATTAAACATACAGTAATAGCTGATATACTAGTATCTAGTCAGTCAGTGCTGTATGGTACGTTATGAAGGCATGTATGGAGATAAAACGTTACCCCCCAGGCACTGCACTTTTCTCTGCTTGGTTAGCAAAGAAGCTAAATTAAACACCAATATTCCACTCAGTCATCTGTAGCATATACATTAATAACGTTTAAGGCTGCCAAAAATGTACTTCTGCTGTGATTGGTGTACATTAAACATACCATGTTAAACTGAGCAGAGCCTACATGATAAAATATTCAGATAAACCATTATGTTGAGTGGTGGTTTAATAAAGAATCTAAAGAATGATGCTAACGGTCAGCTCCAGAAGTGTTGGCATCCTTGGGGTTATACAGTATAAGGGTGCTGTTTAGTTTAACTTTATACAAAACGATCTCTTTTTGTCACACGTTTTATTCCCACGTGCTGTGATGGTGACGTCCTAGAACCGGGGAGACACGTGAATCCAGTCACCGCATCGTTTCAGACCAATTCTAACACTACACCGCAGGGCAGATGACAAATTTTTATTTATAAAGCACATTTGAAGACAACAGTGGTTGATCCAAAGACATAAAATGGTAAATGGCGCACTTATATAGTGCTTCTATCCAAAGCGCTTTACACTGTGTCTCATTCATCCATTCACACACACACTCGCACACCAATGGTAGCAGAACTGCCATGCAAGGCGCTAACTTGCCATCAGGAGCAACTTGGGGTTCAGAGTCTTGCCCAAGGACACTTCGGCATGTGGAGTCATGTGGGCCGGGAATCAAACCACCAACCCTACGATTAGTGGACAACCCGCTCTACCACCTGATCCACAGCCGCCCATAAGACAAAGAATAAAAATATGTTTTAAGAGAAGATTTGAAAATGGCTTTCAAAAAAGTTTGAGTGGACAACACATGAAAAGGGCGACTGGTCCAGAGTTTGGGACCAACCACAGAAAAGGCTCGATCATCCTTTGTCTTAGTACGACAGAAGGATACAGATAGATGAATTACAAGATCTAAGTTTGACAGTTGGACACTTAGAGGAAAGCGCTATCTGCCCTCTTCTGCATACGTAACCTTACAGATGCACATGATTGGCTAGTGTCACTGTGATTGACAAGGGAAAGAGGATTAATGCCATTGCTCACACCCTGAGAGCATTGGCCAATTGGTCTCGTCGCACTGTTAGGATTTGAAATCGCAAAAATTGTCTTAAGAGACCGCTAGATGTACGAGAGCCCTAAAACTTTAAAGATAAATCTTTTACGATTTCCGTGTGCTGTATGTTGTCCCATTTATTCCACCAAACGTTCTGATGGTGGGCCAAAAAAGTGTCAGTCACACTTTAAGCTCATGGACTACCTTTTGTTGGTTTCTCTTAAGAAGGGCTTCTTTAAATAAGCGTGTTTTAATGGAGGAATTGTCTTGAAGATTTAAAAAATTGACAAGAGTCTGATTCTTGGGTTCTTCTTCCTTGGAGCACCCAATTCTTTCAGTGGCAAATGTTCAACAGTTCCCAACGTTTTAACCTTTATCGTGGCATTACCGTGTATTGAACTGCTTGGGGATTTCTAAAATATATTTTATAGGTCCATTACCTGATGAAAAATTCGGATACGCTTTCGGATAAAAGTGTCTGAGTGTCTAAATGCTGTAAATGTGAATGCGACGACTATAATTAGTTAATGGCTCCAATGTCATATAAATGTCATGCATCTATAATACTATAGATTTTTATTTTACAGATTTTTTTAGCATAAATATCACTCACCAATCAGACTCAATCTCACTTTCATTCAGATGCCACATTACTGGCACAAAAGGAATCCCAGCACCTTTAACGAAGACGCCCCGAACATGGACAGAGGCTCTGCTTTAAATACAAACGAGTCTGACCTAGCAGACCGCGCCCGGCTAGACTTCTGCGTCCAGCAGCTCCTGAGGGAAGCGAGGGAGAAGACCAAAAGCTGGGTAATCTGCTCCACCTCCGATCACGTGGATGTGGCATTTAAAAAGGTGAGCGGTCATGTGGTATAAACTTGAAACGATAAACCTGAAAAGTGGCGAACGAGCTGAAGCATTCCAAAGAAAAACAGAAAGGGTAAATGGTGACAAGGACACGTTTGTTGCAGGTGGAGGATGGTTACCCGTTGCCGTTGTGGAGGGGGACGGTCGAAGTGGACGCTACCCAGAAAGATGTTTTTCAACGTGTCCTAAGAGAGCACGGTCGGTGGCAAAGCGACCTCCAGCACAGCGACGTGGACACCTTGGACAAGGATTCTGAGATCTACCGGTACAGCCTGCAGGCGGTTGGCACAAGACCACCACTGCAACATCTGCTTTTGAGGTACTGAGCCAGCGACAGGATCTAACGAAAAGGTTGGGATGTGGTGGCTCAGTGGTTAAGGCTTTATGCTACTGATTAGAAGGATGTGTGTTCAAATCCCAACACAGACAAGCTGCCATGGTTGGGTTCTCGAACAATAACCTTAACAACATTCAACTCCTCGGAGACTCCTTAGCAGGAAATGAAACTGGTTGATACTAATAATGATGAATGAATAAATAAATAACATTAACGTCATCATCAGGAGGACTGAAATAGTTCAACAGGGATAGACTGGAGGAATCAGTCCAAAATCCCAGCATCAGGGGCCTCAAACAAGATTAAAAGTGTCATCCAAATGATTAACTGTAGCAATAAGGCTTTATATCAAGGCTATTCGTGAGAATAGACAATACTAAGCAGGTCTCTTAACAGTAGTAGTTTTATGGTAGGTCTAATAATGCTTTTCATCCCTTTAACCCTGTTCCTGGAGATCTACCTTCCTGAAGGCTTTATCTCCAAACATAATCGTGCCCACCTGACCATCTAACCATTGCCTTAAGAAGCTTTTGATCAACTAAAACAGGTGTGTTAGATTTCGGTTGGAGATGAAATCTGCAGAAAGGTAGATCTCGATGAAGAGGGGTGGTGACCACTGATCTAATCCTTTTTGCATGCTTTTGATTTTGCCTATGTATTTACAAAACCTTTAAAAATGTTTGCCAGGCAAGTGTCTTGTATATTTTTTTCAGCACAGCCTAGTCATCATGACCTGATAATTCTTTTTTTTTTCCATACAACAAAAAGTGGCAAGTTTGATCATCAAAACAAACGTGTGTTTTTTTTTCTATCAAGCTTAACTTAGTATATCTCCGTTTCTACATGGTTTGTCAACAGCAAACAAACAAAAAACAAACACTAAAGGTTCAAGCCAGCACTTTCAGAAGGCCAGATTGTTGTAAAAATAAATAAATAAATAAATAAATAAATAAATAAATACAAGACTTTTCCTATTACTGTAAAAAATAACTGATCGGATCCAGATGAGACGCTGTATACACGCTCACCCTTTGCCTTTTCAAACTACTACAGTCTCCAGTAACACTAAGGATCGAAGACAGTGCTGCTGTTATTCAATATGCGTGCTCTATATACTCATGTTCGGCTTTTGAACTTCTCGACCCCACCTGTACCTGCAGGACGTGGCAGTCTGATCCTTCATCGGGGCCTCTGTTCGTGGCGGCCACTTCAGTCGAACAAGCTGACATATCAAACAGAGGGGTTACAGCCCGAGTGCTGAGCTGCATGTTCCTCGTGGAGCCGACGGGGCCAAAAAAGTCACGACTCACACACTTTTGCCGCACAGATACCAGGTGAGTATTGCTGATCATCTACAAGGGTGAAAATAATGCAAGATAGGGAAAGTTCCCAGTGGATGTTCTCCTGTATGTTCTTGGGAGATTAGCGCAAGAGTTTCCTGCATAACTCATTCGAAGCGATGGCTCTGGCAGCAAGTACAATCAATTAAACATAAGGACAGACGCTGTTGAGAAAATTGAAGCGTGCACCAGGGCTGTACTGTCACTGTCACTGTGAAAGGAAAAAAAGAAAAAGAAAAAAAACACCTGGTGCAATCATTTGAAAATATTGCGCTAGCTATTTTGACTGGCATCTTACCTGCTAACTGACAGGTTTTGGAATGTAAGGGAAGAGGGAAGAGACTATATATTTACTTCTATACTGCATTATATGGTTTACTGCCAAAGCAAAGTGACTGGTCCAGTGCTGCGTGTGAAATAAATTCATCTCTGTCACAACCGTTAAGTAAATTATAACCACTTTTGCGACAGTGGATTCCACTCAGCTAATCCTATCCCTTTACTCTTATTAAAAACACACAGCAACAATGTGGTAAGTAGAAGATTTGTTGACATTCATTTAGGCCAATGGCAGCTTCTCATGTTTATTTGTTCCTTTTAAGTCTGCTTAACATTGTCTGCATGCCTGTTGGGGCCCATCTCATTAGCGAAGGAGGAAATTGAAAGTAAACTAGTCTTTGTGCGAGGCTCTCACGGCCCATGAATCTCAGAATCCTGGCACGGAGCAGAAAATAACTGTCTTTCTTTATCAGGGGCCGATCTCTGGAGTGGCACAATAAAGTTGGTGGGCACCTGCTTTCATCCACGCTGGTGGCAATTAGGGACTCCTTTAAGCCCAAGACGAAAGACGCAAAGCTATGAAAGGACAGCGAGGAAGCCCTTCAGAAGAACAAAAGGAAGAAAGTATATACATATATATCGTCGTATGAGGAGCAAACGGGATTTCAGAAGGTGTTTCATGGGCAGCAGAGGACAATAACAGAGCCTTTGTAATGCAGAGACGATTCTGGTTGATGAAGAAGAGCAACCGTATGATGAGATGTTCCAGGACAGTCGGTCTGCTTGGCTTATCAAGACTGACAAGGAAGAGTGTCAGAGTAATGAAATGTCTTATCCCATTTGAAGGACCGTTTCACAAGCTAACAGACTGCAAAGGTCGTCTCAGACACCAGCGGTTTTTAAAAGGACGACTGGGTTACAATGTGAAAATCTACTTCTTTGGGGAGTCGGCCTCGATGTCGTTCGATGTGGAGACACCACGGGCGCATTACCTCCAGCAGCAGCTCGTGATCATAGATTTTGCTAAGGCGAGGTGACAATAATAACAACAACAAAACAAAATAAAGTTGAGAGGCTACCACATTTGACTTATGCTATAGCGTGCTATCTAGTAATTGGTAATCGAGTCGACAACATTCCAGTCATCCAGTGTACAATCCAGCGGCTCGTTTTGAGCGGTTTTAGATGTACCGTTTTTCAACCGTGTTCCTTACAGAAGGCGTGTTTCCCAAAGAGCTAATATCATTAACCAGGGTTGCCAGGGTTCAGCAACATCTCAAAGACCACACAAAAGACCTTAAACTACCATAGAAATGGTTCTGTACATCATAGATGCACTGTCTGCAGAACTTTACCTTTCTTCACTAAAACTTTATTCGATTTAATTCAGATCATCTGCTGTAAAACAATCTAGGCGGCTAGCTCAATTTTGTGTATCAAATCTGCGATCCTGGCAACCCTGTCATTAACCGTCGTATCCACTGCTCCTCCTTTATGAAAAACGTGTATAAAGCAATCATGGGGCAGAGTGATTTCTGCCCAAATGGGCCTCTATTTATTAGTGTGTGGTGCAGTTCCCATTTTTGACCACTAGGTGCAATAATAACTCTACGGAGCTAAATGCGGAGAAAGGTGAGCAAATCAACGGAACGTCAGTTTATCTGTCAAATAGCAATGTTTTTAAAATCACTGGCCGCTCAAATAAGGTAACTACAATTTCGACGGAATTTAAAATGTATTGTATTGCGTGAACGAGGACTTTGAGCGATTATGACCTCGATTCATGTTGGAAACTGTAACTAACATTCTCGTATTTATTCCAAAGTGCTCGAAAGCGTTTCTGACAATGCTCAGCTCCTCCATCGAAGAGTGATCTACGAATGTGATCTAGAATATTATAGTGGAGTTTAATGACGTTCACTAAACGCCAGGCTTCAAATAACATTGCAATATGAATATGTTTTGGTACATATTTAAAGATATGTGATTAATTTTATTGAACTTCCAAATCTTTTTATGATGGACTTAATATAATTTAATATAACAATGTATTAAAAGTTACAGAAGAGATTATTTAAACATATCTAAACCATTAAAGATGACTTTGGAGGACTGGCTGAGCTGTTTTATTAAGCTTTCTTCACGATACAGTATGCTAACTGTTAAGCTAATCAGCTATACTGAAGATACTGATTTTTAATTTTTTTTCCCCATGGTTTCAAGTTTGTTTTGTGTTTCAAATCAGAATGACTATTATAGGATTTTATTAAAATATTAAAATGATATTTTGATGTGTGATAAATTTTATCTGTGAAAATGTCTGTGAATGAAGCTAGGATATGAAGCTAGCACCTCCTTTTTTCACTTTAACACTTGACATAACACAGGAACACATCATAATTGAAGCTATATTTTTCATTCACTGGTGTGGAAATATTTTTAAAAATAAACCTGAATTTTAATCACTTTCTAATTAGCATTAATATTAGAAGTAACTTGTTACATGTGGCACTTTTTAAACACAAACACAACACAGGTTTATCCAAAAAAAAAAAAAAAAAAAAAAACATCTTTGTTAAATTTGAAGGATCTGGAGAAGGATCCGTATGGAGGAACGGTCTCAGATCCCTTTCCATGTATTCTCCAACCTCATCAGGCATTATAGGAGAAGACTCAGAGCTGTTATCTTGGCAAAGCGAGGTAGCACAAAGTATTGACTAAAAGGATGCCAATAATTGTTGCATACCTGTATTTAACAAAGACTTTGTCTTTTTACATATAAATCTGTGTTTTGTTTGCGAGTATTTTTGTGAATTTTTTGAACAAAAGATCAAAAGATTAAACAATAAAGACAATTTTTCACAGCCTTCACAGCTCATATTTACCAAGGGTGCCAATATTACTGGAGGGCACTGTGTATATTAATAAGGGACGATGATAATAATAATAATAATAATAATAATAATAATAATAATAATATAAAATCATAAGCATCTCTTTCAAGTGGGAAATCGAGATAAGACAAGAGATAGGTGTGTGATAGGAGGAAAGGGGCGGGGCTTCCAAGTTGTCAATCATTCCAGATCCACCTATCGATCGTCTCGTCCGCTGATCTTAACGAGGCGATAAATGACGACTGATCTTTCCTCCTATTTTTGAGTGAGAACTCGTAGCAGCGACATTAAAATGCAAAGAGTCGTTAAAGCCCCTGTTTAAATACTTTCCCCACTGCTTAAAGCTCTTGTAAAATAACAGACACGTTCAAGAGCTGGAGTTAATAATAAGATAAGGAAGAGCAAACCAAGATATTTACCTTCAGCGCTACATCCCACACTTATCGGGAAGTGTGCTGGTAGTGCCTAAAGAGCAAAAAAAAAAAAAAAAAAAAAAAAAAAAAAAAAACCCCGAAAAAAAATTAAATCTGGCTAATTAATCTCCATACCGATTATCAGGCCAAGGCATGGCATTAATCATTCACATCCAATTCATCGCAACTTGAAGAAAGCTTTGTGCTTAACTATAGTACGCCGTACAAAATAAGTTTCTTTGATTAGGAAACAGAATGAATAATTATTTCTATCTAGAGTAGATTAGAATATGGTTTGTGGAACATGTAGCGGTGTTTTCACTCTACACCACCTTTCACCTAGAGAGGTCCCCGACGAAGTATTGCCAAATCTCGCTTTCTCATAAAAATAAACATGACAGTGGTCCGTCATGTGGTCCGTCATGTGGTCTACGCTGGTAAATTATTAAGAGGAAGGAGTGTTTGGGGAGAACGGGAAGTGTTAGTGGAAATACATGTTGCTATTATTATTATTATTATTATTATTATTATTATTGTGTTTGGGGTAGTTTCCAAAACTGTAGGCTTTGTGTGATATTGATTCTTCCCTGCTGACAATTTATCATTTTAAATAAATCACGATAAAAGATTGTTATAGGTCCAGAACCTTGACAAAAAGACAGGAAAACGAGAATTTCCACCAATTTAGGAGCTTCTTCAGTCTGGAACATCTTACCATCGGCGAAGATGTAAAAAAAAAACTAAAAAAAAAACAACAAAAAAAAACAACATAGCAGTACGTTACAAATACCGATATAAATCGATCGTCTAACGTCCATGTGACCGTCATTTTTACTGTTGATCTGCTGATCAAAGTGTTTGAATACACTTGACACTTCGTTGTAGGAATCATTGATCTTTTTTAGGTCAATAAGTTTAGCAAATAAGGTCGTTCAGCAGCATCGCTAGTAAATATAGCAACCGGTATTAATTGCGTACTTTTCGGATGGTAGCTGAGCAGGACATACATTGATGGATTATATTTCGCATTATTGAACTCAAAACGTCGAGCGTGAGAGAACGCGGAAGCGCCCCACGAGTCCTGTCGAGAGCGTGTAAGACGGAGGGAAGGGGGCGGGGCTTAACATCAAAGAGTTCAAAACACCTGTGCAAATCATTCCGGATTCATATATGTCGATTGGATCATCTCCTGTTTTATTGAGGAGGGGAAAAAAAAAAAAAAACGACTACTCCTTTCGGCGTGTCATTTGTTTTTGAGCTATAAGTTAAAGCAGCGTACTCCGATGTTAAATTGCGAAACGAATAAAGGACGTCACGTCAATTATATAAAGCTTACATAACTTTAACTTGTATTTATTGTTCGACAAGAACAAGAGCTGCGTTTTTTTAGATTCATCGCCTTCACCGCCGTCAACAGAGTCGCATCCGTGTCTTCTGGGAAGCTGGAGATTATAGCGAGGAGTTATAGCAGAGCCGTACACAATCGGGACGGCAGCTCCGACAGGTCCATCGCTCAAGCTCTGGATATCTATTCCAAGGAAGAAAAATGAGCAACGGGAGACCAAAACACGTTAAAGCCATTTGGGTTTTATTTGGTTTACGGTACAGATTCAATGGGACGTTCGTAATTGGCTGGGAAGGTCGTGCGGTCGATGCATCCGTTAGGTCACATCCTCTGGACTGGTGTGAGGCCCAATATGTCAAAGCCTTTGGCCATGACGGCGGCCGTGGCCTCGCACAGGAGCATCCTCCACATGTTCACTTTCACCACCTCTCCTGGGGAACAAGAACGGCAAAGCGGTGACGTTAAGCGAGACGTTCTCACAGAAAAAGTCATTAACAACAACACCACCAAAGGAGAATGTTAAGCGAGGCAGTGTTCCTGCTTCACTGAATCCCCTGACAAAGGAATGCTTTAAAAAAAAAAAATGATTCAATATGAAAAATGGCGTAACGAAAAAGCCTGAAAAATGTGCAACGACATTCTTTCCAGCGACTGATTTGGCTATTCAAAGTAATTAGTACAATCAGCTGAATGAATTAAGCAATAAATATACACAAGATGATCTACAGAGCCAAGCACGGCCTGCATTCTGGCTCTTAAGTGCCATCTACTGGACAACACTAATAACTACAGTAAATGACTTCATCTGTATCCTCTTACCTCAGCGATATAGCGATAAAACGTGAGTAGATTACATCAAATCTCTACTCAGACATTAATTAACATCTTCACAAAGAAGATCTAATCACCATACTTCCAAATCAACTTCTTTTCCCCTTCATCATTACTAGTCACAGTTCAGTGGTGCTTCTCATCTCTTTTTTTTTTTTGTGGAACACCGTTTTCACTCGTCGTGATTAAAAGAAGCTAGTTTCATCAATGTCTCTTAATCAGACTAATCTAATTAGAGATGTTGAGGAACACTGAACTGAACTCCCGCGTCTGACACGACATTACATCTTATAACTAGTGCTCCGAGATCTAAAGCCGGGGCAGACTTACTTTTATCTACACGTGTGCAAGATGGCTACGTGTCTACACACAAACATCGGGGGCAGCACAGCACCGCGTCCACTTGAACTTTTGAACTGAATCGTGATCGAAATTGAATTAGATTGTAGAGCTTGTGATAATCACGTTGACGGCGTAACGGTTCGAGTTTTGACAGAGCTCGTCCGTGTATTTAACACTGTAAATAATCCCTTGGCACGACGCCAGCTCAGTGGATTAAAACCCTAAACAAGCCTCAAACTGCCCGTTAAGTCCAGACGGTTTGTATTTAGCACCTAACCCTGGCGTTTTCGCGGCCACGCTGCGAGCCTCACCTGTCTGCCGGTCCTTTTCTACGCAGTAGCAGCTGTCGTAGAACTCGGTGAAGGTGGTGGCCAGCTCGTAAAGGTAGTCGCATAGCGTATGCAGCAGCAGGTCTTCCAGGATCTTCTGCAGGATCTCGGGAAATCTCAGGATGCACTTGCCGAGCTTCCATTCCTTCTCGTGCTCCAGCAGGATTTCACACGTCTCGGCCGCTTTGCGTAGCGCCGCTTCTTCGATGTTGGCCAGCCTGGCTATGGACCTGAGAACATGACGAGACTGGGATTATTACTCAGAGGTATCACTACGTTCCTGCTCCAGCGTTCCTTAAGGTTCTTTACCCTCTCGGCGCTAGGGTTAGTTGAAGGTCGCACGCGTCTTGCACGTGAAGCAAAAGGAGGTTTTATTCAAACGGATCATCACCGCGAGCATGATGACGTCAGAGCACGATTTGTCGCTTGCAAAATATTTCGAATGTTTCGGAAATCCGTCTGTCTAACATCATATCTTCCTTTACAGTCACAGTTACATTTATATAGTGCTTTTCTAGACACTCAACATGCTTTACATTGTATTGGGGGGAATCTCCTCAACCATCACTAGTGTAGAGCATCCACCTGGATGATGCGACGGCAGCCATAGTGCTCCAGAACGCCCACCACACACCAGCTATTAGTGCAGAGAGAGTGATGTAGGCAATTCAGAGATGGGGATTATTAGGGGATGATAGAGAAGGGACAATGGTGGAATTTTGCCAGGACCCCGGGGTTATACTCCTACTCTGGGATTTTTAATGACCACAGAGAGTCAGGACTTCAGTTTAACGTCTCATCCGAAAGACGGAGCGGTTTTTACATTATAGTGTCCACGTGCCTATACTGGGACATCAGGACCCACACAGACACCATGGTGAGCGCCCCCTGCTGGCCTCACTAATACCACTTCCAGCAGCAACCTTAGTTTTCCCCAGGAAGTCTTCCATCCAGGTACTGACTGACCAGGCTCAACCCTGCTTCGCATCAGTGGGAAACTAGACAAGAACTGCAGGGAGATATGGCTCTTCACCGGAGGCGTGCGGGAAGTGAAGAGTTCTGGAGAGGAATTTAGAAATTGTGAAATCGTTCAGGTTTAGCGGGTTTCTTAAAGTCACGCTGGAATGGAAATAATAATTAATAATTAGTGTTAGTTATTAACCGCTTTCACGCTAGAACGATCAAGAGAGGTTTTGTTCGCATTTGAGTTTTCTCGATCACGTTCAAAGAAGAAGAAGAAGAAAAAAAAGAAAAAAAAAAACGCCGTCCGTCTGCGGTTTTCTTTTTCATTCCCGATTCTAATCCCTGGTACAGAGTTTGTTCGAGGAAAAAAAAGAAAAAGAAAAAAAAAAAAAAAGCAGGATAAGAACTAGAACTCAGTAGGTGAGAAGCTCTGAACTCTTGCCATCAGGCCAACTGCCTTTCAGAGGAACGCACACACACACACACACACACACACACGTTTATCCATGTGAGGTGTGTCCCTTGAATTACAAATGGCTGTAGCTAAACAACGTCATACCTACCACAAATCTCAACCTCAGTAACTAAAAATCATTTTTGTCTCTTAGTTTTGGCCCCCCCCACCATCATCTGGCCCTCACGCAGAGCTTAAAAACCCAAGCACACACACACATTCACACACTTTTACCATCTGTGAGGTATCCAAGGACTCTTCTCTGACTTGTGAATTACTGTATATAAATAAGTTTCACACATTTTAATACATATTTAACGAGATACTATGTGGAATACAAATAAGAAGATAAAAATAGCAAACCTTTTTTTCTTTTTTTACCCACTGCATTGAAATGCATGTAAGATGTTTATAATAATAATAATAATAATAATAATAATAATAATAATAATTAAATTTTAAAAAGCCATGATGCAGGGTATTTGCACAGGCATAAGTGCATTCATACGGTCACGTTTTAAATGATAAATATTAAATGATATAAAAATTGAACAGTGTTAATATTTCATAGCCGCGGCAGGGGGAAATTAGCACGACTGTATCGTGTTAAATAAATTAAAGCTGCGCAAAGTTAGTTATGAGGTATAGTTGATACAAAGACAGTGGTGAAGGGCACCAATACTTAATTCCACCATGTTTTAGAGCGACCTGCAATATCCAACCCCCATCCATGCACGCACACACGCACGCACACAGAGTTTCCCTGCGAGAGGTATTGATTTGTACAGGGTCCATCGAGCAGCCGCAGTGAGACTGCTCCTTTCCCGCTAGCTCGAGAACGAATGTAGCCTGCACACCTCGCTTACAGCCATCGATCCCGAGCGAACGAGAGACGCGCACCTGATGCGGGTGAAGGCGTACAGCAGGTAAGCGGCAGTGTTGCCCCTGTCGTCGAGCATCTTGTCGAAGGAGAAGACGTAGTCGTTGATGCGGTTGTGGGACAAGTCTGCGTACTTGATGCAGCCGAAGGCGACGGCGCGCTGAGCCCGGATCAGCTCTTCCGCCGTCAAAACCTGCAAGAACACGTATAACAAATGAACATACGTCTCATGAAATAGCACTGAATGAGCAAATCGTCCATGTTCACGGTTCTCCGGCTCACGAAGAGTCTCGGCTGTGTGACGAGACGTCTTCGTTAAAAGTCCCTGACTTTACATTCGCTACAACGATGCAAAAAAAAAAAAAAAAAAAAAAAACAATCACAAAGTAAACAAACGAAACTTCCAACGTGCTGGAGCAGATCTACGTTTTAATTTTTTAGGAAGTATCGTAACTACGATGAGGTGAACGCACGTGAACGCCGCATCAATGTCGTGATTACCTCTCGGGAACTCGTACTTTTCCACGAGGCCGGACTTCACGAGTGTGTCAATAACGAACATGTAATGCATGATGATGATGATGATGCATCCTGGTTAATTTCATTAACACGGATTACGGATGTGTGTAGAGATGATTTTATGGAGCTATAGTCCTTATCCGCTTATCCTCAAAGTCTCTGATGGAGGATATCGTGTCTGCGTCCTCAACAAAACTTCAGTATGTCTGTGTAAAAAAAAAAAAAAAAAAAAAAAAAAAGATTTTTTTGTAAATAAAATGTTAGTTTTCTAATGAAAGAAACGAAGACGTCGGCACGATTATACTCCTGTCTACGACACCGATTTCAAACGTTTAATCACACACCTTCAGATCAAAAGCTTTTGAAAGATCATGAGAAACATTTCAGTCGGGTGTCCACAAACTTTTGACCGGTATTGTGTGTGTATAAATATATAAGCTAATACACTTGGGCAAAAAAACAAAAACAAACAAACAAACAAACAAAAAGCTTCCAGCCATTGAGGCATAAGAAGGATATTTAAGATGATCTAATTGTTAAACAGCCTGTCAGATCAAGTGATGCTGACAGAAGGGAACTCGGATCATCACTTCATTCCAGAGGGTTCACGGGGTTATTTAGAGAAGTCGCTGCAGGTCTTCGGGGGTCTATCGCTCGACAGGAAGTCTACATTTTGTTCTCATTTGTTGCGCCGTGATAAGCCAGGAAAAGGTTAAGCAGAGAAGTGAGGTGCTCGGAGAGGAATTTAGCGTGGAAAGAAAGGAGTAGAACAGAGAATGAACGAATAAGCCTGTGTCCTCCTGCTTTGTTTGTGCCCAATGCGCTCACCTTATCTCTCTCTTTCTCTTTAAGCTTGTCCATGGATCTCTTCAAACCCTCATCCAGCAAGTCCATTAGCCTGACCGTGTCCCCCGAGCGGGTTTTAAATTTCTTCCTGTGCCGCAGAAAGAGTGCATTAGAGGAATATGAACACGCTGGTGTGTAAAGCAAAAAAAAAAAAAAAAAATGGACAGAGCACAATACGCTTTCTTATTAATTGAACATCGTACATACTTGTCCTCTCCTAGAACCACTCCGAAACCCGCGTGCTCCACGCGCGTGACCTTGGGGTCGTACCAGCCGATCGCTCTCGCCGCAGCGAACACCACTTGGAAGTGCGTAGCCTATCAGGGAATAAACACACGTGTGTGTGTATATATATATATATATATATATCTGAATGCTAGTGTGAGAGGCGGAGCTTTCTGAACTGACAAGGCGATATGATTGGTCGGAGGTCGGATATTGGTGGGATCACCGACCCCACAGGCGAGAGGCGATACTAACGCACCTGTCCGCTGTCTGTAACGTAGATGAGGATGTCACCCTTCTCGTCAAAGAGGCGCTGACGCACGGCTGCAAGGTCTGACGTGTCATACGTGTAGCCGCCATCCGACTTCACTACCGTCAAAGGGATGGGCTGGCCATGGACGAATACGATCTTCCTGCCCTCGTCCAACTCCACTAGGCCTGAGAGTGAGAGACAAAGAGGGAGAAGTAGGAGAAAGAGAGAGAGAGAGAGAGAGAGAGAGAGAGAGAGAGAGAGAGAGAGAGAGAGAGAGAGAGAAGCTTAAAGCAATGCTGCCCCCTAGTGGATACACATTTTTGTTCTTCATACTCTATTTCTCTAATGTTCACACTGTTTAATACAGTGCAAAGGATCTTCCATGATGTAATGCACATTTAAGGGCATGGTGTCTCATACACAAAACAAACCTGAATAATCAACCGACATATCTGTCGATGATTATCTATGTTCGGGCGTTTACGCCAAACGAGTGAGATCTACAGCAAGACGGAATCCGACTGCGGATCAGCACCTGTAATGTCCCACTCACCTTTCTCTTCAAACTCCTTCACCACTTTGGTCATCATATCCTGGTAGAACGACTCCCCTCGCTCCAAAATACGGATGCCCAGGCAGTCGTAGACCTTTTGGAACTCTGTCTCGTTTGCAGACACGAGAGGAAGAGGAAAAGAGAGAGAGAGAGAGAGAGAGAGAGAGAGAGAGAGAGAGAAAATAAATAAATAAAATCAAACAAACCCAGAGGGACAGTATCGCTTAATTACAGAAGCCGGACTTTAGGGAAATCTAACAAACACCGACCCATTGTCCTTCACGGGGGAAAAGTCTCTATTTGTGCGCTTGGTCTGGCTGAAGCATTAAACGGGACACAGTTTCGCCAAAAATACCAATTTATCAAGGATTTAATCGAGAACTAGAATTACGCCTTTGGTCTTCTCTGCCATTCAGAGTTCAGAAACTATAATCCAGATCGGGTTGAAGTCGATCTGCTGTTTGGAATTACCTATAATCGAATAGAAACGCTAAAACGGTGGATTACTGAGAGAGTGAATTATCTGAAAACCATGTCTTCTGGAGATTTGACAGACTTTCGTTCGTTTGGTCTCTGAACAGTGTATTAAATGGGAACTCCACTGAGTTTATCGTGTACTGAAAAGTGAAATCGTTTGCAGAAGGTTTTTTTTTTTTTTTAAATTATTAATTATTTTACATTTTGTCAACTTTTAACAAGATCGATTTGTTCAACAAGGACCCACGCTTGTATATTACCTTCTTATCACCGTAAAGTCAATTTAACTTGCTGCAAAATCCTTATAAAGCTATGCAGGTAAAATAAAGAGGCCTATAAGTTTTGAGTTCACTGTGCCTCCAAGCAGCAATTTTTCATCCCTCCACGTAATTAGTTTCAACCCTGATGCCCTGAAGCTTTGTGTGAAATGGACTTGAAAACTGAGCTGTCTCTCCTTAAAAGGGGCAGGAAAAAAAAAAAAAGACAAAAAAAAAAAAAACAAACAAACAAAAACAAACAAAAAAAACTAAACGGCTCGTCTTACTATTTGATTTCTCAGAACGGCTAACGACGAAAAGAAATTATTCACTGTTTACACCCCTTCACCAACACCCCCCCCCCCGCCGCCGCACCACAGATGAATAAATGCAACATCTTTCAATACGCTCGTAGTCTGCGGTGTAATTAATTACGGTGGACGGAGCAGATAATAAATCTCACAACGAGGCTATTAGGTGTCTCGTAGTATTAGGTCAACCATCCATTTAGATTTAGATCAACATTGCTCAGACAGTGAATCAGGGAAAAGAAGAAAAAAAAAAAAAGAAAGGAAATTAAATTAACAGTCCTTCAAGCCTGCTCGGATGCTACCTCTGTGCTGATGCAGCCCTGCCCCCTGCTGGCCATGCGATTATTTTACATTCACAGCCTCCGCAGCATGACCTGTATGTCGGGAGCGCGAGAGCGTTAGAGTTTGGTGTGAACGCACCTTCCCGAGACACGTCACAGATCAGATTCCAGGCCTTGATGAAGTCTGGCTCTTTGCTCTGCAGCCTGACGACACACTGATAGGCCTTCTTCTTAAACTCCTCGTCTTCGTCGAAGCGCTTCTTAGACTCCTGAGAGCGAAAAGGTGAGGGAATGCGGATTATCAGCGTTCGAAACGATAGCATTCACAACAACAACAACAATAATGATGACATCTTTCTAAAAATCTACCTCGGGCTTCCACATGACACGATATGTTTTTGAACGGATAATTGGTGAATCAAATAAAAATACAAAAGATTTATTCTTTTAAAACCTTGAAGTTCAGGTCATTTAGTTCTGGTGTAACCAGCCGCCATCAGAAGTCACATGATTATTTGGATGGAGTCGACTCGCGTGCGGAGTTTGTTAGAGAGCATACCCAAACAAACAGCATCACGAAGACCAAAGAGCTATCGAAATAAGTCCAGGACAAAGTTCTGGAACAAGTATTAATCAGGGTTTGACGAAAGGCATTCATTTGGAGATTCAACAAATATGTGAGAAAAGGTTCTGTGGTGAAATTATACCGAAAATTAACTGTACAAAGAGCTACGTTTCGCAGAAACACAACAATGAGATGACATTTCCAGTGTGAAGCATGGTGGTGGTACTATCATGTTGTGAGGATGCTTTTCATCAGCAGGGACTGGAGAACTGGTCAGGGATGAGAGTCAAATACAGGACCATACTAGAAGAAAACCTGTCCCGGTGTGTGAGAGTCTTAAGACTGGGCTTGAAGGTTCGATGCTAGGCGTGCAGGATAACAACGCTGCCGAAGCGACGGATGTTAGAACGGTTTATAAAATAACAAATGAGTGCAAGTAAGGTGCGCTACTAAGGTGTAAAGAACCAAGGGTGGCTTACTTTGTAAAAAGCCTGGAGGTCTCCGATTGGTGGGGAAACACTCAGATAATTCGGGAACTTGTCCTGCAAGTGAGCGATGAGCATTCCAAACTGTGTGCCCCAATCTCCCACGTGGTTCAACCTAAAATGAACAATTCCGCACGAACTCAAAACTACTGGGAGAATGTGTGCATGAGTGTGTGAGTGTGTGAGTGTGTGTGTGTGGGGGGGGGGGGG
>JANDJT010000081.1:21765709-21778209 GCA_024331685.1 Stegophilus panzeri | reverse complement strand
TACTGACCGGGAAGCAATTTTACGACCCCCTGGACAACCTATTGCATTTATAATTACTCAATAATTACTATATTAATGAAATAAAACATAATTATTAATACATGTTGTAAGTACATCTAACGTTAAAAGACATATTCCATCAATATATCATTTAACACATTATTTAAGCAAGAAATCGTCAGACATTGTTTGTACTCGTGAAATTTCACTGTAATTACATACAACTTAAGGACACGAAAGTCTGTAGTTCGTCGGATCGTAACGGTCTTGCTTCTCGATGTTCACTTTTCAAGCCGACCCACAAGCCTTAGAGCTACACACTGCCGAGTGGGCAGAGTTTCATCATCCGATGAGTCTCAGAATTACGGTGAGCTTATTAACTTCCCTGCACTTCTCCAAGAGCCGTATGAAGGCATATAAGTAATGGACATCGAGTTGCCAGAAAACTATTCTGCTGAACTAACAGTCCTTCATCCTCACATGCTTCCCACTCTTCCCACTCACTCTCGCTCGCTCTCTGTATATCTTGGGCAATAATGAGCTAGAGAGGTAATTTTAGCCAGGAGCAGGTTTGGGCTGGACAATAGTCAGCTTTTGTCAGAAGGAAAGGTCTGAGCTATGGTGTGGTGACAGGCTTAAGGAGCGTGGTTTTATAACGTCCCGCCAAATGCTTCCTGTGAAAACATCAGTTCACCACTTTATGGCCCAAATTAGGATTCCTGGATCGATGCGTCGTCTTTTTTTTCTTTCTTCAGTTATGGCTCGGACACAAGTTTTATGCCCAGTTGAAGCGTTTCTCAGCTCTTACATGTCTGAGTTTAAAAGCATGAATAGTAGTGTCATTACCAGAGAACCAATCTCTGTCTTAATGGGAGAAAATGGTAACGAGTAAGTCACTGTTGGCTTGAAAATGGCTTCCAGATGTGCATTAATAAAGAACAATTGAAAAAATACAAAAATCTGACAAAATGTGAAATTTTTCTACATTGCTTTGATAAACTACTGAAGGGTACAAGCATCTTCCCAAAACAAATACTATCATATTTTCACTTTTTCGACATAACATTTATACAAAATGTATTGCCATTGAAAGTATAAATTTGTAATTAGATACTATAATGTATAACGTACATGAATACGATTCTTAGACACAGTAATATCCTGTTAAATATGATACTGCTTTGTATGGTTTTCTGTTCTACCTCCATGGTAACAAATCCAGATTCGATGTTATAAAAATCAAGTCTTAATAGGCAAATTGCAACCTGGTATCTAAACATAGCCTGTTACTAGGGTCAGAGCCGAAATTAAATAGATGCTACCATCAATGGACTGTCAGAGAAATGAAAAAAGAAAAAAAACAACCTCTCCATGTGTTTCAGTCTCTCAGTTCTTCTAACCATCAGATGACTGAAGTTCAGTTCCACGTGGAACATTAGAGAGTCCAAATATTTTCCTCTGTGAATTCCGTACATTATTAAAGTGCTCAAAGTCCCAGAGCTAAGCTCATCCCCAACGTGGGGAATCATAGACAGGTGTCTGATCTTCGATCATAGATATAAACGGTGTCTTCACAGTAATCATGCCAACATTCAATCACTGGGGAGGTTCTAAAAGGTTACCAAATTGAGGGGAAGCATCAGGTCCACTAGAGTTAACATAATTTGAAAGTCATGCAAAATGCCAAGTGTTGTTAATTGTGCTGCAATTATGAGCGATTAGAGTGAAGCAATTGCCTTGCGTGGCCGACCAGACCGTAATGCAGGAATCCTGGAAGTGGCGTGGCTTAACCTGAACTTGACCCCGTGAACCCAGTCTACATCTGATTTAACACTTTTAGACAGATAAACAAAAAAATAATAAAATGGTCTCGGGGGGACGGGACAATAACAAGAGTTGGATGACCAATCTATGAACCGACATTGTGTGAAGCTGAACTTCTCTCAATGAACTTCAGCTGCGTTTGTTCCTTGATGTTTTTGCTCCCCTCCTTGTGGTAACGCAGACATGTCTGTGCTGCAGAAGTGCTTTGAGCTCTGCCTGCAGGCCTCAAGGAAGGAAGTGTGAAGTGACATTACACAGCATCTACAGAGAACAGCCAACAAAGCTGCGGGAATTCAGTGAAATCTGGAGTGTTTGGACTTTCATCACCTCCACCGACTACTAATGAGGCTGCTTAGATGTATACATGATTGAGTTAGCATGTATGCTCAGTGTGAAGTTTGTTTGGTCTAACTCATTATCAGAAACCAGACAAGAGGCAAGGGTCACAACCAGGAACTCCACTAGAGACACAGAGTTTTATATATATATATATATATATGTATTATGACTTCTACATTATCGAGTCAGTACAAAGAGCATTTTAGATTCCCAAACATTAGTTCTCTAACACAAAATTAAATGTTACAGAAAAATGTTTGTATGTCATTAAAGTGCACCTATTATGGTTTTGAAACCAGCCTAATTTTCTTTTAAAGGTCTCATACGATAGATTTACGTGCATCCGAGGTCTAAAAACACTTTAATGTGCACATAATTTAAACTGCAACATCACCCTTTTTTTCGCCCACAGTGTCACAAACGACTCGTTCAATGATCCCTTCTAAAGGATTCGTTCTAAACTCCTCCTTTCAGAGAGCATACTCTGCTCTGATTGGTCAGACGTCCCAGTCTGTCATGATTCGACTGATTTTGCAAGATGCTCGATAAAACTTACCGGCTAATTTCCTTATAAAACTGCACAAATTGTACCGGAGACTACTATTTTTATTTTTAATTTAAATATTTTTGGTCAGACCAAATATTGACTTTGTTTCATTTACTACTGTTTACTGCTCTTTACGGTATTTAAAAAAAATAAATAAATGTAGAAACATTTAATTTTCATTATTATTACGGGGTCTTTGCTCTAGAGCATTTCTTTGCATGTGCCTAAAACGTTTACACAGTACTGTACACACACACACACACACACACACACACACACAGAGAGAGAGAGAGAGAGAGAGAGAGAGAGGGGTTGTTGCTTTGTTGCAATGGAAAGCACAATGTAATTCATGAGAGGAAGTCATGACAGATCCACTGTCGTATTTTTGATACGCTTGTCCATTAAACTCTGATATATACTACACTCTGCTCCTAGAGGCATGTATGTACTGAGCTTTAAATCTCACCTACTCCTCTTTATGTACAGTACATTATTCTGTGTGTTCCTGTACTGGATGCCTCAAGCTACTGCAAAAGCACACTACAAGACATCAACAAATAGCAGCACATCGTTGCACACAGCAAGCAGAACGACGCCAAGCGTGCGGATGGCATTGTTACAGACACGGAAGAAGAAAGCAGTAAAGTAACATCTAGAGCAGTTGTTTTATGTTCACACTGGGGTCGAGTGCTAATCGGTGTCAACATAGTGTTATACCACAATGACTGGCACACCAGACCTACTGCTGTGGCAGGCCATGGCTTGTTACCTCTGACAAATGTGTGTGTATCGGGGGTGGGGGTGGGGGGGGGGGGTTTGCTTCCTACGCTGAAGTGCACTTCCCACACTGAAGGGCACTAACGTAACCTCTGTAGTGTTTGTTAATAATGATATGCCTTGCCATAGTGACAATCTGCGTGCTAACACCATGCTAACGCGTGTCTCCGTGACAGCTTCAGCACGGGAGAACTACAAGGCCATTTTACAGCTGTCAGGAGCTGACAGCCATTAGCCCTGCTTACACTCCTCCGCTCTTAGCGTACACTGTCAGGAAGAGCGGAGAAGCCACGACTCCGTACCTGTACCTGTCGCCCCGACTAATGTCTCCGCTCTAATTAGCTACACTTCGCCCTGTCGTATGAAAACAAAGCGCGAGAGTTTATTTTTAGACTGATATGTATTCTGATGTCTTTGTGTCTCATCGACTCGCTCTGTTTCCCCTCCCACACGCTCCATGTTTGTTTGTCAGCTTGGCTCCTCGTCTCTTTACCCACCCCCACAGCAAAGTGTTTGATTCTGGGGTCGTTAAATGAGACACTAATTAATATAGACAACGGGGAAACTTTTTTTTTTTTTTTTTTTCCAAGCATTCCAAGCATGTCCTGATTCTTTTCAGTCTGCGTGATGGTGGTTCAGAGGTACGGCAGGAGAGACGTTTGGTCTGTCTCGGGCGGGCCTGCGTCATTAAAACAGAAGGAAGAACGTATCGTTTCGAATCGACCAGGAGTGCAGGTTAAAATCAAGTAGGCTCTCTCAGCGGTTAATGTATTTTTAATGCTAACGCAACCTGCCTTTGACAAGGGCTCGGCTCGTGCAATGTATTGAAGAAAATATCGTTTTTCTATTAGCCGCTGTTTCTATTTAGCATCTGCTGGTTCGTTAACCCGTTTAGTTCGATAATTCAACGAGGAAATCATTTACATATACGGTAAAAGCACTCACTAGATTCAAAGTATTAAAGTTTTCTTAGGTACACTCCCCTCCTAAAGTATTGGAACGGCAAGGCCAGTTCTATTGTTTTGACTACACATTGAGCTGTCCTATTCATCATTTGATCTCAAACCCAAATGTCTTCAATGTATAGTGAAAACAATAGAATTGGCCTTGATGTTCCGATACTTTCAGATGGGACTGAAATTATATTCAGACATGAAACAGTGCAGAGTAAAACGGCTCAATTATCATAAAACATTGGAGATTTCATCTTCATTACAAACTCAACTGTGTACTGTATGTAATGTTTCCTCAGTACACCCTTACTGCAAGCAGGAAATAGGTGTGTGTACAGTGTTGGTTGAACAAATCATTGCGCCGATTCAAATTTGGTTGCCTAGGCAAACCACATGTGTTAAACACATCGAGTAATGGAGAGGAACGCGTTGGCATGTTTGTGTATGGGAGAGAGTGCAGGACAAAGAGCATTGTGGGAGACGGGAAGGATTTACATAACCTTACTTAAAGGGGAGTATAGCATTAAGTACAACAAATAGCAAGCAGGTACCCTTTTGTAGTGCATATACATATGAAAACATTTATTTATTTATTTATTTTTTAACTTATACAATGTGAAGAAGAAAACATCGTATTATATCATCTAGGTTGTTTAATCATGTCTAAGCTAGGGCAGCCACTGTTTATACACTATATGATCAAAAATATTTGGACACCCGACCATCACCCGAATGTATCCCATTCCGAATCATCCCCCCATTCCCACTCTTTTCTTGTGCTGATGTTGCTTCCAGAGGCAGACCTGTACCTCTGTACTGAGTGATGACATCAAAAAGATGTCATTTTTGTGTCTGTAGTGTATAATATCCAGTAACATAACTAACATACTCTTACTGATGGAGCTGTTTCCATTACCCACACCCTGTAGTTATATGTGGGTATATATGCACACTACACTACAGAGGTAAGCGTGCTTGTGATCCAATGTACCGTAGGGCCTTAAAAGGGTAGTGAATACCAACACAGTATTAGATTTCCTTTATTCTTTACCTCCGTTGTTATGACATTTAGCATATAGAATTAATATTAACAGTATGATGCAATGTATTGTGGTCGCCAGTTTCCTGCTTCTTTTAGGTGCATTTGTTTTTAATGGTATAAACAAGCAGATATCGGTACAGATTCTTTGTGTATGTATGTATGTATGTATCTATCTATCTATCTATACATCCTTTAATTTCTTAGTCTCGCTGGTACTCAGCGTGCATGTGGGATCACTTAGGCCTATGAGTAGCAGCTGTTTCTCTGTAATAGTATTATTCTGCCACAGGCTCCTCAGGGACCCCTGGCCGTCTCGTTAATCAAAGCTGCTGCGTGCTTCACCTGGTTCTGGTGTATCTTCCTCAAGCTCCATCCATCATAAACCCTGTGCGTGTGTGTGTGTATTAGAGTAGGTATTCAGGATGTTGAGAAATAAATTGAGACACAACAAGAAGAAAGCAATTAAGGGAGGTCTTTGGCCTATCATTCACACACTAATGGATCACCCACTTCCCTTATTTATTTATTTGTTGGGGTGGGAATGGCAGGTGAGGGGGTATTGTGAAGCCTGATGTTCCTCATATTTTAAGGGCCTCTCTCTGTCCTAGCAGTAATTAATGATGGTCTGGACTGGCTACTGAGCCAAAGGAAATTTATCATTGCCGATTTGTGGATGCATGAGCATGAGGTGATGGCTGGTCAGTCTGAAGGTGAGAGGGAAAGTGATCTAGGTTCAGCTTGAGGTCGTATCTTCATCACGGGCGTTGCTCTGAATAACAAGCGAGTAATGTCCGATGTCCGAGTATTATGTCTGTTAGATGTAAACACAAAGAGTTCACAAGTACACAATCATCTTCTTCTTTTTTTTTTTTTTTTGCATGCAAAATGGAAAAGCAGATGCACATACATACCAGCTATATTAAAACACTGCAAATTTGTACGCTAGGATATGGTAACACTTGTGCCACCAAACCACTAGAACACTTAGCTAGAAAAAAAAAAAATCCCACATTACTTTAACCTGTAACACCAGAGCCGGTAATGTTATTTTGACTGCTGCACCGGTAATGCATTCTGACTTCACACTGCATGGTTGAGGGGAAAGAGGAAAAGGAATGGGTGCTATTGTAATGGAAACCCCATTATAGTGCACTTTAAGGGCAGGAGTAAGTGGGTGGTATGGCATAATTACCTGTCTCCATTAAAACCGTAGGTCAAAGGGTCATTCTGCAATTGCATCAAATTTGCTGCATTTGAGGGCATTTGGGCAACTGTGATGCATATAGATTTTCTCACAAGTTAAAAGTAAAAAAAAATTATATATATATATATATATATATACAAATTTTGAAAGTGAGCTTAATTAAAAGAATACGAATGCTACACTGTAAAACCGGATACGTTCATTTAACTCAAAAAAATTGAGGAAACTAATTACCTCAAAATTTTTAAGTTGATTAATCAATTTCTTTAAGCCGAATACACTTAACTATAACTAAAAATTATTTTAAATGACAAAGTTTGAGTTTTTGTTATATTTAATTGTTATATTTTTGTTATATTTAAGTGTATTCGGCTTAAAGAAATTGATTTATCAACTTAAAAATTTTGAGGTAATTAGTTTCCTCAAATTCGCTGAGTTAAATGAACTTATCCGGTTTTTACAGTGTAACTAACAAAATGAAAATTTGAAATCTGCAGTAATTACGAGATACTACACCATTTATGAGAAAATGTATAATGCCCTAACTCTCACTGTTCCATTGACATAACTATATGTTTCAGTACTTTTGATTGGTCTGCACCGTATAAATGACAGAACTGATATATAGATTTTCATTGGCATGCCAGTTTTATCTGTCTACATATTTGTATTAAGATTAAGTATATTTGAACTCAATATCAACCTCATCTTTGTGCACGCTACTTTATAGAGTTTGTGACCGTTAGCCGTCCGAGCTCTGGATTAACGGAAAGTGACGTGAAACGTTTTCACTAGGTTCAGAGGAAGTGCATGTAGTGCCTTCTCATAAATGTGCATTTCAAGATCATTAAAACAGGAAATCTCTGTAGAACTATTTTGACGAAATTTTTAATAGTCTCTCTCGTTGCGTCAATTTGCATTACTTTAAAGGGGGCCCCCGTGACAGCTTGGTTAATGTGCTGGTCACGATGGTGGAGTTAACGGAAAATGGGACTCTAGATTTAATACGGATACAATTACTAGAGATTACGGAGAAATGGTTACCACATGGACACAATGTGAACCTGATAATCCTGCCCACACCCCCACTTCCCTGCTTACTTCAGGTGCTTTGCTCTGGTCTCTAGCAGAGAGTGAGCGAGAGAGAGAAAGAGAGAGAGAAAGAGAGAGAGAGAGAGAGAGAGAGAGAGAGAGAGAGAGAAAGGCTGGAAGGTGACCAACATGAACCTCAAAATTTAAATTGTCTGAGCTACTGTACGTACTACTCAAGGACAAAACTCAGTCAGTTTCTAAGCTAGTTTGAATCTAGATCATTCTACACCAAGAAACTATTGCATTTAAGAAAAAAAAAGGAAATTGTTCCAATCCAAAATGAAACAAAATGCCCTTCAGTAAGGGTCAGAGAGCTCATTGTGTAGAAGAAGTAAGGGTTAGTGGAAGCAGTATTCTCAGAGAGAGTGCATATGGTCCTGCCTTGGCTGCTGACTGATTGATTTACTTTAACACCAAGAAGAAGGCACCGAGCCACAATTTCTCCAAAGAGCCGTCCATCTCATGGACAGCAGCCTAGCCATTACACACCAGGGGGTGGACATCTTGGTCTTGCATGGACATTCGGAAAAATAATCGAAAGTTTATTTAACTTTCATGCGCGTTACTTATGTTGACAACGTTCACAAATATGAAATGAAAACAAAGCATGGCTAAAGTTCTGAAGGGTGCAGATCGGTCTCAGTAGGCATTTTTCTAACCTCAAAAGAAAACCAAGACCCAAACTCTTTAGTAGACTTGTGGAAATTCTAGTCCTTCAAAGCTCTATAAACCTCCGTCAAGAACCCCAAGCTCCCCTTTCGGTCTCATCCACTCAAGCCACTCACGGATGGTTTGCTCAAGCCTTTTGGCATGACTGGTCCTATATGATATTTCCCAAGATCCCAGAAGAATTTCTCCACCGTGTTCCCAGGGCCCCTGAAAAAGCCCTGCATGCCAGTGTTTTCAATTGACTAAAATATCACCAAAAACCAAAACAAATGCTGCGGCAGCAACCACGGGCGACTAAATGTTTAGAGCTAGACTTGTGTTTTAGCCAAGTTGTATAATTCACCCCTTCTTCCCCCTCAGCATTTTTCTTCTTCTTTTCAAAGAAAGATGGTGGGTAAGCATTACAATTTTCTCATGTCAACAACCCGGCAGTGTCCAGATGAACGAGTGCTGTAGAACCATCGTATGTGGAATGTGCAAGTTTTACTGCAGAGCTCTAGAGCATCAGATGGTTCTATTTATAAACGGCTACAGGAACTGACGAGGTCAGCCATTTTATTTTTTTTTTTGCACTAAAAAAAGAAAGCAAAAACAGGTCCTAACAGGTCCTTGAGATATATACATATTTTTTGCCATTTCTATGCATTTTATTTGATTTTCAACAACAACAACAACAACAACAACAACAACAAAAAAAAACAGTACAGCAAAGTTTATATTCAATCAATGCCTGAAAACATATCAAATGTTTTTTTTTTGTTTGTTTGTTTGTTTTTTTTTTTAAAGCTTTCACTTATAACACAATGAATCCATTTAGTATTTACCCTCACTCCAATTCCATGTTTCTTGGCCCTTTGGAAGAGTCCATGTAGAAAGTGTTTAATTCATGGATTGACAGATTTTCGACAGGTGCATACAATGCAATTTTGAGCTTTTATGCACATTTTATTGTTCATCCTTTGCATTACAAATCGAAGACAAACCTTTTGTACGTTTTTATTTTTATTTTTATTTTTTTTTTACAGACAGCACTTTTCAAGCACTGTATTTCCTTTCAGAGATGCATATCTAGTTTAAATTGCACCTATTATGGTTTTTCAAATATTACCTTTCATGTAGTGTGTTATAAAGCTGCAAAGTTTCAAAACATCAAACGGAGTTATCGACTCCCAAAAGAAGGAACCGATTCTGAACAGCTGAAACGAGTCGTTAGTGATTCCAGACTTTACTTCCTGTACTAACCTACGGTTTGTAACAAAAATCCCTGCCTCTGGTCTTGATTGGCTGCTCGATGACAACGGTAGACCGATCACGACAGACTGGGACGTCTGACCAATCAGAGCATAGTATGCTCTCTGAAAGGAGGAGTTTAGAACGAATCCTTTAGAACGGATCATTGAACGAGTCGGTTGCGACACTGGGGGGCGGTTTACTGAAATTTAAATTATGAGCACGTTGAAGTGTATTTTGACCTCGGATGCACGTAAATCTATTGTATGAGACCTTTAAAAGAAAATTAGGCACGTTTCAAACCCATAATAAGTGCGCTTTAAAGAAAAGCTGTATAAAATGTGATGTTTGAGTACATATTTACTAAACCCATCCTCAGTTGCTCAGGATCTCCAACTCACCCTCCGTCAGCTCCAATCATAACTGTACCAAGACATAAAAAATAAAAAAAAACCTGGGGATTTGGGAAACACTGCTTTAGACAACAAAATGTCCCAGCTCTGGTGGTTGATACCAGCAAATACTAAGTCAAACAAAAGCACATTCTCAACTGGCTTTATGGTATCAATTCTACAAAAAAAAAAAAAAAAAACCCCAAAAAAAAACAACATACTGTGGATGTTCTATTACTAATTTCTGGATTGTATTTAAGAAATGTATTCCAAATTTTTGTGCCTTTGCAAATGTGTGTATTTGTGTCCTGAGATGTTAGCATAATGAGTAACAGACACGCTTGTTTGTTCTCTTGCTGACTGAGAGAATTCCAACAAACAGGCACTGAAATGTGAGCTGAATGAAAAATAAACTCCAGAGCCATGCTCCTACAATCAACTCCACTCACATTAGAGGCGTTCTCATCCCGAAGACACCCTAACACCCTGACTTCAAGCCAGAAAGGCATGTCTGAGCTATTTCAACAAATTTCAAGGGTGATACAGCCAAAGACTTTCAATCCTTCCTTCTTTTGATTACATAAAATATTCCAAACACAGTTGGGGGTTTCAACAAGAAAAGCAATAAATATTTCACAATCTCCACATGTTCCTCCTAACCTCTTTGTCTCCACACCCTTCAAATCTGGAATGATTATTCGATTACAGCATTTTGGGTGGGATCAGTGGACGACCATTGAACCAGAGGACACTATCATACACTGTTTGTCTTGGTATTGTGTAACCAATTGGCAGCAACCAATTGGAGAAATTTTTTTTTTCTCCCAACATGATGTCATCTCGTGATGCTCTGAGATGGAATTAGATAAATTACACCGAGCTCAGTTCTACTTTTATTCCTCCTTTTAGAACTTGACAAACAGATGGGAAAAGCAAGTGATAGCCTAGGGATTTATTTAAAGAAACGGGTTCCTGATACCGAGTCTCAGCAAAGTCTTTTTTGGAGTTCATGAGCTGGTCATTTTATTTAAAGGAAAAAGAATTTTAAAAAAAAAAGTACTGTATACGTCTCTGGTGTAGCTATTTACCGCTGTGTCAGTGTCAAATACTGTAACAGCTTCAATTCTGTAGATCGGGTTACTGTGAAAACGTTCCCTGCGTCTATGCAAATGTTCTGCTTTCCACTTCACTAATGCAATGGGTATGGTGTGTACGTATGTGTATTTTGGACAGTGGTACCATGGGCACATTACTGAAAATGAAAGCTGGCATTGAAGTGACACAGTGAAGGCCTGGAGCGTTGAATTCATCCATTCAGTATTTACCCTTGCTCCAATTCCATGTTTCTTGGCCTGGTTTCTTCCCTCTATCCCACTGGAAAAAAAAAAGAAAAAAAAAAAAGAAAGCATCAAGATGATGTATGATGACATCTGTCAACATTCAGAAGGTCAAAAGAAGGGCAAACTATCCAAGAAGCATAACCTTGCAGATAAAGCAGTCCTGTATTAGCAGTTCCATAGTAGCATGACTTTACAAGATGCTACCAGTTCCTCCATAGTCTTTATTACAATATGCTGTACTTTTCTCATGTGCTTCTGAGAAGAGAGTTGTTGAAGTGCAGGACTGTGTGATTGTTTTGTCTTGCACCATAATTGTTAGGACACTCATCAGAAAGCAACAAATCAGCTCACTTGCAGCGTGGCTGTTTCAAATCTGTGAAATGATGTGAAGGGGAAAAAAAAACCAAACAAAAAAAAACCCAATAGAGTCATGGCCAAGAAAAACACGCCGCAGTGTCGGGCCTCGAGAGATCTTCTCACTCGATCATGTCATGACAAACATCAATAATAAAAAATAGTTCTCAGTTTAAGTGTAATGGGCCTACTCAAGAGTTTTACACTACGTTTGGACCGTAAGTGTATTATTTCCTAGTTGAATGCCAAGTCCATGCTATCACTTGGAGGAACAGACCACAGAATTTACTGCGAAATTCATTTTCACGGAACTTTTTGATTGACACGTTTACTGCTTTAAAGAATAACACCTGTAAAACGAGAAGGAAAGTTGGCATCTGAATTCTTAAAGAATTGTAACGTTCACGAAATCTTTTCCTCAGGCGAAGAAGTAATCAGAGACCGAATCCTCTTTTGGGTGCAGATTTAATCATGTGAGCTGTATATAAGGGGAAAAGTCACTTTCGTAGGAATGTGACTCTGAGACCAACCAGATGTTTATGAACAATAATGATGAAATATGGCACTAAAGTCACACTGTGTGTGTGTGTGTGAGAGAGAGGGAGAGAGAGAGAGAGAGAGAGCATGAGAGAGAGAGCGAGAGAGAGAGAGAGAGAGAGAGAGAGAGAGACTGAGACTGTAATAACATCCAGATGATCATTTCTTGCAGATCCAGTTGGACTAAACATATTGGCTTG
>JANDJT010000081.1:21659077-21675140 GCA_024331685.1 Stegophilus panzeri | reverse complement strand
AATCAGAATATTGTCTTATTCAGAATAAGGTCAATAATTAGATTACTGCTGTCCATGTAAACGTAGTCCATGTTAAAGCCTTTACTGATAGCCAAAAATATACCATGAATATATAACGCCACACCCACACACACTCGAACCTTAATGGTACACTGATTTGCACAAACACCTTTGAGATTGTGCTGGTTTACTGCTCTGTCGTTCGGATAAAGTGATGGAAGTGCAAAGTGTGAGAGAAAAGAGGAAGAAGGAAGTGAAAACTGACGCCGTGTGTTGTCACACTCACTGCAGCAAAGTGACAAATAACAAAGCGTCGATGCCAGCACTCAATGCCGCCATCATCACACCCACTGATTACCCGGTGACAAATTCGACTGTTATTAACATGTTTAATTAGGGGTAGAACACTGCCGATATCATATAGACCTTGTGTGAATAAACATTATACGATTATAACCTCGAATCGATCATTCTGCGCCGGAGAAATCCGAGATAAGAGACAGGCGAAATTTAAGGGTGATAACATGAAATGTGCTTGTTTTGGATCGGCCTCGAGTGTTCTTCCAGTAAGACTAATTACGCTCCTAGCAGCCAAAATGTAAACTGTGACAAAATCAAATATCCAAACAATAGAAAATTCCTGTTGGCACAGTCAGTCAGGTATCAGCATGAGAAAGACTCAGGGAAAGCGTTCTTAGACAATGGCATGCTAATTTGTGTTCATGCTCCCTGAACCTCGTGTTTGGTGCCAAATAAAGATAATTAACAGGCTATTATGAAAGATCCAGTTTCCTGTTTCTATTTACAGCTGAGATGTCATAACATCTGGTTTGGGAGGGTTAAAGCCGTGTCTGTTTTGTTGACAAAGTGCCCTAATCGCATCGCTTTCCATTTTCGCGTTTTCTAAATCGCACCCTGCTACTTTTGTACCCACCCCCCCCATGTTATTCGGTCGGAAGATTTACGCCGGCGTTCAGAAGTGTCTGGCGCAGACCGGGCCAGGATGTATTTGTTGTTTTTTGGGACGTGTGCTGAAGGTTGACCAGGACACTGAATAAGGCCATCGATTCGTGCAGCTGGTGAGATGAAATAACAATGGCGGGCTCGGCAGGGAATCTGGCCCCGTCTTCCTAGTGCGCTTCAGAAGGAAATCGCCTCTCAAACCCCCCTCTGCTCCCGATCTCAAAGCAGACATGCTGGACAGGAAAAGTCCACTGATCTACACAAAGGGGAACATCGGCACTGCGAGACCACCAGACGTATGAAATCAACCACCGTCATCCCCCCCACTGAAGGACAAAGGCAGGCGATGCTAAAGTTGGTCTGAACTCCTTTTGTTCTGTTTGGGTCGAAACAGCCGATATTAAATGGTAATTAAAGTGGAGCAATAATTCAAATAATATTTTACAGTGTAGAGTATATACTCGATGTGTTTGGTACGATGTTTTGTCATTTCATTTGAAAAACGATTTCTACGTTCCAGAGAGTTCGTCATCGTGACCTAGCGTAACAAGACGACGGAATACGAAAATAAATAAATAAATAGATAGATAGATAGATAGATAGATAGATAGATAGATAGATAGATAGATAGATCTCCCTGCATGCACATATCCCATTCGAAAGATTTCTCCATCTTCCTCCGGCCAGGACAGAAAAGCGCCTAAGAACATGGAGTTTGTGGTGCAAGACACAAAGATGTTGGCATTGAAAAAGAAGGGCACCTTGTGCCACTCTCTGCATCCTGGCAAGGCTCCCAAGATCCCAAAATATACTCCAAATAGCATAGTTGAGCGAGTCGGGCCACAATGTCACTATTCATTTTGGTTTGCTGTGGCTTGGGTGGCAATGGCTTTAAAAAAAAAAAAAAAAGAAAGAAAAACCAGTGTCCAAACAACACAGGAAAAACAAAAGGACTTAAAAAGGAAGCGAGAAAAGAAAAAAAGAAAGAAGGTCCACTGTGGAAGTGGAGACGTCTCCCTGGCTCGCCACCAATTTGTTCTCTATTTAGAATATCGACAACGCAGAGCTGATAATGAATGTGAGGGGGGAAAAAAATTTCATCTCATATCACCAAGAAAGTTGTTTAGGAGGACAAGTCAGGAGAGGAACTGAGCTCTATGTATTGACTCATGAAGAGGCTGTGGGAAGTTTTCGAACTGGAGTCGTTTTCTTTGTTCAAACGGACAGGATTGTGTGATTTTATATGTGACTAAAAAAGGTTCTTGTAAATAACAGGGCAAAGAAAAGAAATCCCATTCAAAACATACTCAGGAGATACGAAGCAGACAGTTGTTCACGATCCCCTTTTGGCAAGCTACCATGTAAAAATCCGAAACTCCTTGGAAAATGGATCGGAGTAGCATCCGAATAAGTCTAGAACTGCTTGAATTCACACCATGATCTAAGAGTTTGCAACCCGAACCTTTCAGTGCAGGAGAAGATAAAGAGGTATGAATCCTCCTCTGAATGGATGAAGTTCGTGTGTTAATTAACCCAGTACCTAAGTGGCCCAGACAGGAATCTACAGAGAGGTGGTACCATTATAAAGCAGCAGCTAATTATAAAAACATACCTCACAAGCTCACCACTGCCGAGCCAAGCACACTTGAAAGGCTTCCTCTACTCTGGAGAGATTCGGATTCAACGCGACTGAGCCACGAATCACATTGCACGACTGCTAATCTCTGCTGAGAGATGGATAACACAATCCACAGCCCATGTTATGCACAATAAACAAGTTGGCGCCTGCTGTAAGGACTCAAAACAACCGACTCTGATCGCAGAAATAACAAAATGGTAGTAGTGGAATTAGACCCAGGTGCTGGAACGAACTTCCTTTCGCCTGGCTGCCTGAACAGTCACTGGGTATCATCAAACGAAGACTGAAAACCTACCTCACTTAAGGCAAGCAATTAAACGAGCACTAATTTATACGATGAACCATGATGGCCTTTCTTTGACTTTCACACTATCCGTTGTTACCCAGATGAGGACGGGTTCCCTTCTGAGTCCGGTTCCTCTCAAGGTTCCTCCCTCATATCATAGAGAGTTTTTCCTCACCACCTTCACCACCGGCTGGCTCAATAGGGATAAATTCACACACTTAAAATCTGTGTTTATATGTTTCTGTAAAGCTGCTTTGACACAATATCCGTCGTTAAACGCGCCATACAAATCAAATCGAATTGAATTTGATATGTTTAAAAGTCCCTTCTTGTGTGATTTATCCTATACAAACTTCTCACTACCAGGGTTTTAGCTTGATGGTATTCTTAGACCCTGACCTATTTTTCCTTGCATGAGGATATGTTTCTGATGGGGACTACAAAGCACTTCGGTAACTTGTTCTAGATAAGGTAAGGGCGTCTGCTAAATGCTGTAAATGTAAATGATGTAGACTTGTACTCCACTGTGTTATATTTATTTATTTATTTTTTTTTAGTGTGTAGTTCAGGGAAATAACTTCGTTACTCCACCGGCTCTCTTGGACAGCGCCGGCAGCGTGAACTCAGCCGTCCGTTAAATCGGACAAGCTATGCGTTTTTATTCGGACCCCGCTATTAATAATGGAGAGATGCATGACTGCCACCTCACCTCCTTTTGTTTCCCACCTTCTCGCACACCCAGACAGACGCTTTTAGAACCCCTGAGTGCAGCTTAGAGTGCTGATGCAGGTGCTGCACAACATAACACACGACAACAGGCTTCATATTCAGTATACAGTGGCCTTGAAAGCCAAAGACGTGAGAAAACGCAACAACAAAAGCAAAAACCCAACGGCAAATTGAAAAGCACATAAACGTTAACTCAAAACAGATAGGGTAGATGCTTCACTGCTTGTTTCTGGCTACAGCACGTGTCAGTCTGTGAGACCGCAGATATTGGAGAGCTGGAGGATGTTTACAGTAAGAGGAAATATGAGCCTAATTAAATCTACTGATGCTTTTATTCATGCTTCTTCTTTTTTTTTTTTTTTTTTTTTAAATCAAGGGCGTTCATATGATGTTCTTCTAAATACGCTGTCGATTTTGCACAACGTTAATACGAGTATGTAAAACATTTCATCCTGAATAACATCAGCCGGGTTATTCGGACGAAGAAGAAAATGACTCCTCGCTATAATAACGTAAATAACTTTGCGGTGAATCATTTTTGCAAGGCTTACTAGATAACAGACCGAAAAGTTAAGGCGTTAAGGCGTTTTGCAGTTGCGGACCGTTCTGTATTCATATTCATATTCATATCCACAGAACCAGTAATACTGCCGTTACTAACACGTCTATTTATAAGGCTCTGGATTTACAGTCGACATTTATGAGTGGTATAAGTCTACTATTGCTTGTACTGAGCCGGTATGCCTATGATTTACGTATGAGGTGGTGCACCTGGCATTTTTTGTTTGTTTGTTTGTTTTTTAGTTTTAAACACTTTTTTTTTTTTTTTTTGCAAAGAATTCACAAAAAGCTAAGGTCCAGCACTGTAACGGGCAAATCTGAAAACAGCCAAACATTCAGACTGTCAATCATCGCTCCACACGGCTCTCCAGGGGATTTCCTCCACAGCATCGGCTTGGCTTGAAAAAAGAAAAACAAAGAGAGGCAGAAGGAAAGCAAAGAGAATTTCAGGTCTACATCAGACTGTTCTTGCTTGAGGCACTAGTTCTAAAGCATCTCTGGCTCTCTCTCTCTCTCTCTCTCTCTCTCTCTCTTAGACACACACACAAATGCAAAATCACCTCCATGTGACCTTCTTTACTAAGTCCCTTATACCCAACTGCAGGAATCTATACGTAAACCCGAAACCCGAAAGCGTAACGACCCGAGGACGAGGATAAAAGTAATGCCACTCATCTATTTATTTCCAGCAGAGTTGTTTGGTTCTCATCTGCTTGCATGAGCGAGAGTCTCCAGACCTCTATTATGCAGCGTCTCTCTCTCTCTCTCTCTCTCTCTCTCTCTCTCTGGTGACAGTGCACAGATCATTCAGAGCCCAGAGACTCTACAGAACGGCTGAAGTACCGATCCCAGAGCTCAGTGTGAGTTCTAAAACCGAAAATTTCAAACTTTTTTTTTTTTTTTTTTTTTTTTTTATCTCCAAAAGCCTTTGTTCTCTCATTTCGGTTTGTTTCTAGCATTACAGGAAAGGCAGACAGTATAGGAAGAAATAGCGTATGGATATCAAAACGTTATTGCGTTGTGACGCTCTGTCTGGATGTCAGTAGATCCAACAAAATTCAGCACTTTAAACGTGGCTTGCTGAGGAAAAAGCACTGTGACTGTACACTGGGTATATGGAGAGCTGAGAAATTACAAAAATCCAACAGCAAGGTATGTTTGCCACTTACTGTCCTAATGAAATTACTCACGCACAAGCTCACACACACACACACACACACACACACACACACACACACACACACACACACACACACACACACACACACACACACTCTGCCTTCCAGGGGCAAATTATAAGCATTCATTACATGGGGAGGGGTCGTAGGCCTGGCTGACTCTGTCTATTGACAGAGAGGACATGGTCGAATTTCCCAGCCAACAGAGTCGGTTTTCTTTTTAACGACATTGCTAATGAAAACGGGCTCGGTCAGGGGCAGGGTGGTGATTTTGGGAAGGGGGGGTACACACACAGTGGCCCATTCATGGTTAGGCAGACGCAGAGGTCAGGTAGCAGAGGGGTTGCTGTGCCAGCGAGAAGCTAATGGCCCTTAGAGTGAGTGCAGCTCTGTGAGGAACCGGGGGGAAGCCGTCCCAAACCACATCTCTATCATCTGGAAAGAGCGTACTTCACTAAAACATCACTGGAAAAGTCTTGGATAGCTAAAGTTGGAGCTGTAGGCAAGGGGAAACAGCGTGGCAGTGCTGTGTGTCTCAAGAGCTTGGACTTGATTCATTGAGTACATCCCAAATATTAATATTTATACATCTATTTTAAACAGTTACATAAACTGGTCCTTGTGCACAATGAAGATGGTGTCATTACCATCTACTCGCCCTAGACGACGTCCTTAAAAATAAATCAATAGTAATAAATGGTTCTTTAGAGTCATGTTATAGAAGAAACATTTGTTGGATTCCTGAAGAGCAATTTGATTGATTGCTCATCTTTTTTGGGTTTTTTTTTTTTTGGGGTGGCATAGAGAACAAGAACGTTCCACCGTCAATGTTACCATTATCTGTTTGGTGTCGTGACAAAAAAAAAAAAAAAAACAGATAAAGAACTGTCCTTTAAGGAAGCAAAAATGGTTCCTGTATGTATGGCATCATGCTAAAGAACCTTTTCTGGTACCTTTATTTTGAGAACCTAGTCAATTATTTGTCCCAACAGCCAAAATAAATGCTTTATGAACTAGTATTTTGCACCATTTTTACTGTTCCTAGTGTATCCATAATGCAATGAACATGCTACTGAGCACCCAAACATCCTGGGTGTGACATTAGACAGATGGGTAAGAAGGTAGTCCATAAGTACTCCTGCCATTATCTCTTTCAGAGAGAACCATCACACCCTCCCTCCTCCCTCTTTCAAAAAGCTGACTAATGAAACCTGAGGGTTTTGTAATGGAGTCTCAGGAGCACATCTGTGTATGACGTAGCCTGGGGCAAGGTGCTTTCCCCCTTTGCCATTCCTCAATCTTGGGCTTTGTAAACCCTAAAGAGCCTGTGCCCTGAAGAGGATGTGTGTCTGCCACCTCTTTAAACACAGCCTAAGGGCACTGTGTTCTGGGCTGTCTGCTGTGCAGTGCTGGATGCTAATGCTAATGTAAAATCGGTGAGAAATAGTTTACGGCCACATTATTCAGCGCAAACTCACTGAATATAATGCTTTCTTGTCTTCACATTGCACAAATATTACTTACTAATAAAAATGTGAATTTTTGGCAATCCGCTAAAACGGTATGCTACACCGGTTAGCGACGTGTCTGTTCATAGCGCATTAAGCTTGGTGAGTTCTTCGAGGGGCGTATTTTTTATTTTTTATTTTTTTTAAACCAAATTAGCATCCAGTGTAAACGTTGGCTTTTTAATGGTAAAAAGGTACAGCTAGGGATCCTAAATGAGCTAAATGAATAAAACATCCTCATTCCTCCTGTATCTCTCTCTCTCTCTACCTATTGCACACTTTACCCCCCCACACACACTCTCTCTCTCTCTCTCTCTCTCTCTCTCTCTCTTTCTCTCTCCTTCCCCCTCTTTCTCTGACACAAAGTCAATGTCATGAATAATTCACTGGCCATGCTCTGTCTTTTAGAGCCACGGGTGACCTTTCCCCGCAGGAAGTAGATTCAAAACACAACAATGGGCTCCAGTGCAGGGGGATCCTGACTAACGGGACACTAAAAATACAACCGGGGATACAGAAATCTCCAGGATCCCATATATTATGCATTTATGAATTATTCAGTTATGGAGACCAAAATGCAAAGTGAATAAACATAGTCCACATGCTAGACGATCCGTCGAGTTAGAGGCTACGGCCCTAATCAGTGCTAATGCTGAACTAAGCAAACTAACCTCGGTCACGCTGCACAGTCACTAGCTATTGTTCTTAGCTTGTACAATATCCTCATATAAACAATGCAGGATTATAATATTGCACTCACTCAAAAAGCCTCTCTGAGCAAAGAGAAAATAGAAAAACAAAAATAAGGGTGTTTTTTTGGGGGGGTTTTTTGGAGCTAATTATCTAATTATGCTCTAAAACCAATAGCCACCAAAGCTACGATGAATATTTCATTGAATAGAATGTGTTGCTATCCCTAATAAAGCTAGTTTATCTTGTATTTCTGATCAATTCAGTGAAGGGTGACATTCCATTCTGCACCCTGTATAAATTTTCAGTTCTTGTTTCTCTAGTTAACAACGCTACCCAGAACTGGCATTAGTACAGTCACCTTCGATGAAACGACGGACTTTTCCTTCGACGATCCTCGGCTACTATAGATGGCAAACAGAAATATAACCGTTATTATTAATTTTTTTTTAGTAGTAGAAGTATAACAAGCTGAAAACAAGGAAACTCTTTAAAGCAGCAATGTTTTTGTCTTCCTATGCACCTGTGAAAGAGTACAACACAAATCAGGAAGTAACATACTTAAGGAGGGGTCCTTCCTGTCTGCCATTCTAGGCCTGGGTCGAAAATTTCACTCAGCAGGAAACGCCGATCGTCACGGCGACGCAATTATGTTAACACAATGATTTAAAAGTTACAACCAGTCAAAAGATTTAGCAGGAATAATAGACAAGTTAACGGATATACCCCACAAAGAGATCATTACAAACATGTGTGTGTGTGTGTGTGTTCGGATTTGTGTGTATCTATATAAAATAAGTGTATACGCTCCAGATCTGTGTGTGAGACCGGATTTGGAGAAGATGGAACGATGAATGAACACATGACCTCTCGGCATCTCTCTTTCCTTCTTCGAGTTTCACTCAGATGTCAATTAGACGACGTGGACAGATGGACAGTAATTATGGTTACATCATGTGTGGTGGCCATCTTTGACTGCTGTGTCACAAATTAATTACAGAAATCTAAAGTAGTCATAACATAATTTCATAGAGAGACATGAACCCAGCCGACCCATAGTGTGAGATACTTCTGCTGACCTAATGCTGTTGTAAGTCCATAAAGAGTGATTGACATTTCACGAGTCCTTGATTGACAGGCTTCGGCACACACACACTCCCACACACACACACACAAAGAGTGTCAGCCCTATGATTGGTCTTATCTCCATCAAGGGGGTAAAGGGTGCTTCCTTCCTCCCCACAGGCTGCTCCCCCTGTACTGACAGGACACACACCAGCAGTTCCACTGCCTGTAGCAACACAAGCACCCACCCACCCACCCACACACACACACACGCACACACACGCACACACACGCACACGCACACACACATGCACACGCACGCATATGCACCAGACTTCAGAGTTGTGTGCCAGATAGCCCTCAGGGCCAATTCCATCTTGGAGGAGGAGCAAAATGTGACCCCAACAGAGAGAGAGAGAGAGAGAGATACACCGAGAGGCAGACAGAGTGATTGATAGAGTGGTGAAGAAATGCACAAAGGCACACCAAAAGAATGAAACTGAACCTGAGCAATAGGGTGAAAAAACAGACCGCAAGATTGAGTGACAGCGAGGTAAGCAAGAGTGAGAGTGAGAGCTTGAGAGAGAGAGAGATTGAGAGAGAGAGAGAGAGAGAGAGAGAGAGAGACTCCCTCCCACACACAGCAATGCGTCTCACTCTTTTGTGGTCAACCAGGCGCATGATAGGATTGCGGCCTGGGTGAACTGCATATTGTTAACCTTATATTAACTGGAGAGGTAGAGGTCGATGGCACGTTATTAACTGCTTTGCATGTTGGGATTAAGTGGGCCACACGCAGCCGCTCACAAAAGAGTGGCACTGTGAAAGCCCAAGGTTACTCTGCATGCGCTACAGTACTGTGGCAATGTGCCAGAGATGTCTTTCACCTCCCTCCCTCCGTTCTTTCCACCTTCTCTCTGTCTTCATTTCTGTCAATCTTTCTTACACCATTCTTCACTTCTTTCTGACTTACCCATGCTTCTCCCTCAATGTTTCCCTGTTTCTGTTTCTCTCTTTGTGCCTCTGCTCTCTGTAATTGGCTCACAATAAACCCACCAAGCTGTCCAGGATCACGTTAACAATGGCTGGATTAGCTTAATATGAAACAACACAGAGTGGTCATGTGTTAGGCAATGGATACCGCTAATATACTGATTCGTGTCTTTCAGATCATTTCAGAGGTGAGATAAACAAAACAGACAAAAAAACAAAAAAAACGTAAGAAACGTGCACAAACTATATTCTGCTTTGATGGTTGTGTTTTCTTTGCAAACGGGATTTGAATCATTCATGTCTTGCAAAAAGGGATAAATGTCAAACAGAGTACATCCTTTAAAAATGCTGGGTTATATCTTAACTGAAAATACCAGGTTGAGACTTCTGGGTGATTTCGCTGGGTTACTTTATAGCGCTCTACTTCGATACCCGGACTCTGGGTCGATGATGTGGACCAACTTCTGCGGTTATTGTTTTTTACCCGGCACTCAGGTTTCTTCACTCAATTTCCCACACCAATGATAATGATAATGATTCTTTATTGATCAGATATACATATGCACAGTGAAATTCTTTTCTTCGCATACCCCATCTTGTTAGGAAGTTGGGGTCAGAGCGCAGGGTCAGCCATGATACAGCGCTCCTGGAGCAGAGAGGGTTAAGGGCCTTGCTCAAGGACCCAACAGTGGCAGCTTAGCAGTGCTGGGGCTTGAACCCCCGACCTTCCAATCAGTAACCCAGAGCCTTAACCGCCAAGCCAGCAAAATTAATTTGCAATGGCTGGGGACAAAGGGATGAACAGTCACCTTAAATAAACGTCGTATGTTTAAGTTGAGTGCTTTTTGTTAAAAATAAAAATATATAAAAAATCCCCGATTTGGTCTTACCCATTCAAACCCACAAGCAAACTTTCCCTTATCATATGACATCTACCAGCCAGGGAAAGTGGTGCAAACATGTCCTTTCTGTTGGTTAGTGTACAAGTCCAGATGTTGTGCGATTTGAGATGTGAGGGAGCAACAGGAAGTCCCACGGCATCCACGGGAACCCGTCGCACCCTTCGGGTCCCAGCATGGGCTGCCCACATCCGAAGAGTCGAAGAAAATCCCACAGAGGATAGTGCTTCCAGCTCCGAAACACAGACCAAACAAAAGCCCTCTCGGAATCTCTGGCTCAGTGGCGCGTTCATTGTGAGGTTTGTTTGTAGAAACTCTTTGGGCTGTGTTTATTCGCTTTGTGGCAGGCAAAGCACAAGGAGGAGAATCAGTGCTCATTTTATGCGAAGTTTGCGCAGAGTGGCTGATCTGAAATTCGCTAGTTTCTTAAACATTAAACTCAGTGAGAGACATCTAGCAAAGCATTAAAGCTGGCTGTTAACTCACCTCACCTCCATTTTTCACTGGATATAATAAGAGGGCAGCAGGATGTGCATTTCGATGTCCCCATTTAATGACGATCTGATAGTTCTTCATGTATCATAACACATGTAACTGCTCAGGTAGATTTTATATCATTCTGACACCTACCCTAGATCTGAGGTTCATTTAGATTAAGGATTTACACCCGCTGCGCTGTAAGCGTCACCACAACTGGCCTTTCTGTTAGTTATTGATTTGTTATAGGATACGGCACTCAAGAAACACGTCCAAAACACGTCCAAAAATCTGTCAGAGAACACACACGTCTAGAGTCAAATTATAAATGTGCCTGTTGTCAAAGCACTTGTGACATAGCACCACAAGATATATATATATTTTGGTTTTTTTTACAGTGATGAACACAAATGCGATTTAAAACTATCCGACTGACTAGGGGTAACCTATTTACAGTCATCACTCTCTGTTCATACATTTCACAAGCCCACACATAAACACACACACACAGACACTTTCTCACACCCATTCCAGACCAAAAGATCTCAGGTCTCAGGAATAACAAGCGCCCTGTAAACCGAGACGCCTGAAAGTAGCCGCTAAGAACAAAGTGACAAAACGGAGGCGCCATTGACCTATTTCCTTTTAAAATCACGACAAAATCGTACGCAAAAACCGAACGCCGAGATCTTTTTATAAACCTGTTAACACACAAAGCCGTACCGACGATCCAAGACGTCGACGCAAATATCCGTGCATTCTTTCACGTGACTTGTATCGGTGTGTGTTTAGGACGAGGGAAAATATAGCATCATCGTTTATGCTCTGTTCACATGGTCCAGGGTGACTTTCATAACAGCCACTCACTTGACGAATGGAGTCTCAAGCCGCACATGAAAAGAAATATAGACACGCCAACACACACACACACACACACACATTGTCCCAGGTCTTCAAAACCTTCTTCTAAACCTGCTAGCTTCTAACTTCTGTGTGCATTTGACGGATAAAGAAATGCCCAACAGCAACAAAGTTTGTCTACAATATAAGTAAGTATGTACGTATTGACTTTATTGTGCTGATTCGAAACATACTTTTCTACCTGCCTTCAGTGCTATATCCCTTTGACAGCTTTAGTAGGGATTCTTAGACACTGCTTGTTACTAATGATCGCTGGAGCAGTGTCTTAAGATTTCATAAAAATGTAGTTGTTTTGTGCAAATTCGCATTTATGAGACCTCATTAACACTGAGCGCATACCGAGACAACCGAGACAAAAACACGGGGAATTAAAGACGATTAAATCATGGAAAGAAAATATAATATAATATAATATCATGGGAAAAGATGCGATGTCACCTGAATATTAATTTATTTTTCTTGTAAAGTGAGAAAACTGGGCTTAAATCAGTTCGCGGGTGCTGTTAGCGTCTGGAACGACGTTTAATTGCCATTTCGTTTTCAAATTGAACGTCGAAGGTGCCCTTCCAAACGAATCCCTGAGGACATTTTCCCATCGTTCATCAGGTACGGATCTTCCTAACAGATCTTTCTGCAACACTGAGTGAAAATGGCTCTCTAGAATAGCACAGAGAGCTGTGACCCATAAGAGTAAATGCACCCCAGAGCCTGGATAATAGCTTCCACATTGCTTAAGATCACTTTCTGGAATACCCACCTCAACAGAACCCAGGGTACATTTGTGTACAAATGCTAACAAACACAATACAAATGCCAATAAAGAGACCATGTTAGAGGTTGTAGCTAATTACTCAGCAGTACTGCTATAACGAGATAATTATATACGCAACCGTTAGCGCTACAACTGTATAATAAGAATGATGGAGAGGCTTTGGAGAGATAGATGCAGAGCAAAAGAGAGTAAAGTTGCATTCATGTACATTGAGGAAAGAAAGCAGAATTGAAAGAGAGAGAGAGAGAGAGAGAGAGAGAGAGAGAGAGAGAGATTGAGGGAGACTGATGAAGCCTGAGGCCCTTTGGTCGCTATTGTTTCAGAGGCTATTATCCATGTGGATTTTATTAAGAAGCGCGAAAGGAATATGAGTACAGCCTTTCCCAGTTTCTATATGTGGGAGCATGATCTAAGTACAGACCAATTACCAATTTGAAGTACACCCCTTTGAGGATCAAGACCTTGTTGTGGTAAACAGGCTTGTGTTCTTTGGTGAACCTCAGGACTCATGTCATAAGCAGCTTAATGCTCTCATTAGGTCCACACTTGGTGAAAAGATCTGAATGGAGAGGTCAGATAAAGAGCAATTCCAATGAAAGGTACGAAAAAGATCCTGCCCAGATTAGGGTTATTGAGAACCAGCCTGGACTGATGCCTTGGGGTGGTGTCCAAAAGCAAGTGTTTGCTTCCCAGGCCACCCACATAACCCGGTTTTGGCCAGTCATGAAATGGTGAAGGTGTGGGATCACAACCTGTAAGATGAAGGTGAAGTCATCTTGAGAGAAATGGCGTCCTGGGTCTGAACCCGAGAAGTAAAATATTATTAGACTTTTGTGCAAGCCAGGGATTGTCAATAACAAAAACTTTGCTCAAACATAAAGTTGCTCATTTCTAGTGTATTGCTACCCAAGCTCCTTGAGCCACAAGTCAGTGATCAATTTTATGATTGTATCATCAGACTCAAAGCCATACCTTTTGGACAACTGGGTAAAGAGGGGCAGAGCTCTTAACTGATGACCTCCAGAAAGGAACTCCCCCTTGCACCAAGTGAGGTTGGAGACATTGAGACCAGGTTCAAGTCTTCAATTTTAAAGGCAGCTACATGAAGCCATGGGCCGAATCCTGTCAGTGCATGTCATGGCAGACGGACTGACGGATACCAGTGCTGAGCAAAGCTGTGTGTAATCTTAGCAGTAAGATGACGTTGAAGCGGCTGGGATGAAAATCATCGCCTTTAACTTTAATAGAGGCCATGGTTCTCTATTATAGAGATAGGAATCTTTGAAACTTGGTGGGGGAGTTTAAGCAGGGCCGCCGGAGCAACAAGAGCGAACTGGCATTTGACCCGATACTTTTCAAACTGCTCCAATCAGCGATAAAGGGTTAACAATGCTTTAGCACTCGCTGGCGTTGAATAATCGCGTGTTGAATAAGTATCACTGACGTTTCAAAATTTAACATGACATATGCAAATATTCTTTATTCTGAATCGATTAAAGGAACATTCTTCAAATAAATTAAGAAAGGTTTAGCGAAACAGACAGTTACTACAGTGACAAACAGCCTACACTGAAAAAATTTATTCATGACTCACTTAATTTAACTGAAGAACGTTTGTACACACAATTTAATTTAGTTCGTTCAAAATAAATCAGTTTAGTTGGTTAAGGTCAAATGAATTTCCTCTAGTATGTCCAATTAACTTTATGACGTTTGTCAAGCTAAATTTTCCTATGTTGGTCCAACTTAAATGTTTTTAATTCATTTAATGAAGTGTAATTCATTTTCTTATGCTTAAACAAGCAGTTTCATTCATCATTATACACAATGTACAGTATATAATGAACAAGAAAAGACTGGGGTCAGTACTGACATTAGTATCGATCATTGAGTGCTCACAGCCTAAGCCCAAGCGCCGCTCTTCGGCACAACGATAACCACAAAATTCAAAACTATTCCAGAACCTCCTTCAAATGTCCAACATAACTGAACATTAAACACTAACACGTCTTTCCCTTTACTGAAAAACACATAAAATAACACTTAATCCCTAAATTTACTCTTCTTACTGATGCCACCCCTGAGCTTAAGTACCTTGGGAACTTATTTATGAATAATGGGAAAAGAACGTGTGAGATTGATAGAAAGATCGGGTCAGTGTCGACTGTGGTATACTCGCTATAACGGTCTGTACTGGTGAAACAGAGCTCGGTTTTCAGACGAATCTCTCTGCTTACCAGTCAAACTTACAAACACTGGCTATGGTTGGGGGTAGAGGTGGTAGAAATGAGGTTCCTCTGCAGGGTTTCTGGTCTTACTCTCTGTGATACAGTTATGAGATTGCCGATCCGATCCAGGAGTCTAGGAGTAGAGCTGCTGCTCCTCAAATAATATGTCTGAGGTGGGTTTTAAAGTCAATGTCTGACATTTAAAAAAACACCCATGTTCTTGAATCCACTTCCTCAAAAGCATGAACCAAATAGGTAACACTGGTCCTTTGAGAAAGCCAATCAAATCAAAAAAAGGAACAAAATGGGATCAAAGGGAAAAAAAAAAAAACCACCTGATTGTGGCTTGAAATCAGAAAGCTCATAGTGTATGTGAACCAGGAGGTAAAGACCAATATACAGCAACTTGGTCACAACATTTTTGGCTTAGCACAACAAAATAACATCGCCCAACAAAGAAATTCACAGCATGAAAGTCAACGAATAAAGAGAAAGCTAGATTTGTATTGGTCTATGTCTATGTAAAGACTAATTGAAGAGTTACAATCGAAGAGCTGTTGTTAACACTCGTGTTTCATGTACAACGCACATACGCTAACATGAGCGCCTGTCACAGTGAGAAAACAAGAAGGAAGCTCTCCTACCTGTCAATGATCACAGGGTCAGAAGGCGTCTCGTTTCGGTTGCCGCAGCTTTTTTTGTCACAACACCGACTGACGTGGAGGAGAAGAGAAAAGAAACATCTTAAGTGAGGCAGCGCTTCATATCAGTGGAAAAGCAACAAAAAAGAAAAAAAGAAAGAAAGAAATTTAGGAGTTAGTTAAGAACAGTATGACCATGGATGTATTTATGGATGTATACTCAACATAGAATGATTTAGCATAAAGAGTTTAAAAAAAACGGCTAGGGTTAGAGAAGGTTTTGCTTTAATCAGGTAAGGAAGGATGATGACACAAAATATATGCACACGTCAAGTTTGTGGATGAAACGCAGAGGATGCTGGGAATGTTTATATAGTTTGTGTTTATCACAATTCTTTGGACAAATGTCAGATGGAGATTTGAAGGTGATGAGGGTGCTTCTGAGGGGTTAAAGGTGATAATGTAAGAGTGTAAAGGCGTAAGGAGCAGCTGGGGGGGGGGGGGGGGGGGGGG
>JANDJT010000081.1:21631694-21645264 GCA_024331685.1 Stegophilus panzeri | reverse complement strand
ATAATGGTAAAATTCAGTTTAAAAACAAAATAGAAAAAGAAAAGAAAAAAAAACAAGAAAAGAAAAGAAAGAAAAAAAAAACCCGCAACAGGCAAAGTGATGTAGAAGGTTTTATAGAAGCATAACATAACGTCTCCTGATTAATGAAATGAATTATTTACGCCTATAATGTTGTTTTATTTTGTTTTTACCGCAACAGTACAACCAGAAATACATCTAGCATGTAAATGGAACTAGATCATGGATAACCAAGCAAATCAAATCAAATAAACCTAATAAGAGTCGATTAAATTGAAAGATAATAATAATAATAATAATAATAATAATAATAATAATAATAACAACATATTCTACATATATAATTGAATCTGATAGAAACAGTTGGCTAACACCCTCTCTCTAACACCCTGTTTACTTTTTTGTAATTTACAATTCTCTCAATTTCGGTCAGTGTCGATTAAATTGAAAGATAATAATAATAATAATAATAATAATAATAATAATAATAATAATAGAAGAAGATTCCTGAATTATTTACTGCACTATTCAGTGATTCATAGAATTTAAGACTTAACATAAAAGACAGTAGTCCTACTGAATGATTTGTAAGATGACTTTGCTCTGTGTGCAGGGTGAGGAACGCGCGACTTTAAACCGGATACAGCATACTGTACACAACGAGCTCGCAAACAGATGTTTTTGGAACTGCAACAGCGCCACCGTGTGTTCAAACCCAAACCACCACTTTTCTATATTTCTATACGGCATTTTGCTATTTGATTCAACTTTAGATGGAACAACCATTGAAAGAGTTAGCTCGTAAAAACAATTAGGTATATGGTTGGACGAAAAACTAACTTTTAACGTAGGCTACACATTGATAATCTGTTCAAGAAGCTTAAAGCAAAATTGGGGTTCTTTTATCGTTAAAAACTGCTTTCTTTATGAGGCTAGAAAGAAAATAGTGGAGAATACTTTTGTATCTATAACCGATTATATATGCATGCGGTTTCATCTTTATTAAGGAAACTGGACCGTGTCATTTCCTCCCCCAACCCCCCCTCCCGGTATGAATGTGTACATGGGGTATTATACCCCCAACAAGTAATTGGACAGACTAACAATCTTATGGTTTAACTATCATTTTTAATACTTGGTTGCAAAAGTCAATGACTGCCTGAGATCTGAGACTACAGACATCACCAGATGCAGGGTTTCTTCCCTGATGATGCTCTGCCAGGCGTTAACTGCAGCTGTTTTCAGTTCCTGCTTGTTCTTGGAGAATTTTGCCTTCAGTTCTGCCTTTAGCAAATGAAACGCATGCTCAATTGGATTCACAACTAGTGAATGACTCGGTCATTGCAGAACATTCCAGTCCTTAAAAAAAAAAAAAAAAAAAAGTCTTGGGTTGCTTTTGAATTTCGCTTTTGAAGTTTGCTTCGGGTTATTGTCCATCTGCACTGTGAAGTGCTGTCCAATGAGTTTTGAAGCTTTTGGCTGAATATGAGCAGATAATACAGTAATATACACATCAGAATTCATCCTGCTGCTTTCATCAACAGTCACAATAATAAATACAAGGGAACCAGTTCCACTGGCAGCCATACATGTCAACGCCGTATAAGGTGGTATGCTGTGGATCACGAATAGCTCCCTTCCTTCTCCATACTCTTCTCATCATTCTAGAACAAGTTGATATTTGTCTCATCCGTCCATAAGATGTCGTTCCAGAACTGTACAAGCATTTTACAGGTGTTTTCGAGGGTTACCAATGGTAAGCTTAAAAAATAAAAAATAAAAATACATCTTCTGGTGAAACCTCTGTATTTTCTCTGGTGAAGTCTTCTATGGATACCTTATGGAGGGTGTTCTTGGTCTGGTCAACTGTTGTGAAAGGGGATAGAATACTTCTGTCAACCACCATGTTATTTTCTGTGGTATTCCAGGCTTTTTTGGTGTTCCTGAGCTCAGCAGTGGGTTCTTTCTTTTTAAGAATGAACCAAATAGTTGATTTGGTCACATCTAATGTGTTTGCTATTCGCTGATGGGTTTATTCGCTGAGGCACATATAAAAAGTGCCGTAACTCCTATAACGTTATACAAGCTGGATATAAATACCCTCAAATTAAATAACCAAACAAATGAATAAAATAAAGAAATAATCATTTTCTGGATTTGGACTGGCAGGCTGTAGTTTGTCCATGCAAGACTTGGAGACTACACGGTTGGAATGACATCAACACGGCTGATAACACAGACGTGCGTGGCCCACAGGATAAAATATAAAAGATGATTATTGACTTCTGGAGGACTCATTGCTATACATTAATTCCATGGTCATGGAGATGGTCTAGTACTGTCTTGGTGTGCACATTGCAGAGGAACTCAACTAGAACCATAATAGTCCAAGAAAAAAAAGCCCCAGCACTGTACCCATTTTCAGCAGAAGAAAGCAAACCTTCCATCTCCACTACATTCAACATTCAAGAGCATTTCGAACAGCTATCACTGTTTGATATGGGAACCTTAACAGCTTGAACTGTAAAACCCTTAAAGTCACAGAGAAAACTGCAGATATCTTCAGGGTCTCTCTTCATTTGATTATAGCATTATACATGACCTCTTATGGATAACCCCAATCTGGCTGAAGGTACAGGAACGTTCAGGCCAACGTTACCCAATTCTGCATCGGCTTCGTTCTTGAGGCTGTCCTGTAGAATAGTTGTAGCTGTGTACTGCACAGTGCCGCGATTATTTTATTTATTAATGCTCCACTCATTGTCCTTACACAGCTGACCTTTTGGCACTTCATGTAGTCCTTTGTATCATGGTCTTGCACTGTTTGCTGCAATATGGTCATAAATTTATAAAATTACAAAAAATAAAAACCACCCAACTTACTTCATAATCAATCGAATGATAAATTAAACTCACACATAAACAGAGGAAAGGATAAACAAGGTGAACAGTTCTTCTATAAATGGAAATTTGTATATGCCTCTATATAGTACTTTTTTTTTTTTTTAACCTTAGCGGTTCTACAAAGCACTTTACACTGCTTCTCATTCACCCATTCACTCACATACACACACAAGCACCAATGGTAGCAGAGCTGCCACGCAAGGCGCTAGCTTGCCATTGGTTGCAACTTTTGGTTTGGTGTCTTGGCCAAGGATACTTCGGTACGTGGGCCGGGAATCGAACCGCCAACCCTATGCTTAACGGACAACCCGCTCTACCACCTGAGCTACAGCCGCCCCGACGTCCCTTGAAAAGAAAACGTTCGCTAGGTATTTCCAGCTGTCATACGTTCTAATTAAAGCATGCAAGGAAAAACTGGTTTGTTTATGAAAAGGTCAACTCAAAGCAGTTTGATTCGAGTAATTATGTGAACTGAAAAAAAAAAAAAAAAAAAAAAAAAAAAAAAAAAAATACAACTAATGAAAACACAAAGTACTCGAACTGAAATGCTACTTAATCTTGTGTTTTATTTTTCTTCCAAAACGTGCAAAATAAAGACAATCACTAACCATCCATTTCACTTGGTGTTTTTGTGTTCATACACTGTATATGTATTCATCTACACAAAGTCACCAAATATCCTAATACTGTCGATTTGACATTAGCAAGCAGCAAATTCCCATTCAGCATCTTTAGGCTCAATCCCACTTCTACCTGTAGAGGACATCAAAGTGTTCCCACGAACCCAAATGCTACGTCATAACGGTTGATACTGCTTCAATACTGTTTGGCATATCAAATAACAAAACTCATTTACAGTATTTGATAAATGTACAGATGTAGATTATATAGAGATAGGTATATACGTGAACATATATGTGCACATATATATTCAAGAGGCTGTAGCTCATGTACACAAGGATTACATGCTGGAAAGGACAGAGCTGACTTGGAAGCATATATGACAAGAGTCACAGCAGGATGGCATGGCATGCCATGGCATCAAGCTACACAGAAACGACATCCCCCACTACAAGAAGTCTACCTGTTCTTCAGGTAAATCTTTAAAGCTGTGGTGCTCCGTATGGCAGACATGAAAGAAGCTAAGACGGCTCAAAAGCAGCTAACATAGTGCAATATTTCCAACATAATTCGCCAGTGCTTGCCTCTGTTGATAATACAAAGCAAAACACATCCTGTGAATATCTGCTTGACCCTGCAGATGTCTGAGCATCCAGATTTTGGGGTCTGTCAAAATCAATCCAAAATTTCAGATGCACGTTAAAAAATTTAAAACGTAACATTTCTTAATTCTATAGATATATAGATATATATTTTAATTTTCTTAATTAGAATGTATAAGAAAACTTGAAATGAATGTGGCTCATTTGTAGTGCAATAGAAAGTTAGGGACCATCATTTGAACATACTGTTTACAGAAATTATGGCGAATTGTCACAAAAAAAAAAAAAAAAAAAAAAGTGGAATTAAAGTCCAGTTAGCATGATTAATTAAAAAACATATAAGTCAGAACTCTGAAGAACTGACCAGCACGGAAATTTATAACAGTTAAAAAAAGAAAAAAAGAAAAAAGTGGGTGTGTCTTGTTTAGACCATCAACCTCCAGGACTCTTAATTAAATCATCTCATCAGAGGACTTCTAAACCTTGGCAACCTTACAGTGTGACTGTGATAAATCTGTACAGTCACCACTGAGAAAATCACAGAGCACAGCTCTGCTTAAGGGGATGGAGAGACACTCGAAATCTACTGCAGCCCTTGTTTAGCCTCGATCCTCTTCCGTGTTTTCTTTATCCACTTTGGAATCACAGTTGCAGGATTCTTCTTGAAACGGGCCACTTTTAAGCTCTGGCTCAGCTGAACTTAAAAGACTTGATTGGGATGCAACATTTGGGGAGGCTTCTCCAGCTTGTGTCGCCTCCTCTACGGCCACCGCGTCTTGCCGTTCCGCCTGTTCTGCATTTGGATTGGCCGGTGCTGTATCAGGAGGGCCTGGGATAGGAGTGCTGGCGGACGGTGATTGGCTCTTGAGAGAGCCATGGCAAAGGGGGCAGGACTCCTGCACGTACAGCCACTTTTTCAGGCAGCCTGCATGGAAAAGGTGACCGCAAGGTGTGATGACTGCCGCTTTCATGTCCTACATGAATAGGAGAAAATTAAATTCAGTGTAAGTGATTATATTGTTATACTGTGATTATAGAACGAACGCCATCATAATAATGTGCACTAATACTTACATACATTATATGTAAACTAGTGTATACTAGTATATAAATACTGCCATTTATAAGACGCCACTTCTAGTGCACCAGACACTCCCCCTCAATTGCTAGCTTCTCAGCTTGGTTAAACGGAACAGTAATGAACAGATATCAGGAATGATAAGCCTCGAATATTATGGTACACGGTCTAATGGATTATTAACATACGCATAATTATGTACAAGAAACTATGCCGCTGACAAACTTTTCTCCCTCACTCTCGCATAAACGCACGTGCGTACACACACGCGCACCTGATAGCAGATGGCGCAGATATCGTTGTGCTGCTGTAACTGCAGCGCTGACGCTGTGGGCAAGCTCTGAATCTTGTGTACGGCGTCACGACGCAGCAAGAAGCTCTGCCAGCCAAGCTGCGCCCGCAGCCACACGTTGTAGTAAGCGTGCAGCAGGATGATGGTGGAGCCCATCACGCTCCACTGTCCGAAGAGCGTCTCGCACACGCCGTAGGCCACCACGAAGAGCGCCACCACAAACTCCAGCAATCTGTAGGTGCCGTTCACGAAATACATGACCTCGTCCATGTTCTCGACCGGAGCCTTGCGTAGCTCCTCCACCATGAAGAGCACATAGATCAGCAGCGTGCCCAGCACCTGAGGGAGAGCTGGTGCATTAGAAACGGTAGTATGTGCATGTACGACCTCTAGTATTCACTTATCTTAAACTTCATATTGGGGGTTTTGGTAGAAAAGAAAAGAAAAAAAAAAAAAAAAACCCAAAGTGTGCGCACCTGAAGTGAGGTAAGGATGCTGGAGGAGATGATGATGAGCAGCCAGAAGTCCATATGAAAGAACTGGCAGATCATGTAGACCATGTAGGCAGGAAAGATCAGCAGGAACAGACACAGGCTCACTGCTCGGAAGTGCTTCCACAGACTCCTACAAGAGACACGATAAAAATTCTAGGACTATGGCAAGTACAACTCAATGCCAATGGAGTCAATAGGGTTGACACCACCACCAAGTCTACTCCCTCTTGTTACTCATTTTTATGCCTCAGATACCCTTAAAATATACTTCAACCAGGAAGGAAGCGATTGAAGTAAAAGAAAAAAAAACAAAAAAAAAAAACATTTCAGACATTTGACCTTAACCCTGTTTGTATCAGATCCAGAATCTAACGAGTTCATCTCCTGGTTACAATGATGCATCTTTAGAAATCCTACGAACGTTCGACCGCTCGTCCAGAGAGGTCGCGCTATCAAGAATCGAGAATCCTGGACGGACAGACGCACAGACAAACCGAGAAGATAATGAAAGCCTCCACCACCTTGTGGCGTGGATATTAAATAAATAAATAAATAAATAAGTAGGTAAGTACCGTCCGTCCGTCTGTGCCGTTTTCTTCCCAAATTTGTTTTAGTTTTAGGTCAGGATTACATTAGGATGTATACATCCATTCATATTTTTAAACACAAGAAGCGTTTAGTTGATTAAGTTGGAAAAAGCTCTACAAAGGGACTGATACCGGATGTCTAATTATGTAGACAGGTGTTCTCCGAATTCTCATACCCAACATGGAAAACCGATTATCTACAACGAACGTAACCCGGACATTTTCCTGCTTATAATATTTACTTTGCAGTGCCCTAGCATGTGGGTACAGTAACAGGACAGTGACAATTGTATAATAATTTATCGATTAGGATTATGAGTAGAATGTGTGTGCTTATGTAAGAGAAGATGCTCACTTGTCCCTGGAAGCCCCCAGTGCCAGCACTATGGGGTCAGCAATCTCCAACATGGATTGCAAAATAGAGGCCACAACGATAAAGAGGATAATGCTCAGGAGAAAGGCCCGGTGGATTACCTGCAGCTCAATTAGCCCTGTCTGAACAGACAGAATCAGCAAAGTGATTCCTTCCGTCATTCCCCTGAGAAAAGAGAGGGAGAGAATCGATAACCTGCACGGCACCAACACTCATCTACATCACTTATATATATATATATCTCAATTGTTTATTCATGTTACTAAATCAAGCCATCATTAAGATGTCACACTCATGATATCAAGATTGAGATGCACAGGAGGAGGGGGAAAAAACAAAAACAAACAAAAAAAAACAAACACGTACCTGTGCATGGCATTGTCGTTCATGAACGCTCGGTAACCTTGTAGGTAGAACTTGCAGAGTGTGAGGACGCCCAGCGCCACAAAAGACACGGTGAAGACCAGCCCCAGCAGTGAGTATGGAGTACAGCAGCACTCTGCAATGCTACGCGCACACATACAAACAATGATTTACGTCCACGAGCCACAAAAACAACCGTTATTATTTCCTGCATCTTAACGCGTGTGCTTTATCTAACGTATCGCTTAACACGTATTATAACACGTTTTCTGGGCACTGTTGATATCAAGACCTTGATATCTCAGGTGACATGATCGCAATGGACAGCGGAGACAAACAGCCTGAGACTGGCGACTTTTAATTGCATTCAATGTTGCCAGATCAGCCAAAATATAAATCACTTCAAAAGGGTAAAGGAATATAGAATTGGCCATGCTCTCTGGGTGGGGAGGAGGATTACTCTCTCGCCTGCAAATTCAGAGCAATACTAACCAATCGTGGGTGTCTCCGTCTCTGTCTAGCAGTCACGTGTTAGGGACGTGGGTGGGAATTGGCAAACAACCCAATTGAGGAGACAATTTGGAAACTTGGAACAGCACCCTCTTACCTCAACTCTCTCCTGAAGGTTTACGTTCCCTCACGCAATCTGCGATCAATCGACGACCAACGCTTAGTAGTACCTACTCTGCGCGGCTCAAGGTCCCTTTCAAGAACATTCAAACTAACTGTTCCTCAGTGGTGGAATGAACTTCCAACCTCAATCCGGACCGCAGAATCGCTCACCATCTTCAAAAAACAGCTAAAGACCCACCTCTTCCGTGAACACCTAACCAACCCAATTGCACTTACACCTCTACTCTGGATCTTGTATGGCAGCACTACTTGTATTGTTCTCCGCTTGATGTATCGCCTTGCTTGTATTTTCTCATTTGTGAGTCGCTTTGGATAAAAGCGTCTGCTAAATGAATAAATGTAAATAAATAAATAAATAACAGAGGGTGAACATATTTGAAGCAGTCTTTTGCTTTCAGACCTTGTAAGGAAAAGGAAGAGCAATCGTTCGCGTGAAGGAGGTTGGTCCCGTGTGCTGAAATACGTGTAGATCTGCAGCGTGAACAGCACCAACCAGAAGCACATGAAGAGCATGGGCAAGACGAGTTGATTCCACAAAGACATTCCCAGAGCCAGTAGCCCATACACCTCCACCACCTAGAGAGAGAGCGCGAGAGAGAGCGCGAGAGAGAGAGAGCACATGCAAGTGTGTGAGTCAGAGTGCAAGTGAGAGAGAGAGAGAGAGAGAGAGAGAGAGAGAGAGAGAGGGAGAGGGAGAGAGAGAGAGAGAGAGAGGGAGAACATAGTCAGAAACAAATCTGGTGACTATTCCTTGACATGGAAATGGAATTCTACACTTTTGATCACTATATTTCTATACACCCAGCATCCACTTTAATAGGAACACCTGTACACATGCTCATTTATGCAGGTATTCAATCAGCCAACCGTTTGGCATCAGCACAATGCATATAATCATGCAGATACAGGACAAGAGCTTCGGTTAATGTTCACATCGAACATCACATGGTTGTTGGTGCCAGTTGGGCTGGTTCGAGTATTTCACAAACTGCTGATCTCATAGGATTTTCACACACGTGCACACAGATTTTCTCTAGAGTTTACACAGAATGGTGCAAAAAAATAAATAAATAAAATGAAAATTGAGTGAGCTACAGTTCTGCGGGTGGAAACGTCTTGTTGATAACAGATCAGTCAGAGGAAAAATCGCCAAATTGGTTTGAGCTCCCAGGGAGAACATAGCGACTCGTATAATCACTCTTTACAAGCGTGGTGAGCAGAAAAGCATCTCAGCGTGCACAAAACGTTAACCTTGAGGTGAAGCGACCACAACAGCAGAAGACCACATCAGGGTTCAACTCCTGTCAGCCAAGAACAAAATCGGAGGCTATCTTGGGCACAGACTCACCAAAACTGGACAGTTGAAAATTAGAAGAAAAAAAAATAATAATAATTTTTAAAAAAAACCACCTGGACTTTTTGTTCTGTCAAGTTTTGGGTGAGTCACGTGCCCATGATAGCCTCAGACAGATTCGTGTTCTTGGCTAACAGGAGTGGACTCAGATGCGGTCTTCTCCTGTTGTATCCCATCCACCTCAAGGTTTGCTGTTCTGCTCACCACGGTTGTAAAGAGTGATTCTTTGAGTTACTATAGACTTCCTGTCAGCTCAAACCAGTCTGATCATTCTCCTCTGATCTCTCTCATCAACAAGCTGTTTCAGAATGCAAACAGGAAGGGTTTTTTTTTTTTTCTTCTTTTTTCACACAATTCTGTATAAACTCTCGAGACTGTCGTTTGTGAAAATCAGAAGAAATCAGACCAGCCCATTAATACCAACAACCAAGCCACGGGTTAAAGTCACAGAGATCACATTCCCCCCGCCCCCCCCGTCCTGATGTTTAATGTGAACATTAACTGAAGCTCTTGTCATGTATCTGCATGACTTTATGTATAATTCGCTGCTGCCACATGATTGGACGATTAGATAACCGCATGAACGTCCAGGTGTTCCTAATACAGTGGATGGTGAGTGTATATATATTTTTTTAAAAACACATAAAACAATACACATCTTACAATACAGGCAAGTAAAAGACTACTAGAGAAGATTTTAGTAAGAGATGTATTCTGCGAGAACTCGTGCAACACCTGTGCAAGCTCCCGGTAGGCATTCTTTGCCAAGTTGTAGGGTACCAGTAGGTTAGATGCAAGGAAGTAGATCACTTCAAGTCCGGTGAAGATCATGGCAAAACGGTTAATGAAGACAATAGCTTCCAGAGGGACAAGGCACAGACGGGCCACAAGGGGGAGGAGGTGAGCCGAGAACAGCCAGATCTGTTTCGTCTGCATCACACAAGAGCACAGTGTACACACCACCAGTTGACCTGTTTATACAAAAAAAAACAAAAAAAAAATTATTTATTTATTTTTATTTTTTTTTTAAAAAGGAACAACAAAACAAACGCATGCATTTTTACAGTTTCCAAACACATTTGAGTATAACCTGGAGAGGATACACAAATGCAAGACTCCACACAAGATTACTTGAGATACTATGTGTTTGCAGTGAAACCTGAACACACTCCATCTGCATCCACCGCACATGCGAACAAACATACACTGCCAGCGTGCATGCCACATGCCATCACTTTTTAATGAGGACCGAGGCTGTGCACGTCAGAGCGCGAACAGCCAGAGGAAAGGCTTTACTCTGTCTACCTCTTCTTACTTGATCATCACCGAACGCCACGTTCCAGCAAATGTTTTGGTTTAGACAAGAAAGGGGTAAGAATTTAAAAACACCATCATTTCATTTAAAAAGAATTATATTTTGATCTGAACTAATGAAGAAAACTGCAAGTCACCAAAGTCATCGTAGTGTTTACCAGACAGGAACGAATTAAACGCACTCCATACGAGTATTTACAGATTTGAAGACGTTTCGAATAAATTTCAGGCTTGCTCTTGGAAAGTATTCGTCCGTTTTTGCACGCTATTGCATTATAGATTTAGTTTAAAATGGATCAAACGTACTTTTATGACCATCGGCCTACACATAACAATCCATAATAACAAAGCAACAACAAAAAAAAACTATGTTTTTAGTTATGCTTGCAAATTTTGTTACGTTTTCAGACCCTCGTTTCGTTACGTATTCATGACCCTTGGGTAAGGCGCTCCAAAATGAGCTCGGGTGCATCCGGTTTATTTCAAGATGGCTCTAGAACACGACTAGACTCCACCTGCGGCACATTCAATTGGTTGAACATCCATACGTATAATGTCCCACAATTGACGGTGCATTTCAGAGCAAAAACCAAGCGATCAAATTCAAGGAACTCTCTGTAGACCTCCATGATCAAATTGTATCTAGACATAGATCTGGTCAAGAATATAAAACCCATTTCTAAAGCTTAAAATGTTCTCTGCAGCACAATGGGTTCCATCATTGTGAAATGGATGAAGCCAGGACTCTTCCTAGAGCTAGCTGACCGGCCAAACTCAGTAACGGCACTTAAAGGACTCCGCAAGCATGAGAGAAAAAAATTCTCTGGTCCGACGAGACAGAAATGGTACTTTTTGGCTGAACTCCAAGTGCTACGTCTGGTGGTTAAAAACCAGGTAGTGCTAATCAAGTGGCTAAGATCACCCCTATGGTGAAGCAGGGTATGGGAGCGTTCACCTGTCAGCACGGCAGTGATCCAAAGCACACAGCAGGGACAACAATAGAGTATCTTCAGGACAAGTCTCTGAATGTCCTTGAGTGGTCCAGACAAAGCCCAGACCTGAACCCCACAGAGCTGAAGGTAGCAGTTAACAGACTCTCTCAATCCAATTTGGGCATGAGAGCATCTGCCAGCAAGAATGGGAGAACCTGCCTAAATCCAGGTCAGTAACTGCTGCCAACTGTGCTTCTACAAGTGCTGAATAACAGGTCCTGAATTATAATCTAAACAAGTGATGAATTTCTGATTTAAAAAAAAAAAAAAAAAAACTTACAAAAAATTTCTAAAAACATTTTTCTTATTATTGTGTTAAGACTGAATGCACACATTTCACCAAAGACCAGACCAAACATGACACCTGACAAAAGGTGAAACCACTGACATATTCCAACACGTTTCCCATGAACAAGACTACGAGACAAATCCTCCTTACTTTCCGACAACTCACTGAACTTGCACTTGGATTTTTGCACATGGTCCCTCTACACAGACTCAAAATCTAGGTTCCTTCCTCTCGGGTTTTGTGTATCATTGTGGTTAAGCTTTTCAGCCAGGGATGGGAATTGAAAGCATGTCATTTGAAACCCGTTGCGAACGCCTCGTCCCGCCTAGAACGGTGAGAAAACAGAAGCACAACAACTACCCCAGGGAAGACAATAACCGTACTGACCGAAAGCACTGAACACACTAAAGGTGAGCCAGTTGTTTATGTGGAGCCTGGTGAAGCTTGTATTGATTATTTACCGATGAGAGCTGTGGTGAATCGGTTCATAGATAGTGGATCCAGGTACAGAGGTCCTTCATAGCCAGAGTCCAGCTCACTACGAACATAATCCCTGCAAAGAACATGAGAACATGATTTCGCATACTATACATTTCTACTCTTAGACTCAGTAGAGTAGTAGTCAAGGAAAATGTTAGGGATGTGCTGAAATTTCGGGGGGGGGGCACAAACAAAAAGGCATATTAGCCATATCAAGCTAGGAACCCCCCACAATTTCCGAAAGTATTTTTGATCACTTTCAGACGTAATAAATTAACTTTCATCACGATCACACTCATTCATTCTTCTTTTTTTTTTTTTTTTTTTTTTTTTTTACACATTTTAGAATAATAATAAAGTCATCAAAACTCAGGAGTAACACAGATGGAACTATGGGAATTGTGTTGTGATTAAAAAAAAAAAATCCAAAATAAATCAAAATAACTGAATATTTTAGCATCATCAAAGTAGACGCCCTTTTCGCCTGGAATTTCCAGAAATATATTCTTGGCGTTTTCTCGACCGATTTCTTGAGGAATTTCCCTGAGATGCTTTTTAAACAGTATTAAAAGGAGTTCCCGCCTACGCCGGACACTTATCGGCTGCTATTCGGAGTATATTTCCCTCCGAGTCGTCCGTTTAAAAACGATATTTATTTGTGAATAAAATGTTAGTTTTCTAATGAAAGAAACGAATACGTCGACACGATTATATTTTTATCTACAACACCGATTTCAAAACATTTAATCATACACCTTTAGATCAAAAAGCTTTAAAACGTTTCATTCGAGTGAAAAAATTGTTTTCCTTTAGTCGTCGCTACTTCAGAAGACCTGATCTGTGACTGATGTGGCTGTGACCACAATATCTCGGCAATATCCAATGTCGATTATTTCCAATTTTGGAGCGCACGTCCAGCACTAGGGGCGTGTCAGGGTGTGTGGACACACCTGGAGAGCTGGTGTCCGGCAAATAGCAGCAGAGCGGTGAGCACGTACAGGTAGAGGCGCACCAAATGCTGCCGTGGCAGAGTCAGCAACACCAGGCTGAGGATGTAGCCTGTGGAGAGGGGAGAAAACATACATACACACACATACATACACACACACACACACATACACACACACACACACACACACACACACACACACACACATATATATATATATATATATA
>JANDJT010000081.1:21619872-21631594 GCA_024331685.1 Stegophilus panzeri | reverse complement strand
ACACACACACACACACACACACACACACACACACACACACACACATATATATATATATATATATATATATATAAAATAAAACACTGATTAACATATCATTAAAACTGTAGCGTGTTAGGGTGCTCATTTGCATATTCGGCTGTGGTAGCTCAGTGGTTAAAATGCCGAACTACTGATTGGAGGGTCATGAGCTCAACTCCCAGCATCGTCAAGCCAAGCTGCCACTCCTGGGCCTTTGAGCAAGACCCTTAACCCTCAACTGCTCAATTTGTATAAAATGGGATAAACGCAAGTCACTCTGGATAAGAATGTGTGCAAAACGCTGTTAATGTATACTGCAGGCCTTTGAGACATATCAGCATTGCAGTATTCAACAAACTATATATTGTGAAGCCCTTATACAGCCCTAAGCCCAAATTTTTTTTTTAGCAGCACTGTCTACTTCAGCAACGCCCCGTTAAAAATCCCAAGCTTAACGTCTGCGCTATCGAAGGGGTCTGTGAAATCCAACCAGCCTCATTTGGCGTCTCAAAGTCTGCAGAAAAGCTTGCCCCACAAAAAAAAACCAACCCACACACCATGTTTGGTTCACTTCATGCAGTTAGATCCGTTCAGTTGTATTTGTAAGTAGTGCAATAACCAGATAAGCTGGTAAAGCATCCGTTTTTGCCGTAGTATCGCATTAGTATCGACCATCAATACTAAAGTTGGTATTGGTATTTTGATATCGAAATCAGAATTATGGTACTATGACAACCATAATGCAGTGTAGGTGCAATGTAAGTGATTTAAATTGTTGCTACAGCCTTCAACAACAAAGTGTTTGTTTTTTGTTTTTTTTTAATTGCTACACCATCTTTTTTAATGCTATTGTAAGTCCAGTGTCTGACAACGCTGTGGCCATGAAGAGGCAAACAGCAAAAACAATTGGGGACATGAGCTCAGAGCCAAGCGCCCGATCAAAGCATTTATTTATCATTTTGTATACCAGTTTCGATGCTGTTGTGCTATTATTTGTTCCATATAAACAAACGTAGGAAATAAGTGTTATAAACAAACTATACGCCTAGCATACACAAAATAATAATAATAATAATAATAATAATAATAACAACGTTTTAAAAAATCCTAACAAAAACAAGAGGATTCTAAGCCCAACCCAAACGATTACAACATGGTCTCGAGCACTTCAGGTTAAAAAAAACAAACTGGTTCTAGGCACTTCAGCTGTCAGCCCGGAGCGTCGTGAATTTCTGCTTCTACATGGTTTATTCATGGTGGATGATAATGGAACACATCACGTGTTTTTTTTTTTTTGTTGTTGTTGTTTTTTATAGAAATGCGACTGCTGCAGAATAAAATCAAAGTGTTTTAGCCTTATAAGATTTTCTCACTTGCGCGCGTTTCCCGATTGGGCCGATTTCGGTCACGTTGAGCCCATTTTACACTGGAACTGATGCAACGCTGTTCGATTTTTGCACCACATACGATGTCAACTAGAGTCCATAATTTAAACAGCCTCAGGCAAAACATGCCGCAATACATACCCACATAGTGCAGGTACAGAGCCAGGTACTTGTACTGAAAGATGGGGTTGTTGTTCAGGCTGCTCCTCTGGATCTTCTGGAAAAAGGAGCTGACATCCCAGCGGTACAGCACCTCCAGCAGAATGATGCTGGGCACCCGGAGGCCCACGTTCAGCACGGCCTCCACACGCTCCCACATCGCCATGACCACCAGCTTGAGTAGGGGGAGGTAGGGGAAGAGAGAGAGAGAGAATATTACAGCTTTATCTATTTCTATTATCATCATCATCATCATCATCATGTTGTTGAGAGAGCTATAGCCAAGCACACAAGCTTCAGTATGCAAACTAAACCTAAATATAGGGCCATGAAATACTGTAAAATATTATAAAAATTTGTGCCAACCAAGGCCAACCAAGGATAGACCCTCATTGCTTCTTTTGTGAGAAAACATTACAAACCCTACAGGTGACAGCCAGCCTGAGTGTCCATTATACACCTGAATTAAAGGCAATATCTCTCACATTAAGAGGTGGCAAAAGTCAGCGTTCAAAATTAACAAAAATAAATAAATGTACACAGAAAAAATAAAATAAAATAAAATAAAAAGTATATTCAATATGTGTAGAGCATTTGCACTTGCTGCGAAACATAAGGCACTGAAGTATTATATAGAACTGGCTGATAAGGGCTCATCTGTAAACAGATTCTCAGTAAGAGAAGAGTGGTGTTGTAATGTGATCAGCCCATTATTGACAAAGAACCACTCAAGCCCAAATAGTAAAAAAATAAATTAATTAAAAAACTACTCCAGGAAATAAAAGCCTAAAGTCCGTCCATCCATCCATTTTCTATACCGCTTATCCTTCAGGGTTGCAGGGAGCCAGGGAGCCAATCTATGCCAGGGAGCACAAGGCGGGGGACACCCTGGACGAGGTGACAATCCAACGCAGGGTACAATCACACACACACACACACACACACACACACACCATGCATGTCTTTGGACTGGGGGAGGAAACCGGAGTACCCAGAGGAAACCACTGCAGCACGGTGAGAACAGGCAAACTCCGCACGCACACACAGGGGGCAGCGGCGGGACTCGAACCCCCAACCCTGGAGGTGTCAGGCAAACAAAATTAAAAAATAAAAATAATAACAGTAACAGAATGAATGTTTCGAGGCAGTCAGAACGAAGGATCTGTTGGCCATTCATGTGGACGATGAAATTCACGGTCGGTCCAGTACACGAGCGAACGCACAGCAGACTCCAAGAACGTAGCAGAAACAGACACAAACTTCTAATTCCTTTTTTTTTTTTTTTTTTTTTAAATATCCATTTAAAACACAGTGCACATGACCACAGTTTAATCTCTCAACTGCCTCAATGACAAGATGATATACAGCACAATTAAATTATCATGAAAACATCATACTGGCTTCTTTTCACTTCATATTGCTTTAAAGACAGGAACCGCAGACTAACACCAATCACTTATTAGTTATCGCTTTCTTTTTTCTGAAATGGGTTTGAGCCACATACAGGAAAACCCTCAGCTGGGGCACAGTGTTAATGCCTTTGTATTGCCTTTACACACTAATACTTCCTGCTCCTCAAAAACTACCTTGCAAACAAACCGATTCCATACCTGACATTTGCATTGGCTATAATATATATATATATATATATACACACACACACACACACACACACACACACACACACATATATATATATATATATATATATATATATATATATATATATACACACACACACACACACACACACACACACACACATATATATATATATATATATATATAGTGCCATTTCCAGACTATTAAGAAGATACGTGCAGATTGAAAGTTTCCACAATTGCAGCAATCATGACCTATAGTAACCCCACACATTCAGAATAGATTCCCTAAACAAAGCATACTGGAAATATTTATAGGAAGCTGAACAGAAAGAAAGAAACAAAACAGGGAATAAGCTGATACATTTTTTTTTTTAAATTCTAAATAAACATACCCTAGGCTTTAAGAGTATGGGTAAGAGTTTTAAGAGTATAAAGCGGAGTAATATAAGCTAGCCAAGCAACTCGGTATCTATGACGAGCGTTTCTGTGCTAAATGTTTCTTAATTCTCACTTCAATAAAAGTCAAGTGTCAAGCTTACAGATGTTTACTAGCCTGAGAATCACTGGAAGCTCAAACGGTAATGTTCTAAATAGCTTTGGTTTACAATTTCGAGCACAGTGGCGTTAGCTTAGCTTAACCCAGCCCAGTTAGCAGAGTTTTAGATGGCAACTGACAACGTAAATACTTACACGGTATCAGTTTACTTTATGTCTGTTCACTACAGTCTTCTTGTATGTCTCCGTACAGACATACACCATTTTAACTCGGTTTATTAAATGTTAACGGTCTATTATATCCAACGTTTTTTTTTGTTTGTTTGTGTGTTTGTTTTTCCAGGAGACGTTAAGCTCACTTATAACTGGCAGCCATTTCAAAAGTTCCTTTGTACTGCGCATGCGCCTGCCCAGGCGTAGGAAGCGGAAACGAGACCGGAAATTAAAAAAAATAAATAAATAAATAAATAAATAGATAGATAGATAGATAGATAGATAGATAGATAGATAGATTAATAGATTAATAAATTAATTTTAAAAACGCACACACACAAACACGAAGAGGAGATGGCACCAATGTTAACGGTCATTTGAAGCGCGTCCAAGCGAAATAAATAAATACTGAATCGCAGAATATGGACTTGGTTTGGAAAGACAATGTTTTGTGCTGCGTTTTAAATCCGTGTATCAATAATTTAATTATGCAGCAAACGACAAGTTTGGATTTTCTTTGTCCTGTTAGCTTTCCTGTTTTAGTTATGGCCATGAAATAACAATTTGATAGAGAAAAAGAGACTTTTCTCTTTGCGATCTGGGGAAATAAATGGTAAAAAAAAAAAAAAAAAAAAAGAAAAAAAAGAAAGAAAATAAAATATATGGATTTTAATTGTATTGTTTTTTTCATTATCATTTTATTTTTGGGGGCTTAAAATAGTTAATTACTCGCTTTATGGGTATGGTCATTTCTAAGCATAAAACTTAAAACCTTATTAATCCTCAGCTCCAGAGTCCCTGGATTGATCCTGAGTGTGTGGATTTTCTGTACGTGTTCTCCCAGGGTCTGCATGGGTTTCCTCCGGGTTTTCCAGTTTCCTTCCACCTCTCAAAAACATGCCAATATGTGGATCGAGTAAGATAAGATTAATTCTAGGTATGAATGCGTGTGTGAACGGTGCCCTGTGATGAAAACGGGGTTCTCGTCAATATGTTTCCGATTTCAGATAGACTTTTTCGTTCGATTTCAGACTTCACAGGAATGAACTGGCTTTTAAAAAACCCTACCATTACATGTGTTGAAAATATCGGATGTTTTTATTTTTGTGGGTTTTTTTTTTTGCCATTTAAGCACGGGATGGGTTCACCACAGTGGATCTGCACAATGCATGTTTTCATGGGTTCGATTCCCACCACTGCCCTGTGTGTGTGCCCGGAGTTTGCATGTTCTCCCCATACTTCAGGGGTTTCCTCCAGGTACTCCGGTTTCCTCCCCCAGTTCAAATACATGCACGAAAGTCTGACTGGCATGTCCAAAGTGTCCGTACTGTATGAATGTGTATGTGATTGAGCCCTGCGATGGATTGGCACCCTGTCCAGGGTGTACCCCGCCTTGTACCTGATGCTCCCTTGGATAAGCTCCAGGGTCCCCACGCCCCTGAAGGATAAGCGGTATAGAAAATGAATGAATGGATGAATGAATGGATGGATGGATGGATGGATAGACGCATGTACTTGTTTACTCTGAAAATCCTGTAGGTGGCACTGCCCACCTACCAGTCTAATCACAGCTCTAGTGTGCCATTTCTGAACTCGGCTTCCAGTTAAGAACAAATGACCCCTAAATATCTCTACAGTCCTTTATAATTCTCTCGACATTCCATATATCCAGTATGGAACCTATAGGCGATAATACACTTCACTGGGTTGATTTCTTTGCCACACCGCAGGCTGTCAATCAAAGAAATGTAGAGCTGTGTATGATATCTCTCCCAGTTAATTAAACAGTGTGTTCTTTAAGGTTTCGGGTTCATTTCTAATGTCATTTCCCAGACACCATACACAGAGAGAGCATCTCAGGCTAAAACAGAGGAACATACTGTCCAGGAGCCATTTTCTTTCTCATAGCTGCAGCACACTGGATGCTAATGAGGAAGTGGCGACACACAAGGGAGTCTCGTAGAAACAACAGCTTCACAATAGGAAAGTCGTCCGTGTATGGCAGACTAGCAGTGCAGAACCATTGCACACCATGGATGACATCGGCGTCTTAAACTCCAATCCGCTAGACGACTACGAGCTGATCCACCGCATCGGGAGTGGTACCTACGGAGATGTTTTCAAGGTGAGACTGAGACTGTGTTCTCAAACTGTCAGCTCTACACTGTTATAGTGTTTACAAGAATAGCTGTGCTGTTTGGGACGTCATCTGCAGTGTTATCACTTATGTAGTGTGTGTGAGCAAGTGAGACCAATCTAGAGAGAGTTTAAATGTTTAAAACATCTGATGTGTTCCAGGAAAATGTGTGTATGTGTGTGTGTGTGTGTGTGTGTATAAGCTGTTTTTTGGTTGTTGTTGTTCTAAAAAAAAAAAAAAAAAAAAAAAAGAAAGAAAAAGAAAAGAAAAGAAAGAAAGTTGGATAAAACTCACACTTTTACATTCTTAGATTGATCATTTTTGCATACTTCTCATATTTCTTGCTTAACCCTCCATACTCCAGGCTTATTATCCCAATGTTCATCTTAAAGCACTTTTCAGCATTGAATCTAGAACCCTTAAAGGTTCTTGCAGGTGCCGTCTGGGTTCCAAATCGAATCCTACAACACAAGTGTTTCCCTGTGAGACGGGGTTCGAAGTAGAACCCAGTTTTAGAAAGTTGGGACCTGCTGGTAGTCTTAGGAGTTTACAGTAGGAAGATACATCTTGTGAAAATAAAATAGAAGATACAAGATTGATTCAAGAGCAATTAAAAAAAAAAAAAGAAAAGAAAAAACAACACCAGTGCAAAAGAGTGCCTTTCGAACGCCTGGTGACTGTTAGACCACAGGAAACCCTGATTTCGTCATACGAGTCTCAGGGAGGTTCACCTGATGTAAGGATGGTTATTAGGCTGCGAGATGTTAGGAAAAAGCTGTGAACATCGTTTACATTAAGTGTTCAACGTTCAAGCATGCCTTGCCTCAAAATAGACATGCCCTCTGAACGTTTCTGCATGTGGTGAAACATTTAAGTCAAGTTTAACAGGAAAACCACACACTAGTGACTAAACAGGGTGTCAGGGAGAGTCGACAACAACACGTGTTTTTCATGGCAGAATGTGTGTCATTGTCACTGTCAGACATTGTCCACAGAAATAAAACAGGCCTTTGGCAATGTATGAGATCATGTTATCTAAAAAAAATCAATCTCTCTCACTTTTTTCTTTCTTTCTAAATATTGCATTCATTTTACAATTGTACATAAAGCTTTGGCTGTATTTGTTTGAATCTGAATGAATGTTTTGTTATGACTGATAAACCAACTTCTGAACATCATTATAATGCTTGTGCAGACCGTATTGAACCATGTGTTTTGATTTCACACGGTGAAAGATCTCACAGGATGTGATCGGGTAGAACAGGAAAGAAAACAGGAAATCAGTGGTGCTGCTATTTTTTTTTTTTTTTCTTTTACTGATGTAACCTTCCCTGTGGCAGCTGAACCGTCATTGGTGCTGGTATCACCATGGTTACGAGCAGGCAGCTGCTTCTTCCTGGTGATGAGCATAAGCCAAATAGGCTTTATATTTAACTTCTAGTTATGCCTGTGGTGCATAAAGTTCACAAAGCTTTAGAACAAATAGCAGGGAAATAGCGGGGAGAATAGAGGATTGTAAAGGCCATTCAAGCTAATACAAGGTCAGTGTATGCTAAAAGTTAGATTTTTTAAAAAAAAAAAGAATGGTTACACTGGGGCTTTTTTTTTTTTTTTTAACATTTACCTATTTGATCCCTGTTCTCAGGATACGTCTTATGAGTATTAAACAACGTTACTAAGGTATAGATTTACAGTCCCCTCCGAAACTGTTGGACCGGCAAGGCCGATTCATTTGTTTGTGCTATACACAGAAAAGGACATTTGGGTTTGAGATCAAAAGATAGACATGAGACGAGAGTTTAGGATTACAGCTTTGATTTCCTGATATTTACATCCAGATACGCAAAATAACATAAAGCATAGAACTTTTTTTTGTATCTGACCACCCAATTCTTAGGTGAGCAAAAGTATAGGAACAGATAAGTCCTGAAGTAAATTAACGTGTTAATAATACTTCATATTTGGGTGCATATGCCTTGTTGCATATCCCTTGTTGTTTATTTGGGGGGGTTCTCCCTTCAGTCTCCTCTTCAGTCTCTTCTTCAGGAGGTGAAATGCTGCTCAATTGGTTTAAGGTCCGGTAATTGATTTGGCCAGTCTAAAACCTTCTGTTTTTCCACTGATAGTTCCTCCAGATTAATTTGGATGAATTTCTCTGTAAACTCTATGTGGTCAGAAATGTGAGGACTACCATACATGTGCTATAATTGTGTTATACCAATTGGAACCTGTTGCTACGATAAGATATAGGGAGCTGAAATTGAGATCGCACAATTTACACTTCCTTTTTATGTAGAGCTTCTCTTTTAAGCATTAACAGAGCTCTCAGTTCTGCTGGCACATGCCACAGAAATTGCCACTATTAAAACAGGTAACGTTTAGTATACTTGTACTTGAGAGTAGCTCATTCTTTAATCAAGAAAAAAAAAACCCCACTTTAATCCTTTATCATGAAAATGTCTCCAGGTCTCGGGATATATTTGCTCTATATCCCACCTCTAGCTTAAACCAATGCTAAAGAGAGACCTTACACCAGGAGAACACAATACCAAAATATTTACATTGTCCAACAATATATATAAAAGCAAGCCTACAATCTACACACCCCTGTTAAAATTCCAGGTTTTATGATGTAAAAAATAATTCAACCCAGATAAATCATGTCAGACCGTTTCCCACCTTTAATGTGATATTACAACCAACAAAATTCAGTTGAAAAACAAATAGGAAAAAAGGGGAAAGGAAAAAAAAAAATTTCCAATAACCTGCATAAGTGTGCATAATGGGTCATGTGACTCTGCACAGAATTAACCAATTATATACACCTGTGATCATTTAAGCAATTCTGACCTTAAATACAGATCAGCTGTAGGATTTTCTTGACATCTTGGTTTCATCCAAAAGCTGGAAGCCAAGATGTAACTTTTTAGGCGTAATTCAAGAACATATGTTTGGCACAAAAACAAGACAGCTCATCACCGAAAGAACACCATAGACAGTGTGCAGCATGGTGGTGGCAGCATCATGCTCTGGGGCTGCTTCTCTTCAGCTGGGTTTAGGACTCTATTCAAGCTAGAATCATGGAATCATGGCTATGTAGCTCCAAATACCAATCTATTTTGGCACAAACCTACAGGCCTCTGCTTCCAGTACCATAACGACCCAAAGCACAAATCCAAGTCGACAAAGGAATGGCTCCAGAAGAAGATCAATGCTTCGGATTGGACCAGTCAGTCAGATCTAAATCCTATTGAAAACCTATGGAAGGACTCAAAGAGGGCTGTGCATAGGAGACCCCCTTGCAATTTGATAGATCTCACGCATATTTTGCAAGGAAGAATGGAATACAATTGGCAAATCAGGATGTGCTAAGTTGGTAGACACTTACCCAAAAAACACAGAGCGCTGTTTTATTGAAGCAAAAGGTGCCTCAATAAAGTATTAGGTAAGACACGTTAGATTTACGTTGGTTTCATTGTTGTACATCACAAAAACTTGCCATTTTAACATGGATGTGTACACATGTACACATACAGAACATGGAACAACTGTTCCATTCAAGGCTTTGTAATGAAACTATTGCTAAAGTTTGATATCAGCACATCATGAAAACTGTCAACCAGTGTAGATCATGACTTCTTGTATCTCGGAAATATATTTGCAATGTTTTAATAGTGTCCTACTTTTTGTTTGCCAATCTCTCTATAGGCACGTAACATTAAGACATCGATCATCGCAGCCATCAAAGTAGTCAAACTGGATCCTGGTAGGTCATAAGAACACGAGAAGTTAGAATTGTCCACACAATTTATGGTTCTTCTTACTATTAAGTGCATCGGCAGCATACATGCCCAAAACTGATTACCTGATGAGGTCGGACGCTGTTTGACTGAAATGGACTGGAGGTTTCTTAGTTCATAGACTGTTCACCACCAGATCACCCAGATATTTTAGGGGCACCACCAGAACAGTCAGTCAGGTGTTTTCATGGTCACTTGGCAGAGACACTTTGTGTTCTATTCTAAATGCATTGTGGTACCCAACAGTGTTTCTTGGGGGGGGATATAGCAATGACAGACATTTATTTACAACTGACATGCACATCCATGCAACACTGGACTGGTGGTACTAAAATGCAACAGAGGGAGAACCTTATCTAGTAGTAAATACCCAAAATATAGGAGAAATGATGGGTAATGCTTTCGAATCAAACCATTGTTCATGTACACTTTAACATGTGTATATTAGTATATTAAGAGGTTGTAGCAGTACACATTTAAAATGTCAATTTTTGTCCCAGTTAATCGAAGAAATGTTTTGTTACTGTATTTTAGTTGGTGTCCCTCAGCGCAAGTCACTGTGCTGTCACTGTCACTCTAAATGAGTGTTTACAGGCCGCCAAACATAACATTAGTTCCATAAGTGAAGCAGATCCCCAAGGGCAGGTTACAGACAAACTAAAGGCTGTCTACGTTTCAGGAGATGACATTTCAAGCATTCAGCAGGAGATCACTATGATGAAGGACTGCATGCACAAAAATATTGTGGCCTATTTTGGCAGCTACCTCAGGTTTGTCTCTCTGCCGTTAATCCTCAAACAGACATTCAGATAGTTTTGGATGATATTTATTGAATTGGTTGTAGATAGTAGTGGCAACAAGAATCAATCTTTGAAATTGAACAGAAACAACAAATTGTGGATCTGCATGGAGTTCTGTGGAGGAGGGTCATTGCAAGACATCTACCATGGTATGTATGTAATGTTTAGCAGGGCTTACAGATGTTTTGCTGACATTTACTTCCACATCAGTGATGCTTTTAAGGTTATTGTACATAGTTCTGAAATTCAGCATCCTAAATCCAAAATTTAGGTACACTGGTTACGACAGATTGGAATTGACAGGATGGGAGGGTCCATTACATTAAATAACAGCCTTCCTGCTGTGATGACCTTTTAGAAGTTTCTGTTTGTCGGCTGCAGTGTATGTTGAAACCTAGGATGTTCGACCAGGTTCACAAGCATAAGTCATTTTTGCTGTAGTTTCCAAATATGCAAAAAAAAAAACTAATTATAATTTGCATTTGTAGTACTCTAGTTTCTATCTAGAATAAAGTTTGACGTATAAATTTAAAAGGTATTGTTGTGCTCAGACTTCTTGAATAATAATGTGTGATAATAATTATACATGAAATTATAATAATAATAATTTCAATGGGCAAACATTCACTAATTTAGGATGCTGGTTTCTGTAAATCACTAAATTAAGTCTCTAAATGAGGTGACTGGTGGTTTTACAGTGACTGGACCCCTGAAAGAGAGACAGATAGCATATGTATGCAGAGAAACACTACAGGTGAGGATGTCAAAATCGTGAAACTTTGAATTGTAAAAACATTATTACATTCAAATTGACTTTAATAACAATCTATATGGATTGGTTTTTGTTTAATGTAATAGATTAATTTATAGTTACGTTAACTGTATATGATTTACACAGATGTACAGACCAAAGACATGGCTGTGTGACTAATTATATGCAGTGTATGGCCAAAGATTTTGACACCTGACCATTACATCTAAATGTGGTTCTTCCTCAAACTGTTGCAAAAGGTGGAAACACAATAGTAAATGGTAAATGGCGCACTTATATAGCGCTTTTATCCAAAGCGCTTTACACTGTGTCTCATTCACCCATTCACATACACAC
>JANDJT010000081.1:21601088-21616613 GCA_024331685.1 Stegophilus panzeri | reverse complement strand
GTTCTCCTGATGGTGGACTCATGAACATTAACATTAGCCAATGTGAGAGAGGCCTTTAGTTGCTTAGAAGTTACCCTAGGTTCCATTGTGACCTTGTGGACTATTCCACATCTTGCTCCTGAAGTGATCTTTGTTGTATCATATTGCTCTTGGAGTGATCCAGTACTGGGGAGGGTAACCATGGCCTTGAATTTCTTCCATTTGTACACAATCTGTCCAAACCCCTTTGAGATGGTTTTGTAACCTTTTCCAGCCTGATGAGCATCAACAACTCTCTTTTTTTTTTTTTTTTCTTTTTCTTTTTTTTCTTTTCTCTGAGGTCCTCAGAAATCTCCTTTGTTCATGCCATGATACACTTCCTCAAACATATGTTGTGAAGATCAGACTTTGCTAGATACCTGTACTTTAAATAAAACAGGGCGCTCACAACTGATTGTCATCCTATTGATTGAAAACACCTGAGTCTAATTGCTTCAAATTAACTGCTGATCCTAGATTTTCACATACTTTTACCACTCACAGATATGTAATATTGGATCATTTACCTTAGTAAATAAATGACAAAGTATAATATTTTTGTCTCATTTGTTTAATATGGTTAGTATGGTTGCCCCATCCTGATTTCTTCTGTTTTTGTGTATATCTCATACTAAATTGTTTCAGAAATTAAAACAAAATCGAAGATAAAACAAAGGCAGCCTGAGTAAACACAAAATACAGTTTTTAAACGATAATGTTATTTATTGAAGCAAAAAAGTGGATCTAATACCAACTGGGCCTAGTGTGAAAATGTATTTGCCCCCCTAGTTACGAATTCCCCAAATTTATGAAACTGCATCCATAATGGAGTTCAGCTGGACCAGACGCAACCAGGCCTGATTACTGCAAACCCTGTTCAATCAAATCAACACTTCAGTAGAACTTTATGAAGCTGGTAAAAATGTCTTAACCAGTAACACATTATACCGACTGTGCCCCAGGACGTCTTCCCCGACATCAGTGCCCGCCTTCACTAATGCTCTTGTGGCTGAATGGGCAAATCTACACAGCCACGTTCCAGCATCTAGTGGAAAGCCTTCCCTGAAGATTGGAGGTTATTATATTAGCAAAGGGGGACTAAATGTATATTATTAATTTAATACCATCCTCTTTTAATGGTTTGTATCGGGTTGTACCATTTTCATATCGTGTTTTTTTGTTTTTGTTTTTTTTTCTTATTGTTTCACCTCTAGTCAAAAATGACAAATTATGCTGTTGAATTCTTTTTTTTTTTTTTCTTCCTCAGAGCTTTAATGCTGATGTCCAAAAGCAGCTTCCAGTCACCCAAACTGAAGGACAAGACCAAATGGTAAACTTGCAGAATCATAGGCTAGTTTTCTCAATCCTGGTCACATATTTTTATGATATGTCTTTGATCTTGCATTTGTATTATAGGTCAAGAGAATTCCACTATTTCATCAAGATGGCACTTACCAAAAGTCCTCGGAAGAGGCCAACAGCTGAGAAACTGCTGCAGGTACAATATTATATCTCAGCACACTGCGATTTTAATTCAAATCTTTCAACGCTTGTCTGAAAGGCTGTATTGCTGGGTAATTGGTGGCTGTATGCTGGTGCATCACTTATTATTATTATTATTATTATTATTATTATTATACCTTTTATTGCCTTTGCAGTTCTGTTTCCACAGAAGCCTCTAGCAAAATTCTGTAAGGACTGATGAAAATGTGGTACAAGTGTCAATCACAAAAGTGGTGTAATACAAAAAACCCCCAACAAATATCAAATTAATGCTGGTCAGTCTTTAACTGTGACATATTACCAATTCAACAGTTTGATATATTACAGCATGCTCTTTTTGTCCGTATCTATAGTGTGAAGCCATAGTGTGAAATTCACACCTGTAGATTCAGGATGTTAACATGATACCGATGTCTAAAGGTGTGAAACCACAAGGGTTATTCTACGGGCCCCTTTACCACGGCTTTTCACAATGAGTTAAGATATTATATATCGTTGACTTTTATTTTTAACAATATGAATGTATCATGGAATCATGAAACAATGAAACAAGCAAGGTACGTTTTTATAATATACATATGTTTTATATATTTTCTATAACAAGGCTTCCACTAGAAAAACAAAAATATCATATCCGATGTTGCAAAGCCTGTTAATGAAGGGAAAATCAGAGTATCAGCAATTGTGAGAATATGTAAAAAAAAAAATATATATATATATATATGTGTGTATGTATATATATATATATATATATATATGTATGTATATGACCTACCAACAGTTGGGTGACCCACAGAAGAGCCGAGTGTACATCCTGATCAAAAACCCACAACTTTAATGTTTTTTGTGTAGTATGAATTAAGATGTCCTTGAACTGGACAAGATATTATTGATTTATTGATCTCAGTATTAAATTTCAATATTCTTGAAAAATGTGTAATTTATATAACATGTATAAATGTATATATTCTGCCCTTAGTCTGCCTCTCTCTATCTCTTTCTCTCTCTTTCTCTCTCTCTCTAGCACGCTTTCATTACCCAACTGTTGACACGTAATTTGGTCATAGAGTTGCTGGACACTGCCAACAACCCTGATCTTCAGCACTCTCAGACTATGGATGACAGTGATCTTGAGGTGTGTACTATATTAAAGTGCACCTATTGTGGTTTTTCAAATATTACCTTTCATGTAGTGTGTTATAGAGCTGTTTGTAAATGTAAAAAGTCTGCAAAGTTTCAAAAATCAAAGCGCACGACAAAGAGAGTTATTGACTCCCAAAAGAAGGAAGCGATTCTGAACAGCTGAAACGAGTCGTCAGTGATTCCAGAAACCCCGCCTATGGTCTTCATCTGCTGCTCGCTGGAGCTGATACTCGTTACCGTAGTGGGCGTTTCCTTTTTGAAACACGCTGACCGTGGTGGACTAATCACAACAGACTGGGACATCTGACCAATCAGAGCAGAGTATGCTCTCTGAAAGGAGGAGTTCAGAACGAATCCTTTAGAACGGATCATTGAACGAGTCGTTTGTTACACTGGGCATGGGGGGGGAGATAACGCTGCAGTTTAAATTATGAGCACGTTAAAGTGTTTTTTTGACCTCGGATGCACGTAAATCTATTGTATGATACCTTTAAAACAAAACTAGGCACGCTTCAAAACCATAATAGGTGCGCTTTAAATTAAGACAGAGACTACCTTTATTTGACAATAAGGTTATTACTGACAAACAACTTTCTTTGAATTATTATGTACAAACTATCAAAACTGAAATAGCATAAGCCGAGCCAGAAACTCAGACTGAGGTTTCAAAGGCAGACTAAGGTCTTTGAACATACTGAATTATGTCTCTAGGTTGTGTGTGCTTTGAATCACTCAGTAAGCTGGCTTTTGTGCTTGTGTGTGTGTGTGTGTGTGTGTGTGTGTGTGTGTGTGTGCTTCCACAGACATGCAGGGTTTTTCCTGATAAGATTACATCATTAGCGAAACATCTGCCTGTCAGAAAAAGAATTTCTGAAGAGCAGCGTAAGTGTATAATTATTTCAAACACGTGAAGTATTTCATCCATAACTTCAAATATATTTTCAGACAGTATTTTTACTGGATATATATGCCATTGCACATTGCCTTAAAAAAAATCTGTTAACCAGAATATTGCAACTGAGAAATTATGCTTTGAGTAATAAACAAACATGTACCTGCAGTGCAACAAACAAAAGCCAGACTGTTAATGCTAAACATGTATTTATTGTAGAGCTTATTATCTCAAAATATCTCAAAATTTCTTCTTGTGGATATTTTACATTGTATAATGAATGTCCCAACCTTACCCGTGCGTGCGGTACAAAACTATATTGTACTTTTTTAATTTATTTTTTTTTAAATATAGTTTTGCCCGATGTATAACAATATATGTACAATGACAATAAACAAATTCTTAGTCTAGTCTATTCTATATTCCACTGCAGCTATAGTCAATGAAGTATTTGAATTGGTGGCATCAGTTTAGGATTATCACCCTAAAGTGGATTATTTTCCAATAACAACACATCCCAAAGTGTTTTATTCTTCTTAAACCACAGCGATTGCAATTTTTTTCCCCTTAATGAACAGCATGCATTTATTTACATTTAGTTACATTTAATGTTGTAGTAGATCTGCAAGACAAGTTCCTGCTATCAGTTACAGGATAAATATTATAACCAACTTACAAACTGTCGTTCCTTTACCAGTATGTGAGAGGGGTGTAATCCAAACATATATATATTAGTGTTGGTTTATCTGAATCAAACAGCTCATTAGTGAGAAAGAGTAAGTGAAATGGGAAGTACTGGAAGATCTTAGGAAGCGTGAAACGAAAGACGACACGTGCAACACTTACATGCTTGTGCTTCATATTTCTGCCTCCAGTTGGCCTTGAAAAGTTTGGACCACCCTCGCAGAAAGACACCGACCCTTGCCCGGATTCACTGGTAAGAATGGCCGCTCAGATTGTCTTAACTGCATCCTCCAAACCCCACTGTTCCTGTAACCCTTTAATTTATATCTTTCATAACAATTGTACTAATACGAATTGTTAAAATAATACATTATTTTATTGAAATCTTCACTAGGGACCCTATGATGATTGGAGCGCTATTGGGGATGAGGAGGATTCTCTGTAAGTTAATTAATTCACCTAATCGTACACTGATATGAGAGAAATCTAACCAGTAATTGAAGTAAATTTATTCTAAGAATTAAAAAAAAAACCAACCCAAACACATGTCACAATTACTGGCACCAAAATGTAATTGAAGCATGCCCCCCTTTTTTTCCTCTTCATTTTCATACCTAAAGGGGTAATTCATGATTTCCTGTTTCACTGTGGTAAAAAAAAAAATATGTGAGTTGAAATACAGACCAACATCCCATAGTCATTCGTCAATATGGGGAAGATTACAGAATGCACAAATGAAATGAGACAAATGTGTGCCGACCCTCATAGACGACGCAGTTACAAGCCTGAAAATGTCCACATGCAAGGCAATAATTAATAAATTTAAAACCACTGAACCTGAATGGAAGAGGACTCGATTGTATGATGGTGTTCTGGTTAGAAAGGCAAAAAAAAAACTGTCCAACGACCACGGTTGGAGATTTGAGGATAGAAGGATTTCAGGTCACCAATTCTCTGACACTACAATTAGACACCACCTCCAGGACAACACACTTCAAAATTTAGAAAGTGTGCCAGTAGAAAGCACTTTGTCTGCAGTTTTTTAGATGCCACTGGACCTCTGAATGAGACTAGGCTTTATGGGCAGATGAGACAAATATAGACACTTTTTTTTTTTTTTTTTTTTTGGCAAAAACATTTTTAAGGTGAGTTTGGTGTAAAAGGAAAAAAAAAAAAGATGGTTATACAGAAAATAACCTAATCCTCACGGGTATGGTGGATGATAATGAGTCTTTACTGATCACATATACATTACAGGACAGTGAAATTATTTTCTTCGCATACCCCAGCATACCAGGAAATTGAGGTCAGAGCTCAGGGTCAGCCACAATACAGCACGCCTGGAGCAGAGAGGGTCAAGGGCCCTGCTCAAGGCCTCATGGAGATCTGTGTGGCCTCATGGACTCCATGAAGTATTTTAAATGGTTGCCTCTGCCAAGAAGCTCGAACCGGGATGTGGTTGGATGGCATTCATCCAAAATATATGTCCATATCCACACGAAAGGGTTCAAAGACCACATAATCAAGTTTTTGGCCTGACCATCCCAGTTCCTTGACCTAAACCCCATTAAAAACTTGAGGGGTGAGCTGAAGAGGTGAGTTCCCAAGAGAGGATTTAGGACTGTGGAGGAACTGGAAAGATTCTGTTTTGAGGACTGGTTTCACATTCCTCACTGTATACTCTTCAATCTCAGCAGTCATTATAGGAAAAGACTCAGTGCTGCTATGTTTGCAAAGGCAGGTCGGACAAAGTACTAAATACTGGGGTGCCAATAATTGTGACGTGGTTTTATCTTTAAAATATATATATATATATATATATTTTTTTTTTTTTTTTTTTTTTTTTTCCTTCGAATAAATTTACTTCAATTATAGGTGATCTTAAGCGAATAAAAGACAAAAAGATGAACTCCTCTTTACCAAACCATTGTGCCAATAATTGTGGCGCTGATGGTATATTTTATATTTTTATGGCATGTCTTGTGAGTTCTGTTTCTTCTGTGGTATATTGCAGAGGTTTACTGGAGTGTGTTGAGGAAGCTTTACTTGAGAGGTGAGAATAACTGCTCCAAATAAAAAATGAGACCGCATACTGTATATTGACTCTGAGGTCATTTATATTTTGGTTAATATTAAAGTTGCAGTGTGTAGGTCTAAAAAAAAATAAAATAAATAAATACTCAAAGGCTTGATGTGAATTAGTAATTCACACTAATTCATAATCAGCTACCACTGGCCTCAGAGACACGCAAAGCCTGACCAATTATAACAGCGTAGTCTTTCCCCTTCAGCATGACCTCATGTTTTTGCTAGCTAGTTCATGTTAGTTGGCTAGCTTGCTAATGTTTATGTTGCAGCACTTCCAATCAGATCATTGATTCTCAAACAGTACTGTAGCTTCACAATCAAGCACAAAACAGCCAATGATGGCAAGCTAGCTGTGTTAACTAAACGACAAACTCTTGTTAAAGGAGATACAGTTTGCTCAGTCATCTAGTACCCAGTAACTGACAGTCACAGCGATGCGCATGATAAAGTTTTTGTTCTTGTAACACTTTCAAAAGATACAGAGATAAAAGAAGAAGATAATTACAACAGCCGGTTTAGCTTAGGTCCCAAACCTCATACAGCTACTAAATAGCATCTCAGTACACCGATAGTTTCAGTGCTGTTTAGTCATCCTATTTAGTGTGTAGAATGTGGTTTGTATTAATCTGCATCCTGAAGAAGGGCACAATACAATACACATTACACAGTGTTCCTTCGCAAGTGCAACATTCCATGCAACAGCATTTTTCTACCAGAAAGGGTGAATTAACAGAATTTACATTCAGCAGCTTTAAATTTGAAATAGGATTTGCAAAACCTCTGCACACATTCTAAAACACATTTGGTATGATATGGAGTTTACAGAGTGATTCATTTGCCGTCAGTAATCAAAAGAATCACAATAAATAATAGCCTAATAGCCTGACTCTGTTCTTTTTTTTTTTTTTTTTGGCAGGAGCTTAACTATGAAGAGAGCACCCTCGGCTGAGGTAAGTGGCGCTGTAAGCTGACATGTTCTCTGCAGTCCTGTTTCAAAGGGACAATGTTTTGTCATTGTGTTTCTGATACGCAGGACTCACCAACAGAAGAGGACAAATATGCCACGGTGAAGAGGGTGGTTCCACAGCCAGCTAAAATTCATTCCCCTGCAAATCAGGATAAAACTGCCTCCACCCTCTCTCCAAGTTCTTCCCCTCTCATTGGCTCAACACCCCACACAGATGCTAACCCCTGCCTTGTTAATGAGTCAGCGTTACTGGTTGGCTCAACAGACTCTGACCTTTCCCTCCTCACAAACATCTCCCTCATCAGTGACTGCTCGTTCTTAAATGACTCCACCAGTCTGGGTTCCCCATGCATGACTCCAACCAATGGTAAAATGCAACACATATAACAAACATATTGCGCTGCACAAAGAAATACAATGTGGCAAGCAATTCAATGCAAAACTTTTAAGTCTTAATTTAAATAAACTTGCACTATGCTCATGTATTATTATTATTATTATTATTATTATTATTAAACTAAATATGTGTGTGTGTGTGTGTGTGTATATATATATATATATATATATATGTATATGTATGTATGTAATGTGTGTGTGTTTTTGTGTATGTTGGATGTGGTGCTTCTATTTATCATACGTCATTTAGCTTTTACAGTTTCAGTTTAGGTTTTTTGAACTATAGGTTCTTAACGTTCATGCTTCCGCTACTTCCAGACAACTAAAACTATGCAGTTGAAGATTGCAAAAAAGAATAGGCGACATTTTTCCAATCTATGCCCACTGTTACCATGGATTCCTGGACTTGGCTGACTCTATGTAAACTCTATAGTCTGTTGTGCATCAGAACGATCAAAGAAAATTAGCATTTTCTTAAATTGTCAAACCAGCCTGTCTATCACCAATGGCAACCATGCCATGGTCAAAGTGAACATTAACTGAAGCGCTTGACCTGTATCTGCATGATTTTATGCATTGCGTTGCTGCCACACGACTGACTAATTGGATAATTGCATGAATGTGCAGTTCAGGATTTTAAGCTCCTTTATAACCTTAGGTTAGTGCATGCGCATTTCCTTCTGTTGTTGCCAAATCATGCGAATATTGTGCATGACCCAAGTTTGATTTTGCTCTCATCTGACCACAACCCATTATGCCACTTGTAGTTCTAATGATGCTTGGTGACATTCCGGCACTGTACCTTGTGAGATGCTCTTAGTAGGGGCTTCTTTCATCCAGCATACCCAAGCAGCTTGCACTGAATGTGGCATTTAACAGTTGGCCCTAAATGTGCTTATTTTTAACTACTTGTGTATATTGTTTTTTGCTTGTGTTGAAATTTCTTATTTCTACTGCAGGGAAACAGGATAGGCTTAAAGACAAGTTCGTAGGAATGTTGAACAAATGAAAAAATAAAAATTTTCCCCCCAAAATTCGCATGTACATTTTGAGAGAAAATTATCATTAAAATTAAAGGTATTATTATTATTATTATTATTATTATTATTTACAAAAGTAATTCTAATGAGAATGTTGTTGTTTTTTTTCTTAGAACAGAGAAAATTTCTTCTACTGTATAAGTAGAAAATCTGTATTTATGGTATTATGGCATTTTTGTTCAATTTGTGAAGACAGCTAAGAATTCTGGGGTCAGTATACAAGTGGGGCCCAAAAGTCTGAGCTCACTAGTGCAAAATTGCTCCTATTTCGCATTCTTTTCTAATTGAATACAACAGTTTTCAAAACAAACTGTGTTATTAACAACACCACGAATGAAAAGTAGAATCTTTCCCTTTTTTTTGCTTTAATGACGGTGTGCACTCGAGCTCGACATGGACGCCACAAGTTCGTGCAAAACCTCATGATCCATTTTAGATCAAATCCACCAGAGTGTCGTCTGAACACGTGCTTCACTAGTAGAGATTACGCATGAGGAAAATCTGACCTAGTCTCAGACTTTTGGACTCCTCTGTATATGTAAAGCATTTTGAGAATTTGAACTCAAAATGAAGGAAAAAAAAAAAAAAGGCTATGTATATTAGGACTATTAACAAATCACATATGGGTTTATAAATTCAGAACATAAAGATATCTACTGAAAGACTCCTGTGTGTACATTTTTATAAAATATCATGTTTTATCTTAACATAGATATGCTTGTGTTTTGATAGATTTAATAACGGGAAGCTCCACTGCTATTGAGCGAGGAGGAAACCGAGGTCACTCTCCTCCTCGGCAGCCACTCTCACCTGAATGGAGCACGCTTAGAAGAAAAACAGAAGACTCTGTGAGTAAACGTTTTATTAGCCTTTTATACATGGAAGACGTTCATTAGTGCAGATAAAACAAGCATTCTATGGGCCAAGCCTTGAGTAAAAGAAATTGGGTGGGGGGGGGGGACGGACTTAGTCTGACACCTGAACCTATTTTATCTCTTCAATGTGTGTCTTTCGATTTTAGAAAGATGATGTTCACGGACTGCCACCTACACCTCAAGTGCATGTAAGTTGTATTGTGCCATTAAATACTGTTTCTCTAAAAGGAAAAAAACGTTTCGTTTCACTTTACTCTTCCACTTCAGGTCGTCTAGTCATATCCGCGCATCGTGAATGTGTCGAACATCAGAATTTATTGTGTATTCTAGATGGGGGCCTGTTTCTCCAAGGTATTTAATGGCTGTCCCTTGAAGATTCACTGTGCTGCTACTTGGGTTTTACCAAAGACCAGAGGTACAGCTCATTTTTGTTCCACTAACTGCTACTATGTGCTTCTAAATGTTTCTCTCCATGGACAGCTATAAAGTGTAATATGTCTGACTTCTTACCCAACAGATCAACATCTAATCCTAGGTGCAGAGGAGGGCATTTACACTCTCAACCTCAACGAGCTCCATGAGGACACTATGGAGAAGGTGCCTAGATTTGACACGTTTTTCCTTTAAAGTTGGGGGTCAAGAATTTTATGTCAGGACACTTTCCCTTTTAAGTACTCGGCCAAGCTCTCGCCCAACCCCAGAGGTATGAGGCAAACGTGCTAACCGCTAAGCAATGTCCCCCGGACTTAAATTACATTTCCAGAAGAATTTAAATAGTAGCTTTAAAACACCTTGTCCATAAGGTGGACCATAAATATTTGGACAGGTAAATATCAGGTCCATAAATATTTGGATATTGACAGTTATTTTTATTTCAGCTGTTTACCTGCAGTATATTGGAGTTTTAATCAAATAACAATTCAATACAATTAAACCAGCTTTAATTTGAGAGTATTCACAGTCCCCTCCGAAAGTCTTGGAACAGCAAGGCCAGTGCTTTTGTTGTGTTTTGCCATATGCTGAAGACATTTGGGTTTGAGATCAAAAGATGAATATGAGATGATCGATCAGAATTTCAGCTTTCATTTCCTGGTTTTAGAACATGGCACCTTTGGTGGCAGGCCACCCAATTTATAGGTGAGCAAAAGTATTGGAACAGAATCAAAGTACTTAATATTTGATTGCACATCCCTTGCTTGCAATAACTGCGTCAAGCCGGCAACCCGCTGACATCACCAAACCGTTGCATTCTTCTTTTGTGATGCTTTTCCAGGCTTGTACCACAGTTTGTTTCAGGGGGTTTCTCCCTTCAGTCTCCTCTTCAGGAGGTGAAATGCTGCTCAATCAGGTTCAGGTCTGGTGGTTGACTTGACCAGTCTAAAACCTTCGAGTCCACCCCCCTCACACCTTCGAATCCTTAAAATTAGAATCAGGTGTTCGAGATTGGGTGCCAGTGATTAGAACCTGCTTAGGGAATGCAGGTGGAACCGGTCTTATTTATACCTTTTGTGAATTCCGATCTGGCTGTCTGATTCTTACTGCTGATGAGTGGTGTATGAGTGCTATAGTTCTGCTCTTCTTCCTATGGTGGATTGTGAAACCTTCCCCCCGCCTTGTGAAGGTTGTTGGTGATGTCACTGACTGTTATTTTTGGATTTTTCTTCACAGTTCTCACTGTAATGTTTCTGTCATCAACTGCTGTTATTTTCCTTGGTTATTTTAGATGGCTGGTCGGTAGTACACCAGTGGTTTCTCTCTTTTTCAGGACCTTCCAGATTGTTGTATTGGCTATGCCCAGTGCTTGTGCAGTGGCTCTGATTTGATTTTCCCCTCTTTTCTCAGCTTTAAAATGGCTTGCTTTTCTTCCATAGACAACTCTCTGGTCTTTAAGTTTCTTTATCTTAGTATCTTATTTTAGTCTTCAAAGGATAAAGCCAGGGCTCAAACCAAGGGTAGAAATTCTGAGCTATTAATTGTCTAAACAGTCAATCTAACAGAGCACACCTGGGCAACAAGAAACATGTCAATCACATGTTCCAATATTTTTGATCACTTGATAAACAGGTGGGTTCAAACAAAAGGTTCGAAGTTCGAACACATCTAGATATAAATATCATGAAATGAATACTGAAATTTTGATCGGTCATCTCATTCATCAAATCAGGTGTAGAAATTATAGCACTTAGAAATTATACATGGTTCTCTCTTTTTAAGGGACCAAAAGTAAATGGACAAACTAACAATCATAAATTAAATCGTACCTGACTATCGATTTTGACTCGCTTCTCAATCATCTGTCAGATTTAAATGATTCTCCTTTTACACTATATAACATTTATTTCTTTCATTTTATTTGCCAGTTGCTCCCACAGAGATGCAGCTGGCTATATATCATGAACAATGTGCTAATGTCTGTCTCAGGTACGTTCAAACGATACTGAACCCATTAGCATTTTTGTACCGTACCCCATCAAAATATGTCAATCTCGAGTCTCTGTATCTCTTCTGTGGTCCATAGGAAAGTCCTCACAGCTGACCTCCCACAGTCTGCCTGCACTCTTTGAATACCGTGAAAACATGCAACGGCGCCAAGGTCACCTGTCAATCAATGCTCACCGCTTGAGTACAAGAATCAGCTTGAGGTCTGCAGCACTATAGGCATATTTTTATTAACTGCCATAAGTCTCTCAACGATTTATTCTTGCTAACCAAGATTAGGATTATTTGTTTACCCATGCTAAAGTCTGACGATAAGTCTAATATAAATCTCTTATATTATATATTCTTGTTTCTGCAGGAAGTATGCCATATCTGTGAAGATCCCAGACACCAAGGGCTGTAGAAGGTGTAGCGTAGGTAAAGTACAACACTGTAATTTGCTGATACGTAACCCTAGTCTCTCCATATATTGTTTTGAAATTATTTTCTCTCTGCCTCAGTACGGAACCCGTATACGGACAGCGTTTTCTTGTGTGCTGCAGTGCCCAGCGGTCTGGTTCTTCTCCTGTGGTATGAGCCAATGCAGAAGTTCATGCAGCTCAAGGTAAGCATGAATGATGAGATGGCACATTTGAATGAAAGGATAGATAGATGGATGGATGGATGGATGGATGGATGGATGGATTAAAAGCCCACATTCATTAAGATTTTTGAGTATGCTTATATGCCATGTAATTTTGCAAAAAAAGAAATTTTATGAGCTCCCATAATGCCTAATAAAGCACCAGATAAATCCTAAATGGATTACTACTTGCCTGTAAACATTATTGAATTCTCAATTCTGATTGGTGAGAGGGTGTGGATGCATTGTGAGGTATTGTACAGTATGAGCACCTCCGCTGTGAGGTATTGTACAGTATGAGCACCTCCGCTGTGAGGTATAGTACAGTGTGTGTGCTTTACGCTTTATTTATCCCCTAAAATAGCCTGGTTGTAAACTACAGCTTGTACCAAAAGTCTCCCTACATAGGGAACTATGTTTGCCAGCACCACGTCGGTTGTACCTTCGCCAGTGGATGTTCGTGGACGTCCACTTCTTCTCGGTTGATCTGCAACACTGCTGGTCTTTTTGAATTTGTTAATAAGTTTGTCGACAGTGTCACACTGTGACCTGTTAAAGTCCATCGCAACCTTGCGACAGCTTCCCGATCCAGCAACGAGAACGATTTCAGCACGTTCTTCTTTTGCCAAAGGCGTTCTTAAAGGCTATCTGAAAAAAAATATATATACACAACATAAACTAAAAACGAAAAATTTCCGAAGACATTTTGCTAAAAAGTGTGCATTTTCCCCAATGTTTGGAGACTTTTGGGACACCCTATACAAGGACAACACGGTGCCTTCTTATTTCTCATTTCTCCACGTCTTTCTCTCTTCTTCAGCACATACCTCTAAATCTGCCTGAGTCTTTGCCAATCTTTGAGCTTCTAGTGCAGGAGAGTGAGGAACTTCCACAAGTGTGTGTGGGGGTGCACTGTGGAAATCACGGCTCTGGAAGAGCCATGGATCATCTTCGATTCGATATCATCCCTCTTGACGATGCACCTAGAGGACATCCAGGTACGCGTGCATGCACACAGACCGCTACGCCGCAATAAAACGTAATCACGTTCTTGATATGTATAAAACTCAAAACTGTCCACAGGACAGTTTAGAGTGTTTACAGTAAAGTCATCATACTAATTACAATATTCTGGAGATGAGACCGACACGGTGTATGTACAATAGACTAAATACGCATGTTCATATAGTTGCATCATTGGATTCACAGATGGTGAGAGTCTCGAACTGAAACAAATAACTCAACTGGACAGAGACACAGTCCTCTTAGCTCTGGAAGGTAATTATTTGAGTCCTGTTTTTAAATGCATATATTATGGTTAAAACTATTTCTATAGCTGTATAAAGCCTATATACGACTAAACCGATGCTCACTGGTCTGTTTCCTGCAGACACTGTGAAAGCTGTAAATCTGCAGGGCTGCTCCAGCAAAGGCTTGGTTTCAGAACTCACCTTTGACTTCTCCATTGAGACACTTGGTGAGCACAGGGTGTTGCACTACTTAGATATTATTCAGCAGAGATTCACCAATAAATAAACGGTTCGATTAAATATTACTATATATACACATACTAATACTAAATCGTAATGAATGACAACAAAGTAAACACACGGACATCCACCTGCACGAAATGAACTACTTAATGCTATTAACGATACCTCGACTGTAGTATGTTTCTTGTATGTTTTTTACAAGTAATTTTTATTATCTTGATGATGTCAGTGCACTAAAACCGTTAATGTTTCCCCACAGTGTGCTTGCAGGATAGCGTTCTTGCCTTTTGGAAGCACGGACTTAAGGGAAAGAGCTTACAAAGCGGCGAGGTATATCTGATGTCATTCAAAATGCTTACCAATGCTTTCAAATTCTAGCCCAGCTAAAAAGTTCAGTCCTGTCTAATACAACTCTATTAATAAATGTCTAAAAAATAAATAATCCATGGACCCCCTTATGACAAGCACTAAATCTACATAACTTATTCTTTTTTTATTTTTATCCTGTACTGTCTTTTTTGCTGTACTAACTCTTACATGAACTCCTACAGTAACAGGGTTTAGCTTTATGGTATTCTTAGCCATAGCCTATTTGCAGAAGTGTGAAGACATGGTTTTAACAGGGAGTTCAATACACTTCTGTAAATTACTCTGGATAAGAGCGTCTGCTAAAAGCTGTAAATGCTGTATATGATCGCAGTATAGATTTATTTTATGAACATATACCAGGTATCATTCAAATATGATGCACGGTAAGCAAATATATACCATCGATTTTTATTGACTGAAGAACTCAGAATTTTTGTGTCACATGTACAGTACTTTACTAGTTTTAACAAATTTAAAATTGATACTTTTTATTTGAAGTTATTATGCTCTGTGTATATTTTATTTCACGTTATGCTCTATATGAAATATTTCAAACTTTTTTTTTTTTTTTTTTTTTAATCTTTTACATGAAACTAAAGGTGACAGTCAATTAAGGTTATAACAATAAAAACCCCATTAATGACTAAAACAACGGTAACAGCTGTGGTAGAGGTTGGTAGTGATCACGGCCATAAATATGGAACCTCTGGCTTTATGTCATGGACCCCAGTTAATGACCATGAAATTAAGCTACTGTTAAAAGTTAAGTTCAGCGTATCTCTACAAACAAACAAAATCCTGTTTCAGGTATTATTAATATGATAAATTTGTTTTTTAATGCAATAAGTATTAAACCAGTGTTTTCGTGCAATGTAAGAATGACTTTCATGTGGACCGGTTTTCCGTGAGGAACCTAAAATAGATAAATACTCATTTATGAATCTAGGTCATCAATTTTATAGAATTGTAATCTAAAGACAGTGTGATTTCCCCTTA
>JANDJT010000081.1:21568570-21590591 GCA_024331685.1 Stegophilus panzeri | reverse complement strand
TGAACAAATTGACTTAAAGCGCATGTCTCGTATAACTTGTAAACCTTCGTTTGAGGTGGAAGCTCAACTTGCTGTGATTATTGGTGGAGAGCATATATTATATATTATATTAATATATTTGCACGCACACATAGCAGAAACTGACTGAAATAAGCAAGGTTCCAGATAAACATAGCTTAGTCCTTTTTCTTATCCCGCATTCAACAAAATGATAGAACTTATTATTTATGACTAGGAAAAATAATAAGTAGGCCCCCTCAATTCGGATTCCTATTTGGGACGGTCTCATCTACCCCGAGTTCAACAAGTGACATCAAATCAACACGGCTGCTCACAACATGAACAGTAAATAAAGGGACTAACACTGACTATACAGTTTGCTGTATTGAGGAGGTAACTATACATCACTCATCACTTGTGTCATCGTCGTTCCCCCCCTCCCCCCTTGACTTGTAGTTCGAACGCATGGAGGTCAGAAGTGATGCAGGTCGAATGCAGCATTAGAGAGTGAATCTAAAAGTACAATAGCATGCAGTCTCAGAGGTTGTTCTACAGCTGATATAGTCAGTCACACAGGTATGTTTATTAATACAGGAGGGTGGATTCCATGGAACGGACATCACCGCTCATTCTCAACACTGTTTTGTGGTAACAAGGGAAGTAAGTGAAGGGGAAAAGAAAAAAGGAGTGAAGAGGCGTGGGACGTTGCAAAAGTGGATTTCATTAGTTCTCTTCTTCACACAGGCACAATAGGTCACATCAGGTCAGTTCACTATGTGGGTGGGACGACATGTTCTCGCTCAAAGAGACAAAGCGAGCAATTTCTGGTACTGAAAATGGACAGGCAGCTACTATATCTACATTTTAGCCTCTTGGCAACTATGCAGTTCTGTTCTGATTTCTTCAAGGAAGTAAATTAATACAGAGTAAATAAAGGACATGTCTAGTGTTTCTCTAGTTTCCATTCCCGACATTTTGGGTTGCAGTGATTTTTGAGCTACACTGCGCACTCTAGATAACCATAAACAAAAATATCATTTGACATCTGATCATCTTTTCTCGTTCATTCCTTCTTCTGAAGTCAAAACGCTTGAAGTGAAAGAGCACAGAAGTCTACGCATGGGTATAAGGGGGTTTGTGACACCTTGGGAGGAGATAGTGATTGGGTGAAGGCAAGGCTGACATCCTGACGGGAGGAAAGGAGGAAAAGCTGGACCGAGGGGGTGGGTTCTGAGTCACTCACTAATATAGAGGTGATGCTGGGTCTGCCAACAGTCCTGCAGGTCGTGGACGAAAGGGTGGCAGACCTGACGCTGCAAATCGACAGTTAGACAACAACGACACAGGACAACTGAGTCAGCGAACGAATGAAGGATCAAAATGCTTAAACTTTACACAGAGGTGATAAAGAGAGACCGCTCAAATTCAACCTCCATTTACATTATAATCCTCTGTAGAAATTCTTGCACTTCACTGATACAAAACATCATACCCAGATTTTTTTTTTTTTCTTCAGCTGAGCAAATGCTGTCCTTAGACTGAAATTGAAACCAGTAAAACCCCCTTTTTTGAAACTATGGACTTTGCAGTCAACTATATATAAAAAAAAAAAGTTAAAAAAAAACATGAATATACTGTACGCTTGTACTAACCTGGACAATCACTTCTTCCTTAGACTGGTCCAGCACACCCAGACGAAGAATCTCAGACTTCGGGATGACCTAAGTTCCCAAACACAAGCATATACACGGTGAATGAGAACTCAGATCTCATAAACTTCACTCAAATACTGTTCTCTTAAGCATCTGAATCTCACAGGGGTGCCATTGGCCTTTCTGCACATTATTCCAATATTCCCATACAATATTCCATTCACAACATGGAATAAGCAAAGATAGGAGGTTGGTTCTCATACTCTTAGCAGTTAGCAAAGAGGCAATTGAAAGAAAATAGTTGAATCTAGAGCCACCCACTGTTAATGGATATAATACATGATATAGTGTATGGTGTATATGAAACCCATAAGATCAAATTTTTGTTGAACTGATGAATGTGTAAAGGTGTACTATACTGTATATGTAAGTATGTACAGTCCCCTCTGAACGTATTGGAACAGCAAGGCCTAGACTATTGTTTTCGCTATACATTGAAGACATTTGAGGTTTGAGATCGAAAGATGAATATAAGGCGATAGATCAGAATTTCAGCTTTCATTTCCTGATATTTTTGATGTCACTAAGTATTGTTTTTGGGTTTCTGTTCTTCACAGCTCTCACAATGTTTCTGTCATCGACCGCTGTTGTTTTCCTTGGCCGACTTGTTCCATGTCTAGTTGTTAGTACACCGGTGGTTTCTTTCTTTTTTCTTTTTCCTCCTCAGGACATTCCAAGTTTTGTGCAATGGCTCTGATAGATCTTCCCTCGTTTCTCAGCTTCAAAATGGCTTGTTTTTCTCCCATAGGCAGCTCTCTGGTCTTCATGTTGGTTTATCCTTTTTAACAACAAATGCTTTACAGGTGAAAACTAGGGCTCAAACCAAGAGTAGACATTCAGAGCTATTAATTCTTTAAACAATCAATTTAACAGGGCAAACCTGGGCAGTACGAAACACCTATCAGACGTGTGCTCCAATATTTTTGATCGTTTGAAAAAAAAAAATGGGTGGGTTCAAACAAAAGGTGCCACGTTCTGTTGTTTAACACATCTAGATGTAAATATGAGAAAATGAACGCTGAATTTCTGATCTGTCGTCTCATATTCATCTTTTGATCTCAAACCCAAATGTCTTCAATGTATAGCGAAAACAATAGTACTGGCCTTGCTGCGCCAGTACTTTCAGAGGGGACTGTATATGAACATATGTAAAATGTAATCTCCCTTTGTTCTATTTTTTTTTAAAGAAGTTGGGACTTCTTTAAGAAGTTGGGTTTAAAGAACTGGGAAGATACTGGAAAAAGCTGTATTGTAGATTTGGTGAAAAGGCTTTTCGCCGTCTAATTACATGTGTCGAGGAAGTTCGGACAGACTGTGATACCAGTGAATAAACTCTGAATAAACATATAAATCATATAAAAAGAAAAGACACTGGGACTTTAGAAGGAAATACGAGCCCTGAATGGTTTCTCTGTGATCAACGCCAGCTTTCAGAGCTCCAATCCAAATCCAAACAGTGTCTTCACTACATCACTGTACCCTTTACTGAGCTATTCAACTCTTACATAATCGCCTTATCATGCCATTGACAGGGAACGACTCACATGTTGGAAATGAGTGTTACACTTCAGTAGAGCTTTGTTTTCAAACTGATCTAAATCCAACTCATTTCAAAACTACAAAAAGACAGAACCACTGATGCCTGGAAGAAAAAACACAGAATCAACAGAATACATAAAAACAAGTTAACCTGTCAGGTAAAATATTAAGGCCCTAAGCAAATATCCAGGACTGACTTGGAACCTGAAGCCAGCTGTGCAAATAACAGGTTCAAAAGAAGAAGAGACTGGGATTATAGCTGTATTTAAATACTTATTTTTAGCCTAGCTAGCAAAGTTTTGTTCCCCCCAAAATATCAATAAAATGCCCTTGAAATTCCCTAAAACCCAGGTCACAATGAGAAAAAAAATGCTCAAATTAATTACACCCTGATATGACACACATGAACCAGCTACCTAAATTAATATGACATGTCATGTTACAGAGGAACTGGAAAGCGTAAACTTGTCTGTCCCGAACACCTATCTTTTCCCGTGTCGGAAAACCTACTGATTGTGACAACGCACTGACACTGGAGACTCCTTCCATTAATGTACTGCTGTTAAACTAAATCATCTCCTTACAGACAACTTCACCAGAGCACACTATTGTCAGAGCTGCTGTTATAGAAAATGGATTCGTTCAACAGCACTATGGTATAGGATATAATAATGTATAACGACTAGAGGTCGAGCGATAGTGGATTTCCCGATACCGATAACTAAGTCCTGTCGATAACCGATTAATCAACCGATAGTTCTTAAAACTGAATGATACTGAATGAAAACATAAAATATAGCTCAACTTGTTTGCAAAAATAAACAGTACTAACTGTACCATGAAAATGTACTGTACTTTCTTAAATGAAATAAATATATAAATATTACTATATTAACTATTAATAAATATTAAAGTCAATAAAAGATATACATCCAAACCGAACCAAAAAGTAAAACTCCAAATAACAAATAAAAATAGCGACATCCAAAATGAATAAAAAAAAAAACATTTCAAATAACACAACAAAATTTGTCAGTGATAGTTTCTATTCCGCCTCTAAAGGCCGCTCTCGTAGTGTATAATGACAGCGGACCCGTCTCAGCCGCTCCCGGAACGGACGCAACCGGGAAAAACTGTCGGTGTGGATTTTGCCATACAAAACAGATCAATCCGACAACCTCTAATAATGATATGAGAAGTAGAAGTAGTTCATTTACCTTTACTGCATAAGTCTTTTGTTTTGACTTGTCCTTCACCTTCAAGATGGGACCAAATGATCCTTTGGCAACGTAACCCAGGATCTGAGAGTACAGCATGAAGAGTATTTCAGGAAAAAAAAAAAGTGTATCATAATTAGACATGAAACTTCTTCACCAGTGGAAAACCAAACCATAACTTCATGTGTTGGATGATGAACTTTTTTCCCGACCTGGAAGTGTTCGTGTCCAGGGACGTTGCGGTGAGGAAACTCGGGTAAGAACATGTTGATAAAATCGGGAAGGCTCCACTCCGTGTGCAGTTTCTCAGGGCCAGGCACTGAAGACAGCACACACTCTGGGACAGACGTCCTCTTGTGCTGAATCATCCGCCGTGACCCGATGTGCAACCCCGAAGGAACGGAGACGCCCAAACTGGATAGAAAACCACGCCATCCTGATGAGTAGTGGCTTTCCTCCTTATGCTGCGCTGGATTCTGTAATAAATGAAGGCAAGTGCATTGGTTGTAAAAATGAATTTTTAGTAAATTTATTAACAAGCAAAAGAGGTGTCAGGATGAATCAGGCAGGTCTCTTAGAACACTCAGAAATAAAAGTACTAGCTGTACTTTGTACCTTTCATATGATCCTGGGAAGGTGCGCTGTTGTGGCTTGGATTTGAATCAGCTCTATCTTAATAAGCAGTGAGGTTGATGTTGAGCCATATATTATTCTACCATAATCAATCGATGGCCTAATTAATGCACAGTATACCCTTTTTAGAGAATGCACCCCAATCCACTCCTGCCAAGCACCTCAACACATTAACTCATTTCTTACAGTTCTCAACTAGCTTCTGAATATGTGACCCAAATGTTCATTTGGAGTCCAGCCACACTCCAAGATACCTAATTAGTGATACTTGCATCAGTGTTTGTTTATATAACTTTAATTTAACTTCAGGAGTTACATATTACCTGGGTCTTTTCAACTCAGAGACAAAATCCTCATTGATTATCCCAGTTTTCAACAACATCTATTGCCTACTGCATTTTTTCCCCTACATACTGCAGGTTTCTCCCTCTTTTCCATAGAGCTCCGTCATCCACATATAGTGCTTCACCTATTCCTGATTCCATTTCCCCCCAAAAATATAATTTATCATAATATTAAAAAGTATGGAGCTACACTGTCTATTTGGTAGATATCAGAGTATTCAGTACCTACTCCCACTTGTATTGTTCGTCCTTGCAAGAAATCCATAACCCAATTATATAACCTCCCCTTGGTGCCCATTCGATCTGATTTAATTAACAGTCCTTCCTTCCACACCATGTCAAAAAATACTCCTATTACCTCTTCGTTATTCACTTGAGTTTTCCTCATTTCATTCTCCAAACATTCAACAAATGCATTCTTCTGCTGCTTCTTCTTCTTCTTCTTCTTCTTCTTTTTATTATTATTATTATTATTATTGCTTTTTTGGGCTAAATATGATTAGGCACATTTATAGTTCGTACACAATACAGTATATAAACATCATAAAGAGTATAAAAGAATATGATAAAATGATAAAAGAAACAGAAAACTCCAATAACTCAATTACACTCAATACAATACCTTACTGCTCTTGCTTCCATCGGCGCCCATTACTTTCACTGTTTTGATCTGAAAATTAACTCCATCCTACATTTCTTTCATCCATAGTGGAGAATCCATGCCAAATTATTTTTTAAAACAATCCTTCCGCAGATATTTCATAATCCAACGCCATCCAAATAATCACCCAACGACCCAAGGTTAGGCGACATAAACAAGATAATCTCCCTTATCTCCATTATCGGTGGTTGTTGACGTGTAGCTCACATCCGATTGGCTTTTGATGACAGAACAACCAATCAGATCGCGGAGAAAAACGTGACCCCGCCCACTGCCAGCTCGAGCGCTGTCCGCAGTTCTGAATTATTCACTATTTACAAACGCACTTTTCTGAAGAAGCTCGTGCAAACGTCGCTCTAAAACATTAAAATGATACTGAAAGCCACCTCACAAACCGTTTCCTTATCATTTATTATAAGGAAATTTAATAATACGGTTAGCTAGCTATGATACAGTATATTTCTGTTTACCTTTTACAAGCAGTGTAAATAAGCTGTATTTGACTTCAGACTCAGAACATAAGACTCAAATCATTTCTTTTTTTTCCCCATTTCTTTTTTCTCTGTAAAATAAATTCATAAAAAATGAAGAAATAGATACAAATCTACAGTGATTTGAAAAGTCTGAGAACACTTTCATGAAAATGCTTCTCCTGCGCATTCGTTTCTAATTCAAGAGATAAATAGAATCTTAGAAATATTTAGATGACTTCATGTAATTCTGGATAATTTCATGGATTCTGCAAGTTTGTGTATAACTTGTCGAAACCATTGGAATTATGAATCTTAAATATGCAAGGTAATGAACATATCCTTTCTTTTTCATCAAAAACCCCCTAATCTGTGAGAAATGTCAAAATTCATGAGACAACCTGAAGCCAAGCAAGGCAAAACTGTAACTAACTTACTAAATAAAATAATAATAATAATAATAATAATAATAATAATAATAATACCATTGACAAAACAATACTACTACTACTACTACTACTACTACTACTAATAATAATAATAATAATAATAATCACAATAAGGATGATTATTATTATTAGTAGTAGTAGTATTATTATTATTATTATTATTATTATTATTATTATTATTATTATTATAACAACTCAATTCATTACAACAACGTAAACTCCATACTACTAGTTGACAAAGAAACTGTCCTATTAGCGATCTCAGCGAATTGTCTGTAATGAAGAATTAGCCAATCATAGAGCAGGAGGCGGGACTAACCCTAATGCGGGTAGATACAAAAAGAAAACAACGCCTGTTTTCGGTTTGTTGCTCTCTGTTTAGTGAGTCAGATTATTTGGCTCACCTCACCATTAGGAGTCGACTCTCTCGGCTCCAAAACGATTCAGGACCCATTTTGTATTCAAGCTCCGTGCCGTTGCTAGACAACGTTTAGTTTAAAAAGGCTAGCTCAGCTAATTAGCCTTAGCGGTTAAGATAAACACATCAAAAAACTTACTGATATAAATGAATTTATTTACTGTATTTACAGCCATACAATTACTTGTCATGCATAAACTAGCATATTCGGCTAACTCTCGAACAATTATTGGTGCGTTCGAATGCACCCAGTAAACAGGACAAAGTTCACCATTCACACTAATGAACAGTTCAGACGTTTAAAATAAAAGATTACATTTAAGGTAATTGCCCACACATACAAATAACGAGGGGGAAAGGAGCAGAAAATACGGCTCAGATATGCGAATCGAATCTCCCAAAGAGCCGACACGTTTGCAAACGACACCTCACCTCACTAGTCAATATGGCGACGCTCATGCGGTGCATGAGAGGTGTGTGTACAATCCTCGAACCAACTCTGACTGTAAGAATCAGTAACAGATATGTGCGCACAGTGAGGTGCAGACCACCAACCGTTTCTACTTCTGAGGAGGAGAAGGAGGACTCGATAGACCTGAAGTCAGGAGTGAAAAATGAGCAGTTTAAAGGCGCAGAGGGACTCAAACATGCATGTTCTCCTTCAGCAATGGAGTCCATGCTGGACACCACGAGGAAAGTTTCAGAGTCACATCATGAGAAAACAACGAGCAAACAAGCAAGTCGTGGTTTGTCTTCCAAACCTCCATGTTTCCACCGAGTGGAAAGTTTACGGTATGAAAAGGTGCAGCCTGATGACAAGAGAGTGTCGTAAGTAGTACTGTTATTAACCCTAGGGTAATAAAGCCTATTTAATCATCTTACAGTGAGTGACATTTATCCTAAATCGTTCATGCAGGTGTCACACTTATCCTTGACCTTTCATTCATTCATTCATTCATCTATCTTCAGTAAGATCAGGGTTGTGTTGGATCTGGAGCATATCCTGGGAAAACTGGGTGTGAGGTGGGAATACACCCTTCATGGAACACCAGGGCACCGTGCACATGCACACATTCACACACTTATTCACACTTACGGACAGTTTAGATAAACAGTCCACCTACCTGCATGTTTTTGCGAGGTAGGGGGGAACCCTCAGGGAACCCACATGCGGAAATCGGTAATCCGAGCTCGGGATTGGAACCGGGGCCCTGGAGATGTGAGACCACACCACTTCGTGTACCAACATGTATTTTCATTTTATGAATTTTTGTGTTAAAGTCGTGACCTTAAAGGTTCCCTTTGTAATGTTTTAACATGTTCCTGTCTCTTTAATGATTGTAATGTTTCAAAGAAAACGCTGAAATGGATCGCTCTAGTTTCTTTATTTCAGGCTTCATTTATTTATTTCATTTCTGGCCCTGAAACTAGCTCCACCCACCTTCAGCTGGAACAGTTTTTTTCTTTAAAACGCAATGCGCAAGGCATGCACGTGTTCGGCAAAGCTCGTCAATGTTTACAATAGAATTGCAGTTCACTTTGAAGGCAACAAAGAAGAAAAAAAAGACACACTGCACCTTTAACTTCTTTGACTCCTTTATCATTTACAGACGTTTGGTAAACTTGGCTCGGTCGAAGAAGCTTCGTGAGCAGCAAGGCAAAATCCTCCTGGAAGGAAGACGTCTCATTTGTGACGCGCTGGACGCAGGGGTTTCACCGCTCGTCGTCTTCTTCAGTACGGCGGAGAGACTTCAGGAGCTTCCTGTAAACAAACTAGCACAAGCCAGCTTAGTCAAAGTCAAGCTGGAGGACGTCCGAATCTGGCCTGATGTCGACGCGGCAGTCGATATGATAGGTAGTGCGCCAGTAGGGGTGGAATTTGTATGCCAAATTCATGACAAGCTTACAAACAAATATTGTAGTTTGTTGGTGTATCCTGGTATAAGTTAAAGTATGTTTTTAATACGAACGTGGACGGTGTATTTTGCATGATATGAACAAAAACGTAATTATATTCTCTAATCTATTTTGTCTGGATTATAATTCTCACTAATAAGAAACTTTTGCTAGATGGCTCATTTGGATTCTGTGATATTTATACTTATTTTGCGACACGCAACCTTATTAGGTTTCTCTTTACTTTTTTAGCTGCTTTCTTCTTTCGAAACAGGGTGCCATGTTTTATAAGCATATATGGAGCAACATTTTCTATATCTATACAGGTTTATACCACAGTGCAGTTAAATTCTGAAATCTGATTGGTCAAAGGGCATTGAATAATTTTCTATTATTATTACGTAGCTCAGACAATAATGCCCGCTATAATTCAGACAATTCAATTCAATTCAATTCAAATTCATTCCGAGACGTTATTGTTTTAATTTACAGGGCTGAATAAAAAGGATTTTAAAAAACGTTATTATTTAACAAAGTCAACGTGTAAGTGTCGATGTGGTAAAGATTTCTGTAAAAAAAAAAAAAAAAAAGTTTAACACTTAAGGAAGGAGTCTCCAGTGTCAGCGCTTTGTAACGGTCACAATTTTTTTTCCCACAACGGCAAAGTCCTCAGTTTGCGTTTTCCGGTTTCTCGGCAACATGACGAGCTGTGTCTTATTAGCACAAAAACTCAGCAAGTTGCATCGCAAATTTGAAAAAACGCCACAGCAAAATCGCACATTTTTGGCCGCAACGATCGCAAAAACAAAAACTCCTCGAAATCCTGTACGGACTGAAAAGACAGGCTGGTGGGGAAAACGACTGTTTGTAGCTCCTATAACATAACACCAAACTGACAACAGGAATTAACTTTAGATGTAACTATAATTGGTTAAAAAGCACGACATGCTCATTAATAAATATCGTTGGCAAATTGCTGTGGTGGAAGACGAATAATCATTCATAAGACCAGCCCATCGTTGATTGATTGATTATTTTCCCATAACAGCATGCCTTGTAATGTTTCATTCCTAACATAGTGTGTTTCCGTTTAGAGTATTTCCTTAATAATAGCATGCCATGACGTGGTTTTGCAGCTGTCTTCAAGCGTCCAGAGGTGTCCCAGCTGTTATTTTCCGAGGAGAAATGTGGGAAGGCGTTGCCTTTGACGCTTATCTGCGATAACGTGCGGGATCCAGGGAACCTGGGTGCGACACTGCGCTGTGCCGCTGCTGCCGGATGCCACAGTGTGCTGCTCACTACAGGTATGAACCCAATACGTGATAATATTTTGATATTTAAAAGTCAGTCATATGTGAAATTGTGAAACAAGTAAAAAGGATAGAATGTGAGTCTAACCAGTGGCTTATCACACTACTGAGAAACATTTCATTAGGATTATTTCAGGTTTGAATGTAAAGATCAGGACTGAAGTTGCGTCATTTTCTCATTTTTATTATTCTCTGCAAATTTCCCTTCCGATCTTTTGTCAGGTTGTGTGGATGTCTGGGAGCCCAAGGTCCTCCGTGCTGCCATGGGCGCCCACTTTCACCTTCCCATAATCCCTAGTCTGTCCTGGTCCGATATACAATTTAACCTTCCTCCCTCGGCGACTGTCCACGTAGCTGACAACTCGAGCAGCTCAGTGACCGAGCTGGAACTCGCAGGAACACCTCAGCGGCAAAAAAAAGCCGGAGACTACGGCTGGGTCAGTAACCACCATATCTCCAGGAAAATGTATTATGAAGATGAGGATGAAGAGGACAAGGTGGGTGGGTCTAGGCAGGCAAGCCCGGTTTTAGAGGCTCAGCCTTATCATATGAGTTGGACTGGTAACCACACAGCCATCGTGATTGGTGGAGAGACTCACGGTTTGAGCCAGGAAGCCTTGCGGTTGGCTGAGGAAACGAGAGGGCGGAGACTGTTGATCCCCATGGTGCGAGGAGTGGACAGTCTGAATGCAGCCATGGCTGCGAGTGTGCTGCTGTTTGAGGGAAGGAGACAACTGAAAGGACAAGTTTTAGAATGAATTCTACATAAGCTGTTCAGCTAAACCCCCAACCCAACAAGAAACAGTACAGGAGTTCAATTCTCGAATCTGATTGGTCAGAAGGCGTTGATTTAATTTTTTATAACAGCAGCTCTGACAAAACCGCCAGCCACAGGTTTATACGAACACCCTCGTTCTAATACGTCATCGTTTCTATAGTAACACGTCATTCACAGGGACTTACATGGCGGACTAAGTTTAAAAAAAACAAAACAAAAAAAAAAACGTGTAATTGTTGACATGGTGAAGTTTTCTGCAAGGAGTTTATTTAAGATTTATGGAAGGAGTCTCCACTGTCAGCGCTTTGTAACAGTCAGACCTAAAGCTGTAACTTTTACGACATAGGGAAGTGTTCACAAGCTGACGGTTTGTTTCACGGACGTTCCATGATAAATTACATTACAATATATTAGCCCCACTGTTCTCTCTCTCTCTCTCTCACACACACGGACAGTATAGAAACTTTGGATGTCTTTATAAGCTGTCGACTTGTAATGTTTTATTCCCTAAGTACCAAGAACAATGAACTTTATTATTATTATTATTATTATTATTCATTGAGTGAATAATAGGTTTCACACACCAGAAGCTCTAGACAGAAATGTGGAAATTAGCTAAAACAGTGACAGGATCATTGAATCAGTGAGTTGAACTTGAGAATCGAATTGGTTCGATTCGTGAGTGAATCATTCAGACTTGTTTTATCAACAGGATTCTCCACTTCATCGGAGTGAACCGACTCGAACAAACAATTCACTCCCGAATCGGACAGCATTACAACACTTCTCTCATAAACTCACTCGGGACAATTGAAGCAGATTTATACGATTACATTCAATTTCGATCGATTCCTCACAGAAAGCTGCTGCAAGGTTTCGGAAAGCTTGAATATATACGACACCGGACTAGTTTTGTTGTCGCTCGGTGCTTTTCTGTCCTTTTTGAAGCTCGATGCTCTGTTACTATTGCTTGATTGTGTGGAATAAATCATACATTCTTGGATATATTGTGTACCAACGTCCAAGGATAGAATTTCTATTTGATGTTAATTATAACAGCTTCACAATACCCTCACCCCCCCTGTTATGGTGCCCATGAGTGTGCATTGAGTAAAAACTGAATATCAAACTGGAAATTTGAACAGCTTGAGTATTGAAAAATGGTACAGTACTGCCATGCTCAAATGTCATGTAATGAACTACTCTGTCTTAATGTACAACCCCAATTCCAAAAAAGTTGTGACTCTGTGTAAAATGTAAATAAAAACAGAATGCGATGATTTGCAAATCTCATAAACCCACACGTTATTCACAATAGAACATAGAAAACATATCAAATGTTTAAACCGAGTAAACGTACTATTTTAAGAATAAAATACGGTCATTTTTGCATTTGATGGCCGCAACACGTCCACGTAGAACCGATACTTAAAAGCATAATCTAATAATCAATGAGTTAACAAGCATAATCAATATGTGCAGTCAATATATAGAAGCATAATCTAAAACCATAAACCACTTTCTGATCAAGTAATGTTCTAAGTGTGTACTGAGCTAGGAGACTTGTATGTTTTACTGCACTGCAGGTGTTTTTCTGTCTCTCTGTATTTCCTGTGTATACTGAGTTAGAAGAGTCTTGTGTGTTTCTGTATCTCTCTTCCCACAACAATAAATTAGCATTTATATGGCCGAAACTGCTCTTCCGATTAAGGCGACTCTGAGGCCTGGAAAACGCCATTTATTATTGGTGTATTGAGCTGGGATGAAAGCCAGAAAGTCTTTAAGGTGGTAGAAATGTAAGATATCGTATAGACATGAATAATTCATTAAGACAACGGGGATTGGTTTGTTTTTAGAAAGAAAAGACATGTTTGTGTGTGTGTGTATAATTCAGACTTTCTGCAGAATGTCTCACTTTATTTGTTTTAAATAAAGTTTCTTTTTTTTGACATCCATAGCTCCTGGTCTCTGGAAGTTTTTATTTATTTATTTATTTTAATTATATATTACTTTGGTTCGAGGGATTTTTCCACGACACGTACATCTGGGCATCCTTTTGGGAGAGAAGTTTAAAGATTTTGATAATAAATATAACTTCTACTGTCCAGAACTGTACACATCTGACAAGTGTGTTTGGCATAAAAACATCTATTAAGGAATATCAAATCTCACAAAACAATTTTCAGAACAAAATGGATACTCCAGGATCATGTTTAAATCTTTTTTTTATTAATTCTTCAAAGTGGTCAAGGACCCTGTTGCTGGTTGTGCGTGGCATGAAATCGTTCCTCATCTTTTTCTGCCTCGCTCTCCAGAAAATCCGGCACATTGCTGCTTCTGCTTTCTCCCATTTCTTTGTGATGGGGTGCACGGTGGCTTAGCGGTTAGCACGTTCGCCTCACACCTCCAGGGTTGGGGATTTCGATTCCCACCGTGACCCTGTGTGTGCGAAGTTTGCATGTTCTCCCCATACTGCGGGGGTTTCCTCCGGGTACTGCGGTTTCCTCCACCAGTCCAAAGACATGCGCAGTAGGCTGATTGGCATGTCCAAAGTGTCCGTAGTGTATGAATGGGTGTGTGAATGTGTGTGCACAGAAGGAGCTTCCCCTGGCGCATCCTGGGCAACGTTCAGTATCATACTGCTGAGCGGCTAATCCTTCCACCACGATGGTTCCACTATGAAGTGGAACCTCGACACGAAAAGAAGAAGAAGATTTCTTTGTGATCTGACTTGGTGTCACTTTTCTCTTCAGTCCCATCTTCTCAAGTACATCACTGTACAATACAAAACAACAAATGATGTACACAAAAACTCAAACCAAGACATATTAATGATATTATGACAGGTATTAGCTAATACCTCATTGCACGTACCAAACAAAGTGAAAACACAAGTATGTCTTTCCATCTATAACTCGAGCTAACTCACCTAACTCCAGGCTATTTTGGCACTGTGGCTCCTCCCCCTAAAATTTTCCATCCATTTTGGTGAGATTGTTGGTCTCCTCATCAGTCCCTGCTGGAAATGACTTTGCATTAGAGTGGTGCAGTTCTGAATCGTAATATTTTGAATATTTGGTTATCCCTAAATGCAGAAGCACCAAAACATATTGTGCATGACCGACGCGTTACTTTAAAACGAAATAACTCTACGCCTATATAAAGTTCTCTCTCTATTGTCATATACGAGTGGCATTCATTCCGAACAGAAAAAAAATATGAAAACATTACATCTAAAATTTAACACGTTAAACTAAAAAGTACAAAACGTGCTTAGAAATCCTCTAAAATGTTTATGTCCAACATATCAGTACAGACTCCAGTTACAATAACGTCATGCTTATATTTATGAATGGTTGGAGTTCCTGCCATTGTCAAGATATAATTCATATTACATTAACACCAGTTAATACATGGTGCTAATGTAGGAGAAGCCTTGAAACTCCTTTTGGCTGAACTGCTCGATGATGGCATTATTCACTAGAGAGAGCTTGAGCTCCTCACGGGTGAACTCTTCTTTAAAGTTAGTAACGTCCCTCTTTGTTGTTATTAGGGGTTTAAAAGGGGGCGTAATCTTCTTCTGTTCCAGCAGCACCCAGTTGATTGTTCCAGCAGCACCCAGTTGAACTTTGATAGCTTCCCCCTTCCCCCGGCGGGACTTCACACAGCCGAGACGAGTCCTGGGGTCCTTCTTCAGGAAGGCTTTGAGGTTGCTGACTGCCTTTCTGCTGAGCCTTGATGGGTACTTCGGTTCATCCTTGATGATGGAATCACGCAGCTTCCACCAGTCTTCATCGTCAAACGGCCTGAAGCCCGTCAGCATCTCGTACATGACCACACCCAGGGCCCACCAATCCACCGATGTGCTGCATTTCTGTCCCTGGGGACTGTCCACTTAAGTTGACCATTTTTGTTATTGACTACACCACTCTAGCCCTCATACTCTCATCTTTCAGGTTACACGTCATTACAAATTTCTTCAGCTGGTTTCACGGTTTCTGAGTTGCTGAGTATATAAAGCTCTGCCAAGCACCTGCATGTGAATGGTGATGCAAATGTTATGCGAATCATTTCACTAAACTCTCAATACTCTTTTAGCCTTCAGACCAGACAGGATTTGGTCATGTGACCTGTCCACGCCTTCAAGAACGTTTTCAGCACAACCATGTGCGAGATGTTTCAAAGAACGAGTTCCGGTGTCTCTGTAAACGTCCCATCACTAGGATTTCCTACAGGTTAAAAGGAAAACACTTCATTTTGGAAGATGGCACAACGAAGTCTGCTGGACAGTGATCTTCTCCGCCTTCATGATCATCATCATCATCATCATCATCTTCTCCATCAGAAAGTGTTATTGCTTTTATCGTTAGACGTATGTGGTGTTTGCTTGTATTGTGTGCATTATGCTGGAATATTCAGTATTACATGTGTGATAGTGTGAGCTCCTGTTTATAATAAGTCTGAATATCCAACTGATTAGACTTGAGAATGTTGGGTGGAGTTGTGCAGTGCTGTAACCTGAGCTCAGGTATGAATATTAAATAGGTAAAGCGCTCACACCTGGCCCTGCCTTTATCTCTTAATGTAGTGAAGAAGTGAAGACAAGAATATGTTTATCCATTTATTTCTCCATCAGACCACAGTTACTAAAACATTTTAACATGTCCACATATACATCACCTCAATTAATCAGTTTTACTAACCAAACCAGTTTGTCCCTGATGGATAATGTGTCTTTTTTTTTTCTTTTTTTTTTACAAGATTTCTGCAGACAATCATGACTACAGTTTACAATCTGTGTTTTTAGAGCAAATTAATGACCTGCATATGAACCTGACCTGCTTCCTGGTTGTATATTACTGTAGCAGTGTTTGACATGAAAATAAAACCGTAGAACATTTTGTGATCATTGTGAATAAAGTTAATGAATTTTAGACAAACGTCACAGAATAACTCTGTAAGCAGCTTCAGTCCGTTTACACGCCGACCTCAGAGGGTTAAAGACACGTTCGCTTAGCTGAAGCTAAGAAGTGAGATCAGAATCATATCCATGCTGTCATAAACTCTGTTGTGCGTTTATTCCTCAGGGTTCAACATTACTCCTGACCTAAACGATGATGGCCTCAAAGGCAAGCTTGAAGGTAAAACATTGCTGTAGTTCTGCAGTTATTGGACTTTATCAGACAGTTTACTTTAGACATCAGACAGATACTTTAAAGATCAGAATCATACCCATGCTGTAATAAACTCTGTTCTGCTTTTATTCCTCAGGGTTGATGCTGGAGGCTCCAGTAGATAACATCTTCAACATTACTCCTGACCTAAACGATGATGGCCTCAAAGGCAAGCTTGAAGGTAAAACATTGCTGTAGTTCTGCAGTTATTGGACTTTATCAGACAGTTTACTTTAAAGAGAACACGGTGTGTGGCGCTGATGGACTGAACTGGCGCTGTTATAACGATAAAAGGTTAAAAGCACAAATTTAACTAGCCTGGCTAGGCAGATTGTGAACATAAATACATAAATATACAGTATGTTAATGTGAAAGTCCTCTGGTAGACAGACATGTCTCTGAAGAAGTGAAAATCATATCTAATTTACATATGATTTAATAGTTTATTTTATTAAATATCAAAAATCTAAAAGGTGTTCGTCATACCTGACACCTAGATGAACACTGTACAGTTGGTTATGTGACTGTAAGTCATTCCCTTCAAATGCTACTGAAGTTAGAAACGTGTATAACAATGTCGTATGTAACTTTAGAGACGGTCCCTTAATTTCCGCATATCTGCTAATAACGAACGTGCGCTGTCAAACCAACTTTATTCCAGTGGAATATCGAACGTCCATCGTCAAAACCAACTTTATGCCAGTCAACGACAAAGCAACAGTGTGACGTCGTTTGTTTCTTTGTTTGTTTTTATTTAAATGCGTCCGCGACATTCCAAAATAGACAACAACGCGCTCGCGCTGTTGTTGTTGTTGTTGTTCCATAACGGTTAACTGTAAGAGAAAGGAGAAAACGAACGATCGAGAAACGTTTATTCAACACAACAATGCTCCGACATCTCAAACGAAGAGCTCAAATATCATTCAAGAAACAGGAAGAACAGCAGACTTTACTAAGGGAAGACAACAGGACCATCAAAACCATCGAGTATGGAAAACCTCTGGAAGCAGAACACGGCAGAAATGAGTTTCAAACCCAAGAAGGTGAAACAGTCCCGGTTAATAAGACGGATAATATCGTTAACACACTTGCTTCTCCAGCTCCACTGAGGTCCTTTAAAGAAGTAAGTTCCTCTTGGAGTTTCCATCCTGAACTGGAGCAGCATTTCAGCGTCGCGCACGCGGAGTCTGTCACACCTGTCACACGCAGCGTCGAAGCGGCTACAGAGGGCGTGAGCTTCCCTCAGCTTACCTCAGGAACAGGTATTGAACAAGACCGAGCTCCTGTCAGGGTGCTGAACTGTTTTCTAGTCAAATAAGGGTTCTAATTTCGACTTTAACAAACAATTCCATTCAGTTTTATTTGGTATAGCGCAATTTGCCATTGTTTGATATCCATGAGAGCAGAGTATTTTTGTTCACAGCCTCCTTTTCTCATACTGATCAAGGGTGCCAATATTAGTGGAGGGCACTAATGAAAAAAATGATGCATTTTCAATTCAATTCAATTTCATCTTCATTTGTATAGCACTTTTAACAATAGACAATGTCACAAAGCAGCTTTACCGATATATAAATTCAGGATATCATTTTACATTTATAAATTTTCCCCTTAAATTTTAATGATGAAGGTGAGGAGACTGCTGACTATTTCAGAGTAAAAAGTGTTACTGTAGACAACCCCAACCCCCTCGCTTAAAGTGTTGGAAAGAAATGCCATGGCTTCAGAAATTATCCAATTAAATGTTTCTCCTTTTAAAAAATATTATAAAATTGCAGTAAACGCTATCTTAATAAACTAAACAAAGCCACTATATTGGTGTGGATTGTGCGGTTTTATAAGGAAATTGCCTGGTAAGTTTTACTGAGCATCATGAAGAATCGGATACAGTTCTTCTGACCTTTGCACGGGCTTCACAACCCAGCAGCCTTGATTATTCATTATGTCTTTTGTCTGAAAAGTGGTCTGTTACTTAATGTTACCTTTTCTTTACTGACATGCAAACATTTTTCTGTAACATTTCATTTTATTGTTGGAGAAGTAATGTTTTTTACCGACTCAGTAACGCAGGAAACGTAAAATGAACTAGAACGATCTAGATCTAGATCAATAATCTAGATCAATCTAGAACAAAATCTCTACTAACAGAAAATAGGTTGCTTAAGTCTTCTACACAGTACTGTAAGCCTCTATTCTGCTCACTGTTTTAACTAGAATTGTAGTTTATAATAATTTTATTTAACTTAATTTAAAGTTTTTTTCCCCCTGCAAGATGATTATAACACAGCAAACTACAAAAATAGAAAAGGCTACATCAAGAAGCCCATGAACGCCTACATGGTTTGGGCGAGGTTACAGAGGTCTATCTTGCGCAAGGCCAACCCGAATGCCAGCTTTGCAGAGATCAGCATGCTGCTTGGGAACGGGTGGAGGAACCTGAGTGAAGAACAGAAGAAACCCTACTACGCAGAGACATGGAGGCTTAAACAGAAACACAGAAAGAAATTTCCTGGTGAGGTGCCAAGGGTTTTTTTGACAATTACGAAAATATCAAGACTGAGACTTTGTGTTGTTTTTATGCCCCTTGTTGAATTGCTCTTTAAACCTTTCTTTCCTGTAACGTAGATTGGGTTAATAATTCGGGGAGGAGAAAGAGATTCGGCCCAGAAGTGGCACCTCTGGACACTACCTCTAAAGCCTCACCAACCGTACCCCTGGCACATCCTCAGAGATCTGCGCCTCAGAACATCCCTGTAGCATTACCCAGAAACTCCAGCTTGCAGTACTCAGCCATGCAGACCAATCCAATGTTCTCCGGTACAAAATGCTGTCTTTCTTATTCCTCTTACACACAATACTGGCTCTTCTTCCTCAGAGTTGAGTGTTTTCAAATCTGATTATTGAAAATTAGCATACTCAAAACCCAGCGATCGATTTCCTTTGAAGCCAGTATCAATGATTACTGCAAGCATACCAAGTACAGTAGTAAGGGATGGCTAAAATATATAATAACAATAATAATAATAACAACAACAATAATAATTATAATAGTAATGATTATAATAATACATTCATAACCATATTCGCATATGGAATTAATTAATTATGCAACAGTTAGTTCAAATCCGGGGGGCATGGTGGCTTAGTGGTTAATACATTTGCCTCACACCTCCAGGGTTGGGGGTTCGATTCTAATCTCTGCCCTGTGTGTGCAGAGTTTGCATGTTCTCCCTGTGCTTTGGAGGTTTCCTCCTGGTAGTCTGGTTTCCTCCCCCTGATTGGCATTTCCAAACTGTCCATAGTGTGTGAATAGGTGTGTAATTATACCTTGCGATGGGCTGGATCCCCATCCATGGTGTCACCTGCCTTGTGCCCCAAGTCCCCTGGGATAGGCTCCAGGCCTTCCGCGACCCTGTGTAGGATAATTGGTACAGAAAATGGATGGATGGATATAGTTCCGGTCCACTAATTTGGTTAGCCAAGCAGCAATCCAAGAGTGCTGATATTTCGTGTAACAGCACTGGTACATTTCACAGTTTGTAAATGGTAAGTGGTCTGCAGCACTTTTATCCTTTATAGTTATGGACATGCCAAGAGAAGTACCACTCCATGGCCTGGTGTCTGGATCTAGTGGCCAGTTTCCTGGCCTTGCTCACTCACAAGTACCACTGTATCCAGGAGGCGTCCTCGTTGCCCCATCTTGCTCCCCTTTTGTTCCACCATTCTACATGTCTGGGATGCCATTCTGCCAGACCAGGTGAGTCTGTAAGCTTCATTGGAATGGTTTCAGAAGACAAATGGATGCAAATGAAGTGTTACTGTGGCATCTTAAGTGCCATTTGCTTTGTAATATGCAGGCAGAATTCTGTTTAATTCTGTTTACAGCAGCTTGCTTTGTTCTGACTGCACATGCAGTACGGCTCATCTCGTGGACCTGCACGGTGACTCTTTCTAGGACCACAACGCCTTTTCTGCCTTAAACCAGGATTATGCCTTCTGTAGAGAGCCTGGGGCACAAACACACAGCAACGACACCCAGAACAGTGCAGACGTCCTGACTTCTGTACCAGTCCTGGACATACATGCCTTGGAGAATTTGTTGAACAGCCTTGCTCGGAGGGGCAACGTTTCAGAAGTGGAAGACAGTGGCAAAATTCAAATGCTTAGAGTGCTTTAGTGTACATGCTGTCATGCCCATCTTCAGTTCATATTTATTTCTAATGAGTTTTAGTGTTCATTTAAGTAAAGGTTTTTAAAGCCAACGTCCTAATGTGTGATTATTGAATTTGCATTCACAGAGAACATGTATTAATTTCATTTTCTACCCTGAAATCCTCTTCAAGTAAATACACTGATGTAGAATAACATTGGGTTTTGTGGGTTTTTTTTTTTTCAATCCATGCTTTATTTAACATCACAACTCATACAACAAATGCAAAGAATAGATAGAAAAACATGAATTAATAATAATAATAATAATAATAATAATAATAATAATAATAATAATAAGAAGAATAAACACAGAAGTAAAGAACTACAGCATATACATAGGGGTATTAAAGTCTAAGCAACATCACTAATATGAAAGTCACAAGAACAAAAGTCTTTAAGCTGGATAAAAGCTCAAGGCATTACAGCAGTGCATAGTCTTTTTGTTGCCTTGGCGTTCTTACAACCTCACCAATAATATATCATTTCTAAACCAATATTTTTAAAAAAGTATTTTATTTTTATATTTAATATCGTTATTATTCCATATCAAACATCTATGGGGAGAGAAATTGTGTTTATATACCATCAATCAAGACAACAGGGCTTACCTATGAAAGTTAGATAGCTTAACAGGGATTTTATTAATATGAAAGTTGAGAAGAATTGGATTGGCACCCTGTCCAAGGTGTACCCCGCCTTGTGCCCCATGCTTCCTGGGATAGGCTTCTAGGTTCCCCACGACCCTGAAGGATAAGCGCTATAGAAAATGGATAGATCTTTATTATTCCAAATCAAACATCTGTGAGGAGAAAAACTGTGTTTATATACCGTCAACCAAGACAACAGAGCTCGCCTATGAAAGTTAGATAGCTTAATAGGGATTTTATTAATATGAAAGTTGATGAGAATACCACCAAATTTATCGAAAATTAAATTTGGGATATAATAGCACAATTTGTCATCTGATTTAATACAGTCCTGAATCCATTTAATCTTAAAGATAGTATTGGAAATTTCAGAGTCAAGGACATTTAAACTACCTTGATGAAATAAATAACATAATATACCTCTATTTAAGGAATGTGGCCTATTTTTCCCAAATAAAATTATAATGTATTGCAGTAATATATACATCCAGTGTTTTTTTTTTATGCGACATCCCAAAATTCGCATAAAAATACGTGGATGAAAAAAATAGATACTGATTG
>JANDJT010000081.1:21547882-21559802 GCA_024331685.1 Stegophilus panzeri | reverse complement strand
GGCACCATGGGTCTTCAGTATTAAACCTTTTCACAATATTCAAATTTTCTGAGATACTAAATTTGGATTTTTTTATTAGTGTTTTAGTGATATTAATATATCAGTCTGCGTGTAATGAATAAATATAATGTATAAATATATTTATGTATAAATAAATACAATATATACAATTTTAAATGTAGTTACTGGAAAAAAAGTATGTGCAAGCACGCATCATGACCAAACCAAAGTAAAAAAAACCATGTATTTGAAATTTCTTAGTGGTCATAGCCACAGTAATATAACAAACAATTAAACAAAAAAATCAGAGGTTGTAAAATACCTAACTAAAACAGCTAAACAGTGTGGGAAAATGGGAATAATATAATTTGCTTTGAAATAAATCTGTTATTAAATTGTTAGTTTTCTTGTTTCTCCAGGTCTATTATTACAATGCCAGGACCCGTGAGTCAATCTGGTCCAAACCTGAGGGAGTAAAGGTTATTCAGCAGTCAGAGCTAACCCCTATGATGACTAGTCAAGCTGGCGCAGTCACCAGCAACCCTGCTTCTACTACAGCTAGTTCTGCAGTTACAGTAAATGCTACTTCCCAGCCTTCCTCACCCTCCCATACCCTTGCAGTCAGCCCTGACCGCAGCACTAGCCCTGTCCCAATAACATCTCTGCCTTTAGCAGGTAAATAAGTACTGCATTTTAAAAATATGCTTGTTCAGTAAAATATTGGGTTTATTGAATGGTTTACTTTTTAAGCATGCTGGTAAAACAAAATAACAAAATTTGGGTTACTAAGAGACAAAACACACTTGTATGTAGTGTGTAGCATGGTACAGACTTGTGTAAAATGTAAATAAATAAATATTGATTTAATTTCATATGTATGTGTAAAAGCATAGTTGTTAAAGGGGAAATGCTATTTAAAGAAGGTGACTTCTGGGATTGTGGTGCAGGGTAATTGTTTTTACAATAGGTTTCATGAAAAAAAAATAACATTTTTTGACTTAAAATCCATTAAAATTGGTCAAGATTTTATTGAAATATATAGAAAAGGCATTTTAAAATACTGTGTGTATGGCTGGTAATGTAAGAACTAGTAATGTAATATTTTTGTTTTAGCTCCAACAGTATCTGAAACTTCTTCAGTGGTTTCTACAACACCTGCTAGTGTTAGTGTGAACCCAGTTGCTGTTGTCAGTGTCCCAACTGTTACAGCCACCGTTACAGTAGGACAGACGGTACCATTACTTCCACGAAGTCTTCCACCAGGTCTTCCTGTGGCTCAGACACCTGCTGCAATCTCTGCATTTCCCCCAGTTATGGTGCCACCATTTCGAGTGCCACTGCCTAGCATGCATATCCCTCTTCCAGGTAAAGGGATTGCTTCAGATCTTTCTTCTTTTTATTTATTTTATTTTAAAAGTATTATTATTTTAAATTAATAAAATTGTGTGAAATCGTTACTGAAAAAACGCTTCTAAATATTTTTTCTTTTTGTGAGACAACACTAAAGATTGAATACTTTATTACAAGGTGTAAACTGACTACATTATTAAAGTGCATGTTTTCTGTACCCTCAAAATACAACAAATGAATTAATGTCTAAAGCACTTGTAACAGGTTAGTATACCCTTAAGTAAAAATGGTCAAAGTATTATTATTTTATATCATACCATGAATTTAAACACTGTCTTAATTGGAACCCTCTTTCACAGCACTAAAGATATGACACTTATGAAGCAGCTGCGACACTTTGTAATTGTACTATAGTTGGTTGTGTGAATATGAGCGTGATTCAAGAGCGAATGAGTTTGCTATGTGTAAATGATTCAGGGGCCATAACTTCTCATTAAATGTGCATAAAATAACATGTAGTCCTCACAATAGTAAGCTAATCTTGCATCACTGCTTTGACATCGCAAAGACATCATTTTCAGATTCACCGTTTCCTGAGACCATGACGTAGTACACACCAAATTTCCCATTCCAAGTAATTTATCAAAATGTGCTGTTACAATGTAACATGTATGTTCCAGGTGTAATATCTAAGAATCAAGTCGAAATGTTTTCTCATATTTATTTTGTCCCATCAAGCCCATATACATTCTGCTACCAGTCTACAGCTGAACTAAAGATATTGGCATCACTGTTCCAATAGGTTTTGAGAGGAGTATATTTTAGTCTCTTTTGTGCAGATTTGTTATTTTTATTTATTAGTATTGTTTTGTATTTCATGCACTGATAATGTTTCAATTACTTTAATAACTAAATATTTTTTAGGCGTGTTACCAAGCATGGGTCCCCCTTTAGTCCCCATGATGCACCCACAGCTTGCTATTACAGCAACATCCGCTGCTCTGACAGGAACTATCTCTCTTCCCGAGTGGTCAGAGTACAGGACGGTGGATGGCAAGACATACTACTATAATAGTCGTACTCAAGAGTCAACCTGGGAACAGCCTGCAGAGTTAAAGGAGAGAGGTAATTCAACATGCTTGGTAAACATTTTGTATGCAAATAACTTTGGCATGTTTTAAAATAACCACTTGGATTGTAGCTAAGGTGCAAAGTGACTTCAGTAACTATTAATTTGGATCATAAGCATAATTACCATTTAGCTTTATTTAAATTTCTGAAAAGGTTCTATTGAGTTTGTGTAGATTTCACCAGTACTGACAGTGTGACAGAAAGTGTTTAGACTCGAGTTTAAAAAATGAGTGTAAAACTTAAAAAGTACTTAAATTGACCCTTTTAATTTATACATAAATTAACAGAATAATTGATTTTGTGTCCTGTTCTGTAGAAATTGTTGCTATGTCCTATATGCTTCACTTTACAGTTGTTATTCTGCCTGGAAATTACTTGCCTATTATTTATAATATGTAACTTTATAATTTGATTATTAATTATAGAATTAGTTTTCAGTTTAAAATCAAGATTTAGTAAATTGCTTTGTCATACAAATATCAGAATCGTCTGTACAGTATGTTTTTTTTGACAGCAGATAAAGATGGAGACAAGGCTAATAAATCTGGTCAGTCTATTGATGACTGTGAGATTATGGATATTGGTGATGTCGATCTTAAAGCTGAGGCCTCTATTTTGGTGAAGGAGGTAAAAGCATTGTTTGATTCTGTTCTTTTCATTACTGCATTTGATGAATCAAGATGCATCCTTTCATATCATTTTTATAGATTCCAAAAAATTTTGAACTTTCGGAAGAAGAAAAAGCAGCCCAGAAAGCTAAACCAGTTGCCACAAACCCTATACCTGGAACTCCTTGGTGAGGTTTTTGCTTTTTCAAAATACAGACATTTTTTACAAAGAATATGTAATTAACTGCTTTATTTTATTTTGTGGAACTAGGTGTGTTGTGTGGACCGGTGATGATCGTGTTTTTTTTTATAATCCCACTACACGTCTTTCCATGTGGGATCGACCTGATGAATTGCTTGGTCGGGTGGATGTAGATAAATACATTCAGGAACCGCCACATAAGAAAGGCCTAGATGATGGCAAGAAATTTGGTAAACAAAACATTTATTTTTCTCCAACCCAAAACAACATTAATCTAATGTTATAACCAAGTTAAGTAATTAAATTTAATAAATTAAAATTTTTTAAATATATATTTTAAAATGTAAGTTTATTCTTCATTCAGTCACAGGCATTAAAAAAGAGCACCTTGAAGCAGCCATTGATGAATCAATAGATGATGAGCCCTCTGCAGCCAAGAAGAGGAAGTAAGTACCTTTTTAAATAAAACACCAAAAATTCATTTTATTTCAGTGTCCTACTGTGTATGGTACACTAAGCTTTTACTATAGCATATGGCCAAAAATATTTGGACACTTAGGCATAAGCATGCTGGATCTAAACAAAAATGTATAAAAATGAAGTTTTGTTTAACTTTATATTTTTGGTTAAAGCATTAACACATCTGGAAAGGCTTCTTAAAATAGAGCCGTGTCATGTGTCTGTTGATTCTAATGCTATTTAATGGTACTCAACTTGGAGCTTTTTGAAGATGACACCATTATTTTATCATTTGTACAAAAAACTGAAGCTGGACAAAATTATCATTTTTGTGATATGATTATTTGAATTTTTTTCCACACAGTTGCCATTGTAAACTAAACAAACGACAATGTTCAATGGTATTATATTTTGTCATGTATAAAAAGTAATGAAATTATTGCTTCTGGTTTTGGTTGAGATACTAGAATTAAAACATGTAGACTTAATCATCATTACAATTAAACTACAGTTGCCCTTAATATTTGTGCATTACATTTTGAGATGTTTTTTGTATTTTTACTTCAGAAGGGAATGTTGTGCAAAGATGATGCTAAATTTGAAATCTGCAAAGAAATCTGAGACAAACGTGTTTTTTTGTAGTTCTAGCTGCTATAAGCAAAATGATCTTTTAATCATGGTTGTCCAGTTTTTTAAACAATGCAAGAAACCTTAAACATTCCAGACTGTTGTATCTCGAAGTAATTGTGATGCGTAATATTTGACAATTTTTGGCCAACTCCTAAAATCTGTTGAAATTATGTAAGAATGACCCATAATAAGTTTGTCGGCAGATATTATGGCTGAAACAAGCACATTTAAAAATAAGGTGTCCCAAATATGTTTGTCTATATGATAACCAACTATAATGAATTAACATGGCAATTAAATCTGCAATATCCTTTTTAATTGGAGAACACGTTTTTGGCACCCAGTCTAAACTGTTATGATCTTTAGTTAAGTCTGTTAAATGGTGACACCATATTGTCCATATTTACCAAGTCAAATCAGTCACTGTTTCCCATCAGTTCCCTTCAAGACTGCTTCTCCCTGACCCCAAAAGTGGTCGCGTTGCACTGGGGACTATTTTTCAGGGAACACTTCTAAGCTCTGGCGATGCCACCATGGGCCTCCAAGGTAATCCACCTTGTTTGACCTTTCTCTAACCTGCATTAGGAAAACCCCACTGAAGCAATGAAACCACTCTGTTGAGCCCTGAATTTTTGCTTGTTTGTTCTGAGTAACAGAAATTTAACTGTAAATAATTAGAAACATTAGTAGATTTATTGCAGTGTCATCTTTATGCACTTCTGATTTAATGTTGTTTAAAAAACATACCTTGTATGACTTATTTTATCTGGTTGTTTTTCCCACAGGAAGGAGGAAGGGTCTGAAAGCGATATCGAGAAAGATGTGGCCATGGAGGCTGAGCTGAAAGCAGCCCGGGATCGGGCAGTTGTACCCCTGGAGGCCCGTCTTATACAGTTCAAGGACATGCTGCTGGAGAGAGGGGTAAAACACTTCAACGCAATAATCTAACCAGCTCTGTAATGTTAGACATAAATCTGAATGGAGGCTCACCAAGGTACAATCTTCACTTTGCACTTTTTCCTGTCTTTTTTCCTTATTTCTCATTAGTTTTGCTTAATGTTTGCCTCTCTCTAACCTATTAGAATGTTTAATAGGTTTTCTGTTAGCACAATTTGTAGTTAAGCTAAAGATGCAACAGTTACATTTAGAAGTTCCTAGTGTAACTAAAAAAAAACCATGCTGGTCAGTTAGGTGGTTGAAGATTGTGCCAGTATATAATAACACAAAGTTTACTTTGCTTGTTTACTTCTCTGACCGGTAGTTATACGACCGGTAATAGCCATTGTAAATTGCCAGCTGTTTTTGTTGCAATGGTTTAGTCTTTTTAATAAAAATATATTTTTATAGGGTTTATAGGACTTTTTTAATACTTAAACAAACATTGGATGGTCACTGGCTTCGGTCAATTTTGTGATTACTTAGATCACAAATTAAATAGAAATTGGATAAATTCTTTAAATAAATAACTAAAAGCCTTGGTTAATTATTTTTGGTTGTTTTTCTTGTTTAAGCACTATGCTTATTTAGTATCTAAAAAATATTGTTCCATGTTGGTGTATGTGAAGTAGCTCTAACATGTAAAGCCTTGCTTTACAATATATCACATAAATTGACTTCATAATGTAACAAAAGAATAAAGACTTTAAAACAGTTTGTCTCTTTAAAATCATTTGGATTTTAAAATGTTATTCATATTGAGTAACATGTAATCACATCACACCTACAGGTTTCTGCCTTTTCAACATGGGACAAAGAACTGCATAAAATTGTGTTCGATCCCCGATATTTGCTGCTTAATCCTAAAGAAAGAAAGCAGGTAACACAATTTTGTGGGGCTTTTTGATATTACATGGTAGATGTTTTTATGAACTGTAACAGTATTCCTGGCGTGGCTTTCTATATATGAAGGTGTTTGATCAGTATGTAAAGACTCGTGCTGAAGAGGAAAGGAAAGAGAAGAAAAACAAGCTGATGCAAGCTAAAGATGACTTTAGGAAAATGATTATTGATGCCAAACTTAATGTCAGGTTTGTTGCCATTTTTTACTTTGTGATCGAGAACAGGTTTATCATGGTCTGTATTTAATATAATTAGTTTTAAAAAACAGTGTATAATCAAGATCCAAGTATGTTAGATGAGAGGAAACCCCACAGATTGTATGTGACAGTACCTGATGGGGGAAAAGGGGGGGCTTGTGAACTCCCTTATACAATTAAAATAAAACGTTGGTTTCATGTAGATTTTGTTCTCTGATCATGTACTTTAGGACCACGTTCAGTGAGTTTGCTTCTAAACATGCAAAAGATCCTCGCTTCAAAGCTATTGAAAAGATGAAAGACCGAGAGTCTTTATTTACAGAGTTCATGACAGTTTTCAGAAAGAAAGAGAAAGAAAACTCCAAAACCAAAGTTGACAAGGTAAATGTTCGTTTGGTTTAAATTTCTATGCAATATGTATTATTGAGTTTCTGTTACAAAAGTGAAGTTATGTTTTAACTTTTGCAAGCATTTTAATAAAATAAATTATTTACCTTTAAATTAAGAGATCTGATTTAACTCTGTTTAATTATTGTGATGGTAAACAATCTTTCGTTGTTTTAAAAAATTGTGTTGGTTGAATTCAAATTAAAAAGTCAGACACAAGGTCACACAAAATACATTTACACAGACAATGCATAATAGTACATGTTAATTATTTAAATCTTCTTTTTCCAGCCTCTTTAACTGTAATCCCAGCATATTGTATACTCTTTATATACATTTTGTTCATAATGTTATGCAGCTATGGAAAGGAGGTGAAATTATGTGCTGTTAATTGTATTTTGGTGCATACAGGTGGTGTTCAGACTTGTTTATTTATGTATTGTTAGATTAGTGGGGTGGGGCTGGAGCAAGTTGCAGTGTGTGGCATTAATACAAGCGTCAAGTCAGTCTTTTGTAATTATCTGTGTTTACATTCTTTATACATATTTTAATTACCATGTTTCAATGACTAGATAGATAGATTGTTATTTAAAACTTCTTTAACTGTGATTCCAGAATATTGCTCACTCCTTAAATACATATGTTGTTCAGAATGAGTTTGTATCATATTGATCATGACTATGTATCAGAGAATCACTGATGATGTGTCCAAGAGGTGTAATTCTGTAAATGTGTCATGTTTATTATTTGCCTTCTGTGTGTAGGTAAAGCAGGATTTTTTTGAACTGTTGTCAGACCACCACGTGGATGTTCAACAACGCTGGAGCAAAGTCAAGGACAAGCTAGAGACGGATCAGCGGTACAAAGCTGTTGAGAGCTCTGCAGCTAGAGAAGAACTGTATAGACATTATGTGGAAAAGCATGTGAAGGTAAAAATTCTTAGTAGCATATATATCATTGATACATACATACATACATATAAACAAAAAAAACATTTGCTTTATGCTCTGGACACTGCTGACAGATACAGCAAACCTTCTCGTCACAGCTTGCATTAATGTGTCATTTTGGATAAGCAACCTCTGTGGTTTGTAGACAGCATCTCATGATATTTTTGGAGTGAGTACTTTATATGTAAAAGTGACCAAAAACATCAGCAACAGAGAATTGGTGTGTGGTTATCACTTGCTCATTTATAAGAGTCTGTCATGTATATCTGTTCCAACAGCAGGAAATTGCTTCTTAACTGGACAGGTTGATCTCACAGAATTGTGATTGACTTAAAGATGTATTGTTTCCTTTATTTTTTTGAGCAGTGTACTTTTGTTGCCAGTGTTAAGCATGCTGCTTTTTTGCTTTCATTGAACCAAACCTGCTTTGTCTTGTAAATGCCAAATAGTTTTGGCATCTTGCACAACCCTTCAGTTGAGCTGTTTCTACAGAGCATGGATGCTGAAAAGGAAAGAGAGATGGAGCGACAAGCTCGTATTGAAGCTAGTCTGCGTGAAAGAGAACGTGAAGTGCAAAAAGCTCGATCAGAGCAAACCAAAGAGATTGACAGAGAGAGGGAGCAGCACAAGCGTGAGGAGGCTATCCAACATTTTAAAGCTCTCATGTCTGATATGGTCAGTACAAAATGTAATATTAAGGATATAAAGTATTTAGAACTAAATTTAAAGTTAATTTCTATTTGATGCTTATTTCAGCCTTGTTACTCCATTTGTTTTGTTCTTGAATATTTACTTCTCATTTTATGATTGTATAGGTTAAGTCAACTGATGTGTCCTGGTCAGATACAAAACGTATTTTACGCAAAGATCACCGCTGGGAATCAGCTTCTCTATTGGAACGCCATGAGAAAGAGAAATTATTTGATGAGCACGTGGAAGCACTGAGTAAAAGGAAAAAAGAGCAGTTTAGACAACTGCTAGATGAGACCACCATGGTAATTACTTGCTGACAATTGTTTCTAGTTTGTTAAATACAAATTTTACAAAAAAGGAAAACTAATCTTTTAGATTAGTTGGTTTTTAATAATTTTATAATACAATCATGTAAAAAAAAAATTCAGACACCCCATTAAATGGTCAGCTGTTATTAAGAAATGTTCACATATTAATGTTCGGTCTTGTTATAGAAAAACTTTTTAACTGAAGTGCACGTATTCAGTGGAAAAAATCCCACATGTAGAGAAGAAATTGTTATTATTGGCACACCGATGTAAATACTCTGTACATCTGCCAACAAGACAGCTATTACTCTTCTACATCATTTTACAAGATATAAGAATATGTAAAAGGGTTGTGCAACCACTCATCTTTGCACAGCCTCTAAATCTTTCTGGGTCCTCTCTTATGTGCATTCATCTTCAGCTCACATTAGTATGGTTGAGGTCTTGGGACTGAGATACCCTTTTTGAGTAGAAGCTTTTTTGAGTAGATTTGTCCACGTTTAGGATCGTTATCTTGCTAAAAGACCCAGTGTTGACCCATCTTAAGCATTCGGGCCCAGGCCACCAAATTCTGATTTTAAATGTCCTTGGTATTTCAAATTGTTGGGTTTTTTCCAAAAAGCTGTATGTAATCTTGTCTGAATAAAGCACACGGTCCCATTTGAAATCCCAGTATCACTTAGCAAACTCTACACGCTTACATTTATCACTGTAGAATTTTTGTACATGCCTCCCAAACAGCTTGTTGGCATGTAGATAGTGCAGGTGATTAGTCAGGGACTTTTGTTTAATTTTGTAAATTTGCTTGAGTTGGTTACAATTTTCAGTGTAAGAATATTTATTATTATTATTATTATTATTTTGACACATCTTAACAGTGTGCCAGTAGTTATAAAGGGTGCTGTAACTTCAGTAAGCTACTTATTACAGCCATCTACCAATCATTCATCTAAAAGTTTTCCCCACTCCTTAACACAGAATTTTTTTTAGGTATTTTGCATGTGCAGTCAAGTTACTCCACAACATTTGAATAGAATTAAGATCTGGGTTTTAGCTTGGCTGTTACAGGAATCTTTCAGTTAGCCCTTGGTGGATTAACTGGAATATTTTGGGTAATCATTTTGCAGGGTTCAGTTCCGATTCAGCTTTAATTTTTTTACAGCTTTAATTTTTTTAATGGTTTTACATGTGCTTCAAACATGCTCTTGATACACAGTAGAATTCTATAATGGTGAGCTAGCCAGGTCTTGCTGCAGCAAAGCATCCTCAAATCGAAGACACATGCTTTACAGTATGTTTTTGTAATGTTGTATTTAATTTATGCCAAACATGTCTTTTCTTCTGGTGTCTAAATAATTAAATTTTAGACTTATGTCCAAAGAGAATCATTCCAGAAGTTATGTGTTTGTAACAAATTCCAACTGAAGTTTGATGGAGAGAACATGGACATTCTTGCAGACCTCTAATGAAAGTAAAACTTAAAATATTCTCTTTCTGATAGTCATCACACACTTTCACATTGACAGTGAGTAAGTCCCATGATGTCATTTTAGGAAGTTTTGATGACGACTTTTACCATCTTACAGTCTCCTCTAAGCTTAACTTGGAATGTCAGACTTGGGCGTTGTTGCAGATCTTTTTAAATCCTTTACCATGCTCCCAAGTAAACATAATCTTTCTAAGGGCCTTACTTAGAGAGATTTTGGGATCTCATCATCATGCTTACTTTTACTTCACTCACTTTCACACACCACATCTAAATGTTAAAGGTTTTAAAAAGGCAAATCTTCAGAATGCTGAATAACTGTTCTGGTCATGTGCACCTGATGTGATTGTTTTTACCATTTGAGGTAGGGAAATATGAGGTGTCCTAATTTATTTCTCACCAGATTTTTTTTTTCAAATTTACATATATTTAAAAATATTTACAAAAATATTTTATCAGGGTTGTTCACATGAATACTCAAAACTTGTTTTTGCAGTACCTGGCCTTTTTGGTCATTTTATATTACCACTTTGGACAAGACACTACACTGTATTTACTTTTTTGTACGTGAACTACAAAAAAATTAGCAGACCATAGAATGTTTTTAGATGCCTTTTACAAAAACATTTGTAAGCCTGTATATTTTCATATGACTGTAGGTCTGTCCTCTTCTATGGTCTAAAAATTTACTGGAAACTAAACTTATACTGTCTTGTAGATCACATTGACCACCACATGGAAGGAGGTGAAGAAGGTTATTAAAGATGACCCTAGGTGCATCAAGTTTTCCAGTAGTGATAGAGTAAGTAGTTTTTTGTTTTTTTACATACTGTAGAAAATATGAAACATTTAAAAAATCTTGTGGTTTTTTTTTTTATATCTAATAGAAAAAACAAAGAGAATTTGAGGATTACATAAAGGACAAGTACATTACAGCTAAAGCTGAATTCAGAAATCTTCTGAAGGAAACCAAGTTCATTACTTACAGGTAATAAATTTGCTTTCTAAAAAAATTAACGCCTTTTTAATATCATTTAAGGTGATGCAAACTGAAGGTTTTGTTTTATCTGCTTAGATAAATACCTACTGTTTAGTTTACCAGTGTTTTTTAATCAACATTTTGTTTGTTGCTTTACAAAAAAGAAAATTGCTGCTCATCTGCTAAAGATCACATGGAAATCCAGAAGGTTTTTACTAGAATGCAGGACTGATCAACATTTTCCTAAAATGTTCAATTTTGCAGTAGTTAGTTACAGTTTACACAGGGGAGGGTTACATCAGATCCTAAAAGTATTTGCTAAATATGTATTTTGTTTACTCAAATAATCAATATTTTTGTCCTGTTGGTATAACTAGGTTTTCTTTATCTAGTTTTAAGACTTGTAAGAATATCTGTTTTGGCTCATGTTTATGCAAAAAAAATATCCTAAGGAAGCATAAATTATGGGTACTTAATGACCCAAATGTAAACTGTGTAAGTCAATGAAATGAGTGAATATTTTTGATGCATAATTTTTTTTGTTTGGTCTTGATGTTTTAGATCCCGAAAGCTGATCCAGGAATCAGACCAGCACTTGAAGGACATCGAGCAGATTCTGCAAAATGACAAACGCTATTTGGTACTTGATTGTGTGCCAGAAGAACGAAGAAAGCTCATCATGTTCTATCTAGAAGATTTGG
>JANDJT010000081.1:21531298-21547782 GCA_024331685.1 Stegophilus panzeri | reverse complement strand
CCCCCCCCCCCCCCCTCCAGGAAAGAGGAGGTGAAAGAAAGCGATGCTGAGAAAGAGGCGGCCGTGGAGGCCGAGCTGAAGGCAGCTCGCGATCGGGCGGTTGTACCCCTGGAGGCCCGCCTCAATCAGTTCAAGGACATGCTGCTGGAGAGAGGGGTAAAACACTTCAACGCAATACTCTAACCAGCTCTGTAATGTTAGACACATAAATCTGAATGGAAACCCACCAAGGTACAATCTTCAGTTTGTTCTCCTTCCTGTCCTCTTTCTTCATATTTCTCTTGTTGGTGTTTTTTGTCCCCTCTATTGCTTCTACTTCTGTTATGAGTTAACGGTGTATTGATTTGATTTGTTCAAGACAGGTTTATATTTATATATTTGCATTTGCTAAAGCTCTTCTTTGTCAGTTGTAATTGAAACACTTACGTTTGGATACGAACTAGGGATGCATCAATACGCACGTGCCGGGCCGATATTTAAAAAGTGGCGGACAAATACGTAAATAGAAAGAATAAACCGATCTTACGGCTCAGAATGTTTCTGAAAGATTTGTAATGAAAATACAGGTAGGTGACGAATAAAAGGAAAAACACGAATAAACGAGCGGAGAAACGGCGTCATGAAGGCACGTGTCCAGACACGTTTGCTTTGCATGATAACATCCTACTACGCTCTGGGGGCAATCTCTCAGCGATCCTACACCGTATTCTCGACAAGTAGGTGAGTACATATCTAGCGTACACCAAGACCTGAAAGCCTCCTCCGAACTGAAAGGGTCCGATGGCTCTGTTATGCCACGTGGGGGCATGTTTTGGGTCCAATTTGATGGAAGAGTCACTGCAAATCAGTACAGAGTTATTCTGATCGATCACCTTTTCTCCTGATGGGTGTGGTCTCTTCTAGGATGACCCTGTTCCCATCCACAGGGCTATGAGCTCTCGCTCTCACTGAATGGTTTGAATATGATGAATAGGATGCATATCATACGTTACGGCCTCTTGGGGCTGAGTTTTATTTTTCCTTCGATTTGTTGCCTGCCTGTATGTCATCTTCTTAAAGTGCTGCAGGTTTTAACTGACAGTAAAAAAAAATAAAAAAATTTACATGCATTTTTTTTTTTTTTTTTTTAAATCTCTGGATATCATGGTATTTAATTATCGGACGAATCCAAACGTTAAATTGGCGAATAACTGCCTGCGAGAATATCGGCACCGGCGTTATTGTGCAGCCCTAACTTTAACGTTTACTGCTCAAAACTGTTTATGTGGAACAAATTCTGTCCCTCTCAAACTGATTTTGTAACGTAGTTTGGTGGTTATGTTTACGGTATACTTATTAAGCATTGGTATTTTCCATGCAGTGTATCTGAAAATCATAAATGAGTTAGAATATACAGTGCGTACAGAATGTATTTACCCCCCCCTAGTGATTTATTTCTCTTTTTTGCTGTGTTGCAACATCAAATTTAAGCCTTCGTCGTTTCGTTTTATTTATCTACTTACTTATTTCTTTTTTGCCCAGTGCTTTGACTCTGTGTCCTATTAGGACATAAATATTCACCCTAGAGTCACACATATATACAGCTGACTGAAACAGGAACAGCTTTTCAACAATTTACTTGTATTTGGCTTCATCCAACAAGCAACAGTCTCTCCTGCTGAAAAGCAGTAATCACTAGCGGGTGAATACTTTCTAGTGTGGGACTGTGTAGTGGATTATTTGAGTTTTGAATCAACTACCTGATGCATAATATGTAATAGTATAAAATCCTGCTATTATTTTTTGATTAACAGTGCCATGTGATTACTAAAAATGTAAATGATCGATGTTTTCAGCACCGATTTCATGCCTTTCGAAGAAGGTGACCGTAGTATAAAGTTGAATGATTCCGTCGAACAAGTAGACTAGTGCACGTGTACCACGTCTGTGTGATGAAAGAACATAAGAAAGGATGCAGGACTCACATGGGCAACCTCTTCGACTTGACTAGTTATACTGCAGTTTTATTTTTAAACAGTAAACACCGCTTTTAATCTTTTCTTTCTGTGTACCCGTTGTCCAATCGGTTCCCGTTGTACATTTTCCTAACGAACGTTAGCGTATTAGAGGATTAAAATACACAGACGAGTGACCAAACGGACCATCTGGAGCATTATGGTTCTTTACATTTGACTTTATTTTCCGCCCGATGTTAAATTTTCTTAACCTGCGGTCACATTCTATACCGACAGGTTTCAGCCTTTTCCACATGGGACAAAGAGTTGCACAAGATAGTGTTCGATCCACGCTATTTACTTCTCAATCCCAAAGAGAGGAAGCAGGTCATGAATACTTTTCTTTTTACCTACTATTAAAAGCAGAATTTGATTTAAAAGGTGCCTGTTTTCTTTCGAGCTTTATAGTCCGATATAATTCACCCGCTGTTTTGTAAAATAGGAATTCCCGTCTTTGTATCTACAGGTGTTCGATCAGTTTGTGAAGACCCGGGCCGAAGAGGAGAGAAAAGAGAAGAAAAACAAGCTCATGCAAGCGAAAGAAGATTTTAGGAAGATGATGGAGGATGCCCGATTTAACGTTAGGTGTGTTGGAGGGGTGTTGCGTTTGTGAGCTTGTGAAGCCTGGTCTGCATGCTAGGATCATTTTAATTTCACTTATCCCTAATCCTTGTTGCTTAAAAAAGAGCCTCAGTGATTTTTATCCACATTTTTTCCCAGATAGTGACCCATTTGCGTTTACTAAAATCCTTTTTTTTTTTCTTCTTCTTCTTTTTTTTTTCCCCTTTTGTGCAAATTTTATATTACATTACGTAGGACTACATTCAGCGAGTTCGCGTCTAAACATGCGAAGGATCCTCGTTTCAAGGCCATTGATAAGATGAAGGACCGAGAGGCCATGTTCACAGAGTTCATGACGGCCTTTAGGAAGAGAGAGAAGGAAGACTCCAAAAACAAAGGAGATAAGGTAAGTCTTACTAGGATTTAAAGCGTAGGTTGACGACGACATTCACGTAAAGGATTGTTCGGGTATTCTGTTAATAAGTGTACAGCAGGTACATATATATCTTTTTTTTTTTTTTTTTTTTTTTTTTTTAAACGGTAACTGAAGTTCGATGTATTCGTGACAATGTTTTACAGATTTCAGACCGTGACACTATCACCGGACTCGATTAGATTAAACGCATCTAATATAAGAGAATACTTCATTAATCCCCAGATGGAGAAATTAGGGATATGGATATATTAGGGATATAATATGGAGTTTTGACTTCAGTATTTCGTCCCTGATTTAAATCCTCCGTCTGTGTTTTTGAAGGTGAAGCAGGACTTTTTTGACTTGCTGTCGGACCACCACGTGGACATTCAGCAGCGCTGGAGCAAAGTCAAGGACAAGCTGGAGACCGATCAGCGCTACAAAGCTGTAGAGAGCTCTGCAGCTCGAGAGGAGCTCTACAGACAGTATGTGGAAAAGCAAGCGAAGGTATGGGACCTCCCCTTTTCCGTTCATGTTCTATGGATTTATACGTATTCGGGGTGTACACGACAGTCAAATTTGATACGGTGGCACGTAATGCACAGTAATAATCAAATAAAACAAGGAGTCGGAGCATTATAATAATCCCGCCCACCACTCACCGGCCTCCAGGAGCCGTAACTTACTGGGAAGCTCCCATACAACACACCTTAAAGGCTCGTATGCTAGCGTATTCGTTTGTGGAAGAGTGCATGCTTAGAGAATTGCTTGTTGTGTTTTGTCTTTTTTATTTTTATTTTTTTTTAACTCCTCTTCTAATTCGAGATTAAAGTGGAGGTTATTTTTTCAGATCCAGGAGCACAGGCTTGTTTTAAGGTTAAATGTTTTACACCTCATGCAATATAAGTGGTATGTTATAACGAATAGCTGATTATGCAGCCTGTTGAATGTTTTGTTTGAGACCATATTAAGTCGAGAGCCTCGTCTTGAACGAAACAATGCGATACTCTAATAATATACAGTTGTGCCCAAAAGTTTGCACACCTCTTGCGGAATCTTCTAAATCTTAATACTGTTAACAAAATAACACGGATCATAAAAATCCCATGTCTCTTTTTTTTTTTTTTTTTTTTTTTTTAATTTAATTCTGTCCTGAATAAGCTTTTTCACATAACAGATGTTTAGATATAGAGGACAAGATGATAGCTGAATTTATACGAATTACCCCGTTCAAAAGTTTACATACCCTTAATTCTTAATACTGTGTGTCGTTACCTGGATGATCCATGACTGTTTTTATGTTTTGTGATAGTTGTTCATGAGTCCCTTGTTTGTCCTGCCCACTGTTCTTCAGAAAAATCCTCCAGGTCCTGCACATTCTCTGCTTTTTTGGCATATTTTGCATATTTCAGCCCTTTCCAACAGCGGCTATAGGATGTCGAGATCCGTCTTTTCACACTGAGGACAACTGAGGGACTCGTACACGACTATTACAAAAGGTGCAAACGTTCACTGATGCTCAAGAAGGTAACACGTTATATTAAGAGCCAGGGGGGTGTAAACTTTTGAACAGGATGATCGGTGTAAATTGTTAGTATTTTGTCTTCTGGGAGACATGGAGATATCTTATTTAGCGTCTGAAGGGCGGTACTAAATGGGGGGGCGGTGGAGATCTTTAAACAAAATAATAATTTACACTTGATTATCCTGTTCAAAAGTTTACACCCCCTTGGCTCTTAATGTATGGTGTTACCTTCTTGAGCATCAGTGAACGTTTGCACCTTTTGTAATAGTCGTGTACGAGTCCCTCAGTTGTCCTCAGTGTGAAAAGATGGATCTCGACATCATATAGCTGCTGTTGGAAAGTTTTGATGACTTTTTAAAATTTTTATTATTATTATTATTAATCTAAAATGTGTGTAGGGGGGATAAATAATGAGTGTGTTTAAACATTTGACTGTGTGTGTGACTGGCTCCGTCCTTGCCCTTCTACAGAGTGTGGATGCTGAGAAGGAGAAAGAAATGGAACGCCAGGCTCGTATCGAGGCAAGTCTGCGTGAGAGAGAGCGCGAAGTGCAAAAAGCCCGGTCTGAGCAAACCAAGGAGATCGACCGAGAGAGAGAGCAGCACAAGCGTGAGGAAGCTATCCAAAGCTTCAAAGCTTTGATGTCTGATATGGTCAGTACACTCATGTGCGAGCGTTATGATGAATAATAGCGGCAGCTTTGTTTAGAAATCGCCTTTACGACGGTCCGATTGCAGCATAACGTGAAGTGCATTGCAAAACATAGCAGATGAGAGGGAAAACCCACGGAAAGTATTTTAGCGTAGAACACGATTTACACTTCAATGTAACATGATTGAAATAATTGTCATGGTGTAATATTGTTGGCCGTGTACAGAATGACAGGGTGTCGAATTCCAAATAATTGAAGCATAAAGAAAAGCACTTTTTCTTGTGTTTTGCTCTTAATACAAGAACTACTCCCAACTGTTGGAGTTGGTTAATTTAGTCTCTGCATTTCGTACCACAGAACTCGCTGTTACCCGTATGTACCTGCTTCTCTTTCTCAGCACCTCCCATCGTGTTTATCCTGACCGTGTACGTATGTTCTCGTGAATAGGTGAAGTCCACCGACGTCTCCTGGTCAGATACAAGGCGCATCCTGCGCAAAGATCATCGCTGGGAATCTGCTGCCCTGTTGGAGCGCCACGAGAAGGAGAAGTTGTTTGAGGAGCATGTGGAAGTTCTCACTAAAAGAAAAAAAGAGCAGTTCAGGCAGCTGTTGGATGAGACGACCATGGTGAGGGGCGTGCCGCTACTGCTTGTGGCGTCAACGGCCTTTAACAGAATAACACACACACGTGTTTGTTGGAAAAGTGTTTCTTCATTATAGAAGTTGTATTTAATTGATTGCATTATTATAGAACTCGTGTTTATAATACACACGCTCGGTCAAAAGTTTGTGGACACTCGTCTGAAATGTCTCTCATCTGAAGGTGTAGGATTAAATGTTTGAAATCGGTGTCATAGACAAAAATATAATCGTGCCGACGTCTTCGTTTCTTTCATTAGAAAACTAATGTTTTATTTACAAAAAATCTTTTTTTTTTTTTTTTTTAAACGGACGACTCGGAGCGAAATATTCCGAAAAGCAGCCGATAAGTCTCCGGCGTAGGCGGGAACTCCTTTTAATACTGTTTAAAAAGCATCTCGGGGAAATTCCACAAGAAATCGGGTGAGAAAACGCCCAGAATATATTTCTGGAAATTCTAGGCCAAAAGGGCGTCTACTTTGAAGATACTTAATCATTTTGGATTTTTTTAAAAAAAAATTTATCTCAACATAATTCCCATAGTTCCATTTGTGTTACTCCAGAATTTTGATAACTTTAACTATTATTCTAAAATCGCCTTATGTATTTTTTATCTTCTCTGTTGTTTTACTTACTGACTGCACATTGACTTTGCCTGAAGGTGGCGCTCATGTTCTGACTGGTGAATAAAGGTGTCGGTGATACTAATAGTATACTGATTTTTCTATTTTCCTGGTGTTGCAGATCACACTGACCACCACATGGAAGGAGGTAAAGAAGGTCATTAAAGACGATCCTCGGTGCATCAAGTTCTCCAGCAGTGACCGAGTGAGTGATCCTGACGCATTAGCGTCGTGTAAAAGAGCTCTTCATATGGAAAAAAAAAATATATATAGCGTTAAGCTCATTTACTTTTGCTTTACTTAATAGAAAAGACAGAGGGAGTTTGAAGACTACATAAAGGACAAATACATCACAGCCAAAGCTGACTTCAGAACGCTTCTAAAAGAGACAAAGTTCATTACATATAGGTAATGTACATTTTTATTGGTATTCTCCATTTTTAACAAACATAACTTGCTCGTGGAATTCCGGCGGTCTGGGAAACCCCCCCTCACGTCGATTTTCCTCAACTGAAGTGTTTTGTAGTATCTTATAGTTGTTCCATAGTTTTTCCACTGTGTTAGAACGGATTTCACAGTGCTCCTAAGACGTTTCGAAGCTTTGCCAGTGTTATACTTTCTGGAGGCATTCTATCTTCTAGGCAGATTTAAAAAAAAAAAAAAAAAAAACCCCACTGATTTTTCATCATTTTTGGCTGTTTGCTAGAATTCAGCCGCAGTGACATCTGCTGGGCTTTCCCAGACAACCAGACATTTTTATTATTATTTTAAAGCCTATCATTGTGTGGAATTAATTCTAAAACATCATGTTTTTTTTTTGTTTTTTTGTTTTTTTTTCCCCCAAAACTGTGAAGAAAGAAAAAGAAAAATCCTAAACGATAACGAACTATTCACTCCCTTTGTGCTTTCTCGCTTAGGTCCAGAAGATTGATCCAGGAGTCGGACCAGCACTTGAAGGACATCGAGAAGATCCTCCAGAATGACAAACGTTATCTGGTCCTCGACTGTGTCCCTGAGGAGCGCCGAAAGCTCACCATGTTCTATATAGAGGATCTGGACCGTCGAGGACCCCCACCTCCCCCGACGGCGTCGGAGCCGACCAGACGCTCTACCAAGTGATTTTTAAAAAAAAAAAATCCCGACATCCGAGCACTGAACAGTCGGAATTTATCCTGCACTGAGCACAGTGATTACACAGAACATGCGTGTATTTAATCAAACCATGTACATCTACTGGCTGCTGGGGCGGTGGGGGGGTGGGGGGTATTGACAGGAACAGGTTTAAATATTCACGCTAATCCGTGATCTTTGGCTGTTTGTAGACGCTGCCACGATTGGTACAGCAGCCCCGTCTCTTCACGACCCAGAATACGTATTTTTAGCCAGGTGCTGCTAAAACAGCAGGGGACGGAAGTGTGTAAGCCAGTGCAGTGTTCATTTTCATTAATTATGTACCACTCTGTAAATGGTGCAGATGTTTCATGTTTCTTAAAGTGGAATGCTTATGACGTGTTGCTGTTTCTGTAAGCGGTGACTGGAAATAAACACAGCCTCAGGCTTTTTCATTTTTTTTTCATTTTTTTTTTTTCTTTTTTTAAATACAGACTTGAGTGGTTCTCGAGCATATGGGTAAAAAGGCGTGACACCAGAAAAGAAAAAATGGCTTCTTGTTTGATTTTTATTAGCCGTTTTTTTTTTTTTCCCTTTTAGAGTTTATTTAGAAAATTACAACAAAAGCAGTAAATTGCTACATAGTTTTTTTTGTTTTTTTTTTTATTTACTTTTTTTTAATTCCATCTTAAACTAGTGCGATGCCGCACTATCCGAATTGTAGTCCTGCGGCAGAATGATGCATCTGCTTCCATGAAGTCAAATGGTGAATAAATAGGTGAGAAGTTGCAGAAAATCTGGGGCTGAGCGTGATCAGTTCGGTTTTTGCAGCAAACTCAAATGTCATTGCATTTCGTTGCTGTCCATATTTGAACTACAATGGAAGAGGAAAACTAAAAACGGAGCAGGCAGCAGTCATCTTTGCATATAATTCAGTGCAGTGGGTACGTACTATGTGCTCAACAAAAACAAAAAAAAGCTCAACCGGACATTTTCCTTGGAATCCGCAAACCTGCAGCTTTCCTCGAGGAATCACATTCCCATCTCCGTGATGGAGAACTCGAGACGAGACGTGCTAGTTGACCTTGTCCTGGAAAATGTACAGGTTGTTGGTGGCGGCCACGGCGATGATGTTCTCTGACGGGTGCCAGGCCGTGTGAAGAATCTTCTTCCCGAAGTCTAGGCTGTCCATGCTGATCTCGTCTTTACGCCTCTTGCCACCCACACACACCTTGCGTGGCTTGAGGATGGCTCGAGGTTTGCTGTTTTCCCTGGATGCCTCCAGAGTGACGTCGCGCTTGGTGTTACGATCGAACATGCGGAAGAAGTTATTGTAGGATCCGGTCATCAGGACACTGAGAGGGAAAGAATCGAGTGTGTGCTTTACAACAAACACCTTTGAATATGTGTGTACTTCATTTTCATTTTTGTAGGAGCATGTACGCAAGAAAATGCGTATTCGTGAACATCCTGCTATCTTACGAGAGCTCCCGAGTTTGTGTAAATGTACATGTTCTAGCAAATTGCTTTCGAGACACCGTACCTTTGTGGCAAGCGTAATCAAGCTAACTACGTTTCAAAACAATGCTTAAATCAGGGAACTGTTTATACTCGACACAATTAGCCATCTAATAGTATTTTATCAAATTTATTTTGGGTGTCGGAGTGGCGTGGTGAACAGCATTGCCACCTCATGGTTCCGTGGTTTGAGTTTCTGTGCATGTTCTCCCCATGCCCACGTAGGTTTATTCCCAAAAACGTTCCAGTAAGTGGATTGACTACGATAAATTAACCCTATGTGTGTATGAGCATGTGACTGTGTGTGCATGGTGCTGTGTGTGCATCCAGGGAGTATTCCCACCTCGCCTCAAGGCTTCCTGGGAACAACTTTGACCAGGATCAAGTGGACACTAGAAGTGAGTGAGATTTACTTAACGTATTGGGATTTCTAGCTGTCAGAAAGATCAGAAAAGTTAGCTGGAGATGCTGCCAGAACGTAGAGTAAAGCTAGGAGGTCGTGCTGCTGCCAGTCAAAATGGAACTTTCACTGGCATTTCATTACAACATCTGTATGATGTTCCAGAAAGACTGTCTTTTAATAGCAACTGAGATCGTTCATTTAAGAACGTTGGGCGGACGTGTCTTACGTTTTTAAAATTAATTAAGTGAATATATTTTTTCTGAGACTCCGGCAGAGATATGCTGCCCTGTGCACAGCGTGTAGGCTACACCACGCAACGGTGTCGCTATAAATAAACCCGAAATCTATGTGCACCACTGTCTGTTGTTCTCATGCGCTGACTGAGGGGGGAAAAAAGAAGAAAAATTCTCCAAACAGCATGGAAGCTATTGAAACTATTCTAGACATTTTCCCTTACTTTATCAACCCCACCTTTTTAAATGATCATTAAATAACTCCTATTGTATAAAACGCATTTATTATGAGGAAAGGTTATGAGGCAGATGTCAGTCAAGGTCAGCTGAGATTGTAAAAATGTTTTAAGGAGATGCAAGTTATAATGTAAGTGTGGCTTGTTTTCCATTCACTAACATTGGAGTGGGCGGGGTTTAAAAAACTGTACTGCAGCCAGCCACTAGAGAGCCTCGCTTATGATGTCCACCTATATACACTGTCATCGGTCTGTACTTTCTGTGAAACAATCTTGGGCTTACAAAAGGTGCTACATGAATGACGCGTTACTTTTTGTTAAATAAATAAAAATGGGTCATTTAAATGAACCCAAGAGGACATGACCTGAGCTGAATGTATGGATTAAAATGATATTTCATTGGTGTTTCAGCTCTAATCCTAATCTAAATGAGCGATTGTAGATGACAGAAAAGCCTCATTAGCGTGAATATACTGTAGATCGTACACTGTTATATGTATGGCTGCGCTAATACTTGTATCGGTTTCACGATGAACGTCTGCACTAAACATAACTCTTTGAACGGTTCATAATACGAAACCCTGCATTGTGCCACTATCCTCATATAAACGTACCTGTCTGTTCCATTCCACACACATTCAAACTTGTCAAAAATACAGTCGTTCTCATAGAGGGAGCACAGTTTACTTCTCAGGTAGTCGTGGACCTGTAAAAGAAAGATAGAGATGAACGAGTCTAAATGGACAGAAATGTTAAGGTAATGTTAACCTTGTAAGATTGGCAAAATTCATGGTACCTTTAGCTACTAATATCTGAATTTTATGAATGTTTGATGTATATCTTCTGATTATCCTGAGCATCCCCCCCCCCCAAACAGATTAAGAATGATTAAAGAAACCTGTCAACTCATTGTTTGTGTTCGATTGTGTTTGGAGCTCAAACCCAACTGGCATTGTCATTCCAATCGTTTCAGATGGGAATGTATATGTATATATGAAGACGGGGAGAAAAAAAAATCAATTGCCTTTAGCCATATCCTTTTTCCTTGGGGTGTAAATATTAGGATCTAAATCACTGCATGAATATTGAAGCCTTTAAGTTTTGAAAATAAATCTGCAGTTGATGATATGAACATGAAGCAACATGTGTGCTGGGTCTACTTTTCTTGGCTTCCGCTGTGATAGTTTTGGAGTCCCCTGACAAAAAAGTACCACAGTACCTGATAGGTCTCCAGAGGTTTGTTCTCCATGTTAAGATCCCATACTTTAACAGTAAGGTAGTCACGAGTCATTAGATAACGACCACTGTGGCTGAACTTCACGTCGGAGATGGAAGAAATAATCTCAGAGAAGAAGGAGCGATTAACGGGGTCTTCTGGTTCCTCAAAGACTAGAGGGTGTTAAATGAACCACGTTAATGAGACACGAACGGGTGTGTGAACATCTTCTGGTTAATCAACACATTGTGAGTCAGAGTACATAGAGAAATAGGAAGGTTTAGCTGCTGAATAAACTTACATTTGCAGTGGTTGTCACAGAGTGCAGCTGCTCTCATGTCACACAGTCGTATGGAACCCTTGCTACTGCTGTAGATAAACGTGTTGCACTGGTTGGGATGAAACTCTGCTGCTGTGATCACTTCAGTGAGTTCTTCCATGTTGGCTGGTTTTAGATCTACAATGTCTGAAGAGTTTGGGTGAAGGAACAGTAACGTAAAACCGAGCACTGTGTGGAACAGTGGTACCACCTTTCATGCTGAAATGTTCCCTTCCTGGTAAAATAAAGTTTTAGCCATTATTAGCATGGGCCAATATTCATCCAAAGTCAATACCCACCCATCCATCCATCCATCCATCCATACACCCATTGATTCCATCCAACCATCCATCCATCCATCCATCCATTGATTCCAGCCACCCACCCATCCATCCATTGATTCCATCCAACCATCCATCCATCCATCCACTGATTCCATCCAACCATCCATCCATCCATCCACCCATTGATTCTACCCACCCATCCATCGATTCCACCCATCCATCCATCCATCCACCCACCCATCCATCCATCCATTGATTCCAGCCTCCCACCCATCCATCCACCCAAGCATCCATCCATCCATTGATTCCAGCCACCCATCCATACACCCATTGATTCCAGCCATCCACCCACCCAACCACCCACCCACTGATTCCATCCACCAACCCATCCATCCACTTATCCATCCATCCATCCATCCATCCATCTATCTTCAGTAACTTTTAACCTGGTCAGGATGGCATGGACCTACAGGTCTACAGTCATTCTAGGTTGGACAGCATTTTCAAAGATAAAACCTCTATATAAATACAATCGGGTCCATAAGTATTTGGACGGCGACACAATTTTTTGTAATTTTGCCTCTGTCCACCACCATAAAATGCCTGTGAAATTAGGATGTGACTGAAGTGTAGACTTTCAGCTTTGATTCAAGGCGTTAAACAAAAATATTGCATTGACTGTTTTGTCATTGCCCAAATACTTATGGACCTGACATTATACGGATAAAAAAAAATTACTTCAGAGAGCTCAAATGTGATCCGTGAAAGTATCAGACGCACTCAATCACCCAAACCTTGTACATTTTCACAATGGATCCATCACAACTGCATTTAAAAAGGCAGTAGCTGAGATGATTCTACATATACAGGTGTATAATTTTCTTTATATTTCCCAAATGACTGGATATAGGCTAACATCTATAAGCTAAGGTTAAATCACACGTCTGAGCAACCCCTTCCATAGCAAATGTCTCCAACAGGCTTGGTGATGCACGTCTGCTATAATCTTAATAGCGGCTTTATTTTTAGCAGTGACAGGTCATGGTGTGGCATGGGATCAAAAGATTACTTACTTCATCCTGACTGAAATTGGTAGAGACATGGCAAATAAGAGGCTCGGTATGGGCTCTGTGTCTCTTCAGTCATGCATTCAGACTGAGACAGACATGTTTTCACAGAGACAGACATGGCTACACGTCTATGGGCTTTTAGTGTCGGATAAACATGGTTCAAGGATACTGAAACTTCTGTTGGTGATTTCCAGGTTCCACAGGTTGATCCGAAGATCGTCTGTTGACATATATGTTTCGTTGTCACTGTTCACTGAAATAGAGTTGATGTGATAGGTGTGTGCGTTGGAGAACACTCGCCGAGATGTAGCCTCCACCATCAGGTCCATGGGCCTCAACACTGGCACCTTACAGAGTGTAGAGATGGAAAAAATAAATGAAAACTTCCTTGTATTGTACTGAATCAGCCGCAAAGGCACAACGCTATCAAATATATCTGCAGCTTTTTTATGTACATCACACACAGTCAGGTATAAATATAAATATATATATATTTGGGCATTGAAAAGCTATTGTTACTTCAGTATATTTTTATTTAGATTAAACTAAATAATGAACATGAGCTCAAAGTGCAACCTTTCAATTCAATTCAATTTTATTCACGTAGACCTTTTCACAACGGACGTTGTCACCGAGCGGCTTTACAGAAATATCCGGGGTATAAACGTATGGTTTCAAATTTAAAACGAGCAAGCCAGAGGCAAATGATGGCAAGGAAAAACTCCCTGAGACCACATGAGAAAGGAACCTTGAGAGGAACCAGACTCAAAACGGAATCCGTCTTCATCTGGGCACCATCATTTCTCCTCTTTAACTGTTAGAGTCAAGCAGTGATTTTTTTTTTTTCCAGTCTAATGATGGCTTGTTTTACTGGCAATGCCAGCTCTTCGGACTTCATATTGAGAGTTAACAGCAACACATTCCAGTTGCAAATACCGCACTCGAAATAAACTCGAGAGCTTTCTTTCATTTGCTTACTTGTAAGTGTAAAAAACGAGTGAATACGATATACCTGGCCATGGAACAAGTGAGCAGACAACTGTTCAATTACTTATGGCCCCTTAAAAAGGCTGGGTCACATCTAAAACGTGCTGTAATTCCTACACCGTTCACCCAGTTTTAATGTAAATACCCTCGATTCCTGATACTGATTGTACGTGTATTGCCACTGGTTAGAATTAAGAGTAGTCTTTGCATTAAAAAAAAGCACACGGATAGGTCTTTTATTTATTTATTTTTTTAAATAATTCTCTCACATTCCCTCTGAGACGGTGTTTTCTCTTGCACAAACCCTCCATATCCTCTAGTAAATGACTTGACCCTGTCAGTACTGTGCAGCCGGACCATTTATCATTATGTACCAAGAGCCCCTACAGTGGGGTCTAATAGGAATCACAGTTCTTTTGTCAGAAGTCTTTCCATTAATGATGACTAATTTATAGCGTGCAGTCCCTACACGCACCCCGCCACAGGAGAGTGCTTTTTACCCCCTCCGTTCCATCACCTGCTTTATGGGGAAAGACACTCTCTAATGACAGCCCTTTTCTAACACTACAGATGGGTCTCGCTGTTTAGACCGATGGGAGGGGGAAGGGCTGAACGTTCCTGCTGAGGCAGGGCATTATCACTGCACATGGGGTAGTTTTAAGGTGTTTTGGGGGAGGAAAGACAGTCTTTAGAGTTAAATGGAAAAACCTATTCCGACATATACATCACGCTTTGAAACTGGGTTGTTAAAAGTTTTTTTTTTAATGGAAATAAAACGCATCATTATTAATCAAGGCAAGAGCAGTGACAAATAAAGTTGTTTAGTAAGAGCACTGTTAACTTCAATTCATGTCTAGTGATACACAGAATATTTCGTGATTATATAGTGCCTTTTTGCCAGGATTTTAGTCAGTATCAGTACTAAAACACAGGTTGATTGAGGTTACATCTGAATCAATCTATGATTAAGGTTATTCAGTAATTAACAAGGTTATTAATAATATCTCTGCCAGTGATGTTGAAATATTATGATAGCTGATAGCACTTCATTATTCATTTATCTTTGAATTGAGGTATTAGGACTTGTAGTCATCTGTCATAGCAAACATCTGGAAAAATGTGTGTGTGTGTGTGTGTGTGTGTGTGTGTGTGTGTGTTTGGAAGAGGCGGGCATATATTTATATCAGCTTGAGAAATTGCCTTCCTACCCTATTATGTGGCTTTAAAAAAAAAAGCTTTCGTTTTTAGCACACACACAAACATCCACCGCACGCTATTGTTCCGAATGAACGGAGAAGCCACAGTTTTTTTGTGCGCCTTCCTTAATATGCGAGGAAGCTATTGTTCTATTTAGAGTGCTTCTCTTCTCTACAATACACACATACACACACAGTTCTGCTAGGAAACTTCCCATCAAATATTCAAGCGTGAGAACAGGAGGGAAAGCTGGTAAACACTACTTCTTGTCTTGTATGCAGTGGGTGTAATCTTAGTTAAGGACAAGACACGTGTGAAGGAAAGGACACACTAGAGTAGCTGTCTGAGAATAAGGAGAGGCAGTGAGGGAGTGAGAAAGAAAATAAAGGGATAAATGTTTTAGAAGGAGTGACTGTGCTTGAGTATTGTCTAACACGGCCATCTGTTAACAGCTGGGCACGGCGCAGTAATGCAGTTATCCTCCTGTACATGCGTTTAGTGCAGTGACGACTACTACTACTACTACTAGTACTGCTACTACTACTATTACTACTACTACTACTGCTTCTACTACTACTGCTACCACTACTATTACTACTACTACTACTACTACTACTGCTACTACTACTGCTACTACTACTGCTACTACTGCTATCACTACTATTACAACTACTGCTACTGCTACTACTACTATTACTACTACTACTACTACTACTACTACTGCTACTACTGCTACTACTGCTACCACTACTATTACTACTACTACTACTGCTACTACTGCTACCACTACTATTACTACTACTACTACTGCTACTACTACTGCTACTACTACTACTGCTACTACTACTATTACTACTACTACTACTGCTTCTACTACTACTGCTGCTGCTACTACTACTGCTATCACTACTATTACTACTACTACTACTACTGCTTCTACTACTACTGCTATCACTACTATTACTACTACTACTACTACTGCTTCTACTACTACTGCTACCACTACTATTACTACTACTACTACTACTACTGCTACTACTACTGCTACTACTACTGCTACTACTGCTATCACTACTATTAGTACTACTACTACTACTGCTACTACTACTGCTTCTACTACTACCACTACTATTACTACTACTACTACTGCTACCACTACTATTACTACTACTACTACTATTACTACTACTGCTTCTACTACTACTACTACTACTACTACTGCTATCACTACTATTAGTACTACTACTACTACTGCTACTACTACTGCTTCTACTGCTACCACTACTATTACTACTACTACTACTATTACTACTACTGCTTCTACTACTACTACTACTACTACTACTGCTATCACTACTATTAGTACTACTACTACTACTGCTACTACTACTGCTTCTACTACTACCACTACTATTACTACTACTACTACTGCTACCACTACTATTACTACTACTACTACTATTACTACTACTGCTTCTACTACTACTACTACTACTACTACT
>JANDJT010000081.1:21485818-21500384 GCA_024331685.1 Stegophilus panzeri | reverse complement strand
GTTAGCGTGTGATACTGTGTGATTGTGTGTTAGTGTGTGATACTGTGTGATAGTGTGTGTTAGTGTGCGATACTGTGTGACAGTGTGTGACAGTGTGTGACAGTGTGTGTTAGTGTGTGACAGTGTGTGTTAGTGTGTGTTAGTGTGTGTTAGCGTGTGATACTGTGTGATTGTGTGTTAGTGTGTGATACTGTGTGATAGTGTGTGTTAGTGTGCGATACTGTGCGATAGTGTGCGATAGTGTGTGAAACTGTGTGTTGGTGTGTGTTGGTGTGTGTTGGTGTGTGTTAGTGTGTGTTAGTGTGTGATAGTGTGTGTTAGTGTGTGATAGTGTGTGACAGTGTGTGTTAGTGTGTGATACTGTGTGATAGTGTGTGTTAGTGTGTGATACTGTGTGTTAGTGTGTGATACTGTGTGTTAGTGTGTGATAGTGTGCGTTAGTGTGCGATAGTGTGCGATAGTGTGCGATACTGTGTGTTAGTGTGTGGTAGTGTGTGTTAGTGTGTGATACTGTGTGATAGTGTGTGTTAGCGTGTGATACTGTGTGATAGTGTGTGGTAGTGTGTGTTAGTGTGTGATACTGTGTGATAGTGTGTTAGTGTGTGTTAGTGTGTGTTAGTGTGTGATACTGTGTGCTAGTGTGTGATACTGTGTGATAGTGTGTGTTAGTGTGCGATACTGTGCGATAGTGTGCGATAGTGTGCGTTAGTGTGTGAAACTGTGTGTTGGTGTGTGTTAGTGTGTGATACTGTGTGATAGTGTGTTAGTGTGTGTTAGTGTGTGATACTGTGTGCTAGTGTGTGATACTGTGTGATAGTGTGTGTTAGTGTGCGATACTGTGCGATAGTGTGCGTTAGTGTGTGAAACTGTGTGTTGGTGTGTGTTGGTGTGTGTTAGTGTGCGTTAGTGTGCGATAGTGTGCGATAGTGTGTGTTACTGTGTGATACTGTGTGATACTGTGTGTGTATGCTAGGTCAACACCACATGACAGGACATTAGTAATGTAATGAGGATGCTGGAGTTTAAACATCACCATGTAATGATCTCATTGCTGATAAAGCTTGCTTTCTTATACTTATTTACAGGCTGTACCCTATATAATATAGACAAAAACACAACTAGCTTGCTCTGCACACATACAAACCTCTTATATAGGCTACACACAGGGAGACGGGATACACAGCGAGCAAGCCGTACACATTTGTATAGTTCTTGAGTTGTTTACCTTCAGTGTGACAGCTGGAAGAAAGGATGCTGCTCGGAGGTCGGAAGAGGTAAGGCAGGTACCGGGAGAAGCATTTCATCTTTTTAGCGCGCGCATCACTCCTGCTCAGACACACAGCTGTGAGAAGCGAGGCTTGTTCCTTTCTTCAGCCTCGGTTCGGTTCGGTTCATGTGCGCATGGAGCAGCCGCTCCGATCTCTCTCATCCGAGGGAGGAGAAACTGCGCTGCGGTGAACCATATTGATTCCTCCACTCACCAGCAGACGCGAATATGCCTTATTTTAGTGACGGGTCTGGTGGGAGAGGCTTTATGGTGGAAAGGGAGGGAGGGAGGGAGGGAGGGAAGGAAGGCGGGAGGAGAGGATGTGATGGGGGGTACTCCTGCTTCGTCACTGTTTGCATTATTATTGTATCAGAAGTTAGGAAATGTGTTGCGGTTAAGCAGAAGGCTGGTTCACACTGTTTTCAATGTGACTGAACAGATCATGTTTACTGTTTACACAGTTGCACTTTCTGACCATGTAGTACACAGTTATAGAAGGGGAATTGATTTTAATTGCACCATTCATTGACATCCAGATGAGGATGGGGTCCCTTTTGAGTCTGCTTCCTCGTATCGTCTCAGTGAGTTTTTCCTTGCCTCCCTTGCTTCATGCTTGCTCATTAGGGATTAGTGGTTCGCACGTTCGCCTCACACCTCCAGGGTTGGGGGTTCGATTCCCGCCGCTGCCCCCTGTATGTTTGTGTGTGGAGTTGGCATGTTCTCCCCATGCTGTGGGGGTTTCCATCGGGTACTCCGGTTTCCTCCCGAGTCCAAAGACATGTGTGGTAGGCTGATTGGCATGTCCAAAGTGTCCATAGTGTATGAATGGGTGTGTGAATGTGTGTGTGATTGTGCCCTGCGATGGATTGGCACCCTGTCTTGGATGTACCCTGCCTTGTGCCCGATGCTCCCTGGATAAGCTCCAGGATCCCCGCGACCCTGAAGGATAAGCGGTATAGAAGATGGATGGATAGATGGATGAATCATGCTCCTGAACTGACCCACATGCAGGGGTGGATTAAGGTCTTCAGGCCCATAGGCTCAGGGATTTGAGCAGTATTAGGCTATGTACCCTGTATCTGTTGTTTGCAGGATAATGAGGTTACAATTCAACTTGATTTAAGGAGGGACAACTTTAACCCATCATGTGGGTCATACCGTTATTTTAAAACCTCCATCCAGTAACACTGGTAATTACTACTGTAGAAATAATAATTACGGACCAATCGAATATGTGCGAGGTCCATTACCTTACTATCCCGCCACTGAAATCCGTCTTTACTGTTATGCTCCATCTTTCCTTCCTGGTAGAGGGAAACGATATACATATGTCGAGTTGGATTGATGTAGAAGTCGCATGAGGTCACACTGTCACGTATCGGATTTCAGTACCACATGTCAGATTCGATATGTTGTTTTGTTGTTCACACAGTAACAAATTTGTGTCATATTTGAAGAAAAAAACATTTCTTGCCTCCTGTGTGTCACTAGCCTTAGTGTATTATGACTTCATACGAACTAAATCATTTTAGCTTGTTCAATGCATTCCATCGGCTGCAGGATGCTACTGCAATTTCATAGGAATCCACACCGCCATCCTTGAATGAAAAGCTATTTTAAAACTGTTATATCATTATATGGTGGATTCTGGTTATCTTGATTTTAATTGGGAAAATTGCTTAAAGGTGAACATTTTCTTTCCCCTGACACGATTGAGAAACCCTATTTTTTGGCTTAAAGGCAGTGGTCTACGATACTATTGAGACTATCGAGACACCTCAACACAAGAAAAATCTGGTAACCTTGCAGATGATTGACCTAATAAGAATGGGGCACACAGAAAATCATCTCCACAATCTTCACAATCACAATCAAACAGTAACACATCAGGGCTTAAAGAGACAAGATAATCATTAACTAAATGCCGTAGTCGAGGCCAGAACGCAGAGAGGAGACAATATGAGGAGAAAAACCAGGACATCGGTGAAGCCAGGAGGCAGAGAGGCCACAACTTTGGCAAAGTCAGGAGGTGGAGAGACCATGACATCAAGAAGACAGGAGGCAGAGAGACAACAACATCGATGAAGCCAGGAGGCAGAGAGACCACGACGTCTGAGAAGCAAGGACTCAGATTGCCTTCCTCAGCGGAGTAGGGAGGCAGAGTAACATCCTCAGTAGAGCACGGAGGTGGAACAATGTCCTCAGAGGAGCAGGGAGCAGAGTGATTTCCTCAGCGAAGCAGAGAGGCATCAAAAAAGACAATCAATATTTAGAAACAGGAAACAAGATGGATACAATCAGGAGACACACAAATGACAACACAAGGGAGGGAACTGGAGACAAGACCAGGGGGCTCGTTTATCAACCATGCATAAACCGTGCATGTATTGTCCTATAGACGTTGTGTTTTGGTATTCTGTAGTTGTACATTGGTGCCACCTATTGATAATGTTCTACACGCAGTTTGAGTAATGTGACTTGTTCTTAGTTGATGACATCATCATTGTGCGCCTGGTTCACACAGGTGCCAGTGGAGGCATGGCTATCTTCTCTCTATTCTATCTTTAAACATCTTCTATAAATTGGCTTTAGATGGCACGGTTGGTATGTAGGAAGTCTTTTCTACGGGTTATCTTTCTATTTTGACAAGTATTTGTGAAGTTTGTGTGAATTTTAACGTGCATTTAGCAGATTGATTTACTGAATGCTAATCTCTCATGCATATAGAGCATTTAATCTTTGCTAATTTCATTGTTATTGGTGATATAACTGATCCCTTTCTGTAGATGTCATTATACACAATGCTTATATTTCGTATCAGTTTAATTGAATCACTGGTCATTTCAGTTCGTTTGTAAGTATTTGAGTTAATTATGTGTCTAGAGTGTGACCCATGTTGATTCTTTCTCAGTTTTACCCTACTTCAGCTGACTTCAAGTAAATGAATATACTGGATTGTCCTCGTCAGTGTGGTTATTTGAGAGGCGTTTTAGCTGCTTGCCTTAAGCAAGATGCTTGAGGTTGATGACAGAGCAGTGCATACACACATTTCTTTGCATTGAATGGGATTGATCAAGTTTTTCTTGTCTGAGGATGTGTGTATATGTCCTCACACTGCTGACCATGTGTATGCAAGAAATGCTGGTGGTAGAAAAATGTAATAGTAAGTAAACTGACTGTGTGCAGCTTTTCTATAATGTGCTGTCTATCATATCAGCATATCATAGCGTAATTACTGATTTTGGTGCTCACAAGATGCAGACAGGTGACACAGGTGGAATGTAAAGTAAAATCGTATAAAAGGAACACCAACTTTCTCTTGAGATTCAGTTCATGGACAGATGTCCTGACCTTTTCCTTTAGAATTCGCTGGTATAATTCAGAATTCATTGTTCCATCAATGATGGCAAGCCGTCCTGGCGCAGGTGCAGCAAAACAGGCCCAAACCGTGATACCACCACCATCGTGTTTCACAGGTTCTTAAGCTGGAATGTAGTGTTTTCCTTTCTCCAAACATAACGCTTCTCATTTAAACCAAAAATGTATATTTTGGACTCGTCCGTCCACAAAACATTTTTCCAATAGCCTTCTGGCTTGTCCATGTGATCTTTAGCAAACTGCAGAAGGTCAGCAATGTTCTTTTTTGGAGAGCGTTGGTTTTCTCCTTGCAACCCTGCCATGCACACCATTGTTTTTCAGTGATCTCCTGATGGTGAACTCATGAACATTAAACATTAGCCAATATGAGAGGCCTTTAGGCACATAGAAGTTACCTTGGGTTCCTTTGTGAGCTCGTGGACTATTACACATCTTGCTCTTGGAGTGATCTTTGTTGGTAGACCAGTACTGGGGAGGGTAACAGTGGTCTTGAATTTACCACATTTGTAGACAATCTGCCCGAGGTCCTCAGAAATCTCCTCTGTCCTTGCCATGATACACTTCCACAAACATGTTGTGAAGATCAGACTCCGATAGATCCCTGTTCTTTAAATAAAACCGAGTGCTCACTCACACCTTGTCATCCCACTGATTGAAAACACCTGACTTTAATTTCACCTTCAAATTACCTGCTAATCCTAGAGGTTCACATACTTTTTCCACTCACAGATATGTAATATTGTATCATTTTCCTCAATAAATAAGTGACCAAGTATAATATTTTTGTCTCATTTATTTAATAGGGTTCTCTTTGTCTACTTTTAGGACTTGTGTGAAAATCTTGTGTTTTTTAGGTCATATTTATGCATATATATATATATATATAAAATTCTAAAGGGTTCACAGACTTTCAAGCACCACTGTAAGTTCTGGGAGTGTACAGCTACCATGCCGCAACTTGATATACAGTACAGAGCAGAAGAATCCAAGCAGAATTCCATCGTGATGTTATCACTGAATGCTTTTACAGTTACCAGGGCTTGTTCATGCAGATACTCATCTTTGGGGAACAGTTTGAGATTGTCCATATAAAGCAGATGCTGTGCTCTTTGTCAACTATATATATATACACAAGACACTGTCTATTCAGCATGTTTCTTAGTGATGTTAGTGTTAAGCAAAATAATAGGGGAGACAATGAGTCACCCTTGATGGAAGAAGAGCATTTCAGTCCTCCATTCTTTCATACATGCCTCCACAAACCAGGTGATAGTTGGGCATACTTGGTAGAGTCTCAGGGCTTCGAGGATCCAGGAATGTGGCACACTGTTGAAGGCCTATTTGTAGTCTACAAGCCATTATTAGATTTCTCTTCAACTTCTTTGCATGAGTCACAATCATCTTGCTGATAAGCAGCTGTTTTTTTTTGCATCCTCTTGAAGCCTCTGAACAGCCTTTCTGTTCTTCTAGAAAGATGCTGTTGTTCAGCAGGTGATTGTAGATTATGTTGGTGATGGTGATGGCCTTTTGAAAGAAGGAAAGTGGTTCCAGATGTTCATGCTCTAGTGCCATGATGGTTGCAAACTTTGTCCTAGAGAGAATATATTTAGTTCATCAGATTACTCTCCTCATGGTGATTACAGTCCATGTCTTACATTAAGACTCCACCCATTACAGTAGTCGCCATTTTGAAATGTACAGTATTCAGTTTTTTCACGACTCCTTGTTCAAATCTGGTCCAAGTCCTACCAAAGTTGGCTCAGATGATCAGTGGACAGAGCCACACAGAAGCAGAATTTTGATATTAATATTTGTTCAAAAGATAGGATTCAGTGTAACTTATGCGTTTTTGTGTGCTCATTCTCACCTTGGAAGCTCTCCTCAGCATCAAACCGAACGTATGTTTTCTGTGTGGCGCGCTGTGATAAACGACAAGCTTCAGTTCTAAAGGGCTTGGATGGTTCGATTCCCATGTGGTGCAAGTTCTTAAAAGTGTCTGTAATCTTGTCACTCGGTTCCTTTCATTTGTGGCTCAGCATTGCAACCTTTCACCCTGACATGCAAATAAATGCCTCTGTTCTGTTAATTTCCTGTTCAGTCTTATTCTCAGCTGTGCTTCTGAACCTATCTTTTATTCATGTACATTCTATTTCTCCTCTTTGTGTTCTTCGGGCTCTGCATTGTGCTTGCTGGGACTTTGGTGCTTGGCCCCTTTAAACACTGCTTACAGCTTTATTATTATTATTATTATTACAGTCCCATCACAGCCAGCTTCTATGGAAGACTATTAAGCATAGGATTACAGCTTTACAATTACATGTTCAAAAGAGTGTAGGTATACAAAGACAACAAAAGCATTTAGGCAAAATGGAAAAAAAAGAGAAAAAAGTAAGGGAAAGAACGGAAGGAGAACAGAGAGAAACAGAAGTTATGCAGTGAGAAGTTAACAGATGATTATAGTTTAAGCAGCAGGTGTAGATCAAAATGAGGGAATTCACCTACTTCTACTGTAGACACCGATTAGCCATATAATTAAAACGACCTGCCTAATATCGTGAAATTGCACCTTGTTTATACTACATATACAGTTATACACTGAGCAGCCACTTTAGTAGGAACACCTGTACACCTGCCCATTCATGCAATTATCCAGTCAGCCAACCATGTGCCAGCAGTGCAATGCATAAAGTCATGCAGATACAGGTCAAGAGCTTTAGTGTTAACATACAGCATCAGAATGGGGAAAAATGTGGTCTCAGCGACTTTGCCCTTGGCATGTTTGGACTGGTTTGAGCATTTCAGTGGTATTCTGCTGACAGGAAGTGCTGACAGGAAGGCTACAGTAACTCATCACACACTGTATCAGTGTGTATTTACAGAACACACAGTGCATCGCAGCTTGCTGCATATGGGGCTGCGTATGGGCTGAGTGCCCATGCTGCCCCCTGTACATCGCCAAAAGCCCCTACAAAGGGCATGTGAGCATGAGAACTGGACCATGGAGAAGCTCTTCTGTGGGATCGGAACAGACGGACATGCCTTTGCTACCCAGATGCAACTATAAGGCTTGGGTGCCTATGACCCTGTCGCTGGTTCACCGGTTACCCTTCCTTGAATTACTTTTGGTAGGTACTAACCACTGCATACTGGAAATATCCAACAAGACCTGCCGTTTTGGAGATGTTCTGACCCAGTCGTCTGGCCATCACAATTTGGCCCTTGTCAAAGTAACTCAGATCCTTATGCTTGCCGATTTTCCTGCTTCCAACACATCAACTTTGAGAATTGACTTCTCACTTGCTGCCTAATATATTCCACCACTTGACAAGTGCCACTGTAATGAGATAATAAATCTTATTCACTTCACCTGTCAGTGGTTTTAAGATCCTGAATTAGTATGTGAGATGGACAGATATGGACCGGTCACCGCTTGTGTCATCCGGTCTATGTATAAGGGCAGTCATAATTGTATTCACGTTCTTGGTGTTAATTTGAAATCATTTAATGATCACCGTCACTTCTAAATCTGAGGCTATGGTTCTCCCATTGAAAAGAATGGGATGTTCCCTTCACATGAGGGGAGAGACCTCAGAGAGGAGTTCTGGTCATGATTGAAAGAATACGATCACAATTGAGATCACCACAAGTGGTGCAAATGAGGTTCCTCCGAAGGATTGCTGGGCTTACTCCCGTGACAGCTTGAGGAACTTAGCAATTTGGAGAACCTGGAGTAAGCCGTTGCTCGTCTGAAATGAGAGGACCTAGTTGAGGTAGGTGAACTACTTGCTGGAAAAATGTTTAGAGAGAGTTGGGAATTCTCTATTGCACACCCAGATTCAAAAACACAAGGATTAAAGCTTGAATTCTGCACTGGTTCATTTTAATCCATGAGCGTTAAGGCTAGAGAGCCAAAACAATTCCATATCTACATTACTGTACAATTAGGTAAATACATCCATCACTTCTGTTTTCTATTCAAATCGGCTAGGCATGCAAATGTCTAATGAGGTCATTTCTCAGCAGAAACAATTCATGATGAGTCTTATTTCCTCTTTCTAAAAAATATAAAACAGCAGACCTAGCCATGAGGGAGCGCTGCAGTCATGCATAAAATACAGCCCCCAAGGCCTAGCACAGATTCATGGTCAGTTGCAGGGAAATCAAACGTATGTACATGAATCTGAGATCTTGCTGTGATACGGTGCAGCTGGTCTTCGAACCTCATGTATAATTTCTTTTTCTTTTTCCTGTAGAAAGTCACTTATGTAATTGTGGTTTATAATAGCAATGGTAATACCGATAGCATGTGCCTGGGGGTGGTTAAAGGAGGCCATCTGTGTGTGGATCAGCATAATGGCTTGATGTTCTCCCTTTCAGTGCCACCATCACATTATGCGCTGATATTTGTGTGAGGCACTCGCCAAATAGTATACGGTCTACGTTATTCACTGTGACCCACTTGCTCGCATTTATATCACTAAACTAATGTTTAGGTCTGCACAACGCACTCTGAAGAATAGTCTGTTATGTCTGTGAAGAAAATACACAGTAGAATTAATATTACATCTATTCGTTATATTATGTGACGAAAAAAACGTGTCAAGATCTTACAAAATGCCGTGTTAACCGTAAACAATAGTAGCATTAATGATTGACTCAATGGAGTCTGTTGGTAGATGGTTACAGGGTGTGCGAGGCTAGGACATGGTTTACCCATCTGGGTGCACGTACGGCGCTGACGGTTGTCCACTACCTATATAATATCTAGTCAGAGGAGGGATTATGACCATACCTTTCTACTAATGCAGGGTGTAGACAGTGTCTACCAAATTGTGCATATCAGCAGAAGGGTCTACAGTTAGTAATCATGTATGTACAGAATGCACCTATGTGGTAGGTTTAACTAATCAAATAGTCAGTGAGTGTAAATGTAAGCTTTGTGTACCTAATAAAGTGGCCGCCGAGTATATACTCAACCCCACACTTATTCTTATTTATTTATTCACTTACAAAGAAATAATATATACACACTTTTGCGAATTAATTGCCTATATGCCTCGGAAAATTTCACAAACAACTTGAAACATCCTGTATGTACGACCCCTTTGTGGCACTATATGATGTGAAATCAGATGAAGACAAATTTCTTACACAACTTTATTTACAATAAGAAAAAAAGGTATTTACTATAGTTAACCATTAATATGATTACACTTATTCTATATAGTGTGTAAAATTGAGAAAAATGTTAAACACACTGAGTAAATAAGTTACTATAAATTGGTCAAATAAATCAGGACAAGGTAACGTATACATTTCCTATACATTACATATACTTCCTAGGCCTCATTAAAACCATATAATGCTCATTTATAAATACCAATGTTTCATAAATACCAATTAGTCATAGTCATGCACTGATACATCATGAAAGTTCCATTTACTTTATTAATATTCAAAATCTGCAGCTGCATAAAGTATGTGCAGCTTATATTTGTCTCTTCATTTAGCTTTCTTTTTTTTTATTGCAAAAGATAAAGACACGTATGTTTATATCAAAGCGTTCACATCTGATTATTAAACCCTGCTTATGAAAAAATCAGTCATAACCCTCGTCAATCATTTGGTTAATAAACACCATTTGTGGCCTTTTCATTTTCATTTGGTCTATTTAAAAAAAAAAATTAAAAATAAATAATTATTTAAACATTTAAAGTGTAGAGCTGTAAGTGTTTTATGTATGTCTTATATGTTACATCGAGGTAAGTGCTACCTATGTCCTAGTTGTATTCTTCTCTACCCGACACAAAGGCATAATGAATATTAAATGATAGGCATACATGTATTTTATCTACAACATTTATATAGTAACTAAGTATTTGAGAAAATGCATAATAACCCAAACCTCTTCAGAACCTCGTGAATATTTCTGTATATTATACATGCCCAAGACTTGAACAGCACAACACCAGTTGAATCAACACCTTCAGTTTGTTTAGCAACACGATACTGGTGGTTTCTCTGCAGCTGTTTTGTATCCATCCATGTCGTTTGGAGCATCCAAGCTTAAGAACTGAACTCCGTGGGTTGAATGCAAATCGAACACCCTTGGAATTCAGTTCTCAAAGCCAAAACCTCAGTTCACAGCAGTGTGAAATTTACACCACTTTTTTTTTTTGTTGTTGTTTGTCCCAAAGCGCAAAAAACAAAAAAACCCCCAAAAGTGTACATATAAATATAATATATAATTTGTATTTAATTGTGTTTTCCTCACATTTTGTTGATCACCTGTTGATTTTTCTCTGGGTCTGGGAATTTCTCTTTATTTCCTTGTTCCTCATGGGATCCTCATGATTTAAGCTACACTTTCTGCATATATACATGTCTAAGGTCAACAATAAGTAACTGCTGCTGTGTGAAACAGTTACTGGACTCTAGGGATTTAAAAAAAATAATAATCTAAAACAATTAATTCATGCATCAACGTCGAACGTCAATCCTAAGTAGAAACTTCAGACTATGTGAAAAGAGTAACTGGACTATACGGATTAAAAGGTCTAAAATAAAAATAAAAAAATCTGATAGGCGTTATTTGTATTTAGAAACGTTACATGAGACTTTTATTCACTTTCAGAGACGGAAAAATGATCGAATTATCAAACGATTATCAAAAGACCAAAATTTATGGCATCCTAAGGACTTCAGTGAGAAGAAATACAACGAACATATCAGTAAAACTAACAGAAAAAAAAAAAAAACAATTGCTAAGAAATTATTTTATGAAGGCTCTCTGTTATCTAGGCTTTATATAGAAAGTATTTGACAAGCTGACAGGAAAAAAAAAAACAAAACAAGTACACAAAGAAAATCTGTCCTGATACGTTTCCTAAGAAAAACATTCAAATAACTTATTTTGTTTAGAAAAGAAGTTCATTCATTCTAAAATGAAGGAGGGGGAAAAAAAACCCACACGAAGCTGACTAGCACATCATATGTTCAATTCTGTATCCCGTCACATTGTCCTTAACTTGTCCTCCTAGCTATATTAATGCTTATTTATTTATTTAAAATATTAAAGATATTTATTTTTTATAACATCTGACCACTAGCTGCCTGTTTTAATTATTATAACACACTAGTTGTAATAAATGTAAGACAATATAAGCTGTGCACGAGGTACACAAGGTTTTTTTTTTCTTTTCTTAAACACACATATCCTAAAGCAATCACTGTGTAAAAAAAAAAAAAAGTGATAAATATAAGCCTAATAGTTACGAGGTTTGAAGTATTTATATAAACAAACGTAGAATAGAAGAATTTTTTTTTTAAACATTTTATAATGCTAATATAAGAGCCGGCCAGCCAGAACCGAGGATCACACCCAAATCTCACCTTAACACTAAACACGTGCAAATCCCCTAATAAACATGCTCATCCTGAGATACTTAAGATCCCTAAACGTCATTTATCTTTATCTCTCCCCCTGTCGCTCTCACCTCTTATTTGGCTTTTCTTTCCCCCTCCTATAAAGGCTCCGGTGAGTCATTCTGGTAGCAGCAGGGCTCAGGATGCTGAATCATAAGTGCACTTGATAATACTATATAAAAGGCGTGCACTGAGCCGCCTACTCCTCTGGCCCGGGCCCGTTTCGGCCTATATAAAGCCGGGTGCTCATTTGCATATCATTTCTAGCCTTGCACACGCGCGCGCACCCGTGGCCTGCGGTGGAAATTCCCGTTTTCATCCTTTTCACGCGCTCAGGCTGCCATGATAACGGAGCCGCGTCATTCGGCAACACGGAAATAGTTTTGCAATAGTGTTTGTGATGGCTCGAAATGAAATGAACACGTTGCTCAAATAACAACGGGGTTGTGTTCGTACCCGCCTCCTCCTCCTCCGCCTCCTCCTCCTCCCGTCTATACGAGCTCGCTGTAAGGCGACGTGGTGTTTGAGAAAACCCCTAACCACTGGAAACGGGAGGAAATGGCGGTGAAGCAGTCGATACACCATTTCCGCTCTGTAAACTCCGCGGGTTGTGACGGGGAAATCCTGAAGCACCGCGAGCTTTCGCCTTCTGTAACCGTCTTAGCTGCTGTTTCTTTCATTTTGCTGTTGAAGTTTTTGAAGATCTTTAGCTGATTTTAAGCTCTTAAAATATATGGCCTTGGAGCATTGAGATCTTTCATACATTTATGAATCTTTCATACAGGTCATATTGCAGGGATCATACCATGTATGATGCTGAGCCGTTTTGGCACTTAATCTGGTTTTGCAAGGAGAACTTCATTGTTATTTATTTGTCATCTCATCACGGGTCCAGATTTTTATTTACACAGTTAAGGTCAGCTGCCAGGACCTATAGTGTAGTATTCCTGCACTTGCACACAGATATATCCTACACACAAAGTGTCCCGTCTTCACCCACATAAACACTCGCCTAAACTCACATGATGGAGGAAGTGAGTCACGTCAGGCTCCAGATGACCTGAAGTCACAGGCGACAAATGTCAGGAACTGAACGTGTACATAAATATTGACCTTTGGGTGCTTAAAAACAAATATGTGGAGAAGAAAATATTGCGAAAATTGAGCAGCAGATTGACACGCACGCACATGTTGTAATCTGCAGTAGTCAGCTGTTACTGTAAAGACTGACCTTAATGCAAACATAACAAAAGTACTTCTGTTAAAAATGCTGATCGGTTCACCTTTCTGTTTTAGTTGTCACTTCTTTTTTTTTTTTTTTTTTACTATATCATGTAGCCTATTTCTGATTATTCGAAGGCTCTACAGAAAAGTAGGGGTTTTTTGTGCATGAAAAAATACAAAAAAATGTATTAATGCTTTTCTCATTTTGAAAATGTTTTACAAACTATTAAGTGAAATTATCCATCCATCCATCTTCTATAATGATTATCCTTCAGGGTCGCGGGGAACCTGGAGCCTATCCCAGGGAGCATCGGGCACAAGGTGGGGGACACCCAGGACGGGGTGACAATCCATCGCAGGGCACAATCACACACACACATACACATTCACACACCCATTCATATACTACGGACACGCTGGACATGCCAATCAGCCTACCATGCATGTTTTTGGACTGGGGGAGGAAACCGGAGTACCCGGAGGAAACCCTCGCAGCACGGGGAGAACATGCAAACTGCACACACGGGGCAGCGGCGGGAAAGGTGAAATTATATATGTATATATAATTTTTTTTAAAAACAGAATATTTTTTATATGAAATAAACAGATTCTTTTTACACCTGTGGTTTTTTTTGTTGTTCTCTACTCCTAAATCAGTGGCTGCTTTCTAACAGGACTGATGTTGGCTGGGTTTTTTTTTTTTTATTGGTGAACTATTTATTCTTAACCCAACACTGGCACTGATGTGTTGAAAAAAAGTCTAGCAACGATGATAAAATCTCCAGTGAGTGTGCAGAACTATACGTTTCTCCTACTTAAAATGTACAACATATGAATAAATAAGGATTTTTTTCACTCCCATCAAAGCAGTTTAAAATACAAAGGACTGAGGGACACGTACACAACTATTACAAAAGGAGCAAACATTCACTGATGCTCAAGAAGGTAACATGATACATTAAGAGCCAGAGGGGTCTAAACTTTTGAACAGGATGATCAGTGTAAATTGTTATTATTTTGTTTAAAGATCTTTTTTTTTTTTTTCCATTTAGTACCGCCCTTGAGATGCTAAATATGATATTTACATGTCTCCCAGAAGACAAAATACTAACAATTTAAACCGATCATCCTGTTCAAAAGTTTACACCCCCCTGGCTCTTAATGTAACGTGTTGCCTTCTTGAGCATCAGTGAATGTTTTCACCTTTTGTAATAGTCGTGTACGAGTCCCTCAGTCGTCCTCAGTGTGAAAAGATGGATCTGAACATCATAT
>JANDJT010000081.1:21466501-21481887 GCA_024331685.1 Stegophilus panzeri | reverse complement strand
TCTCTCTCTCTCTCTCTCTCTCTCTCTCTCTCTCTCTCTCTCTCTCTCTTTCTTTCTCTCTCTCTCTCTCTCTCTCTTTCTCTCTCACACATACACACACACACACACACACGCTTACTCTCTCTCTAAATACATCTCATTTTACCGAGAAAGCATAAACTCCTCTGTCCTGAAACTGTGCTGGGAAATTTTTGCAAAGCAACTGTAAATGTTACAAAGGGCTTACACCAGAGACTCCATTCCGAAATGTTAAATAAATGTCTCCTATAAACAAGCGTCACCACATCAATTATTATACATCTTATACGTCACATTTTTAAAATCCCTCTATTGTTAGTCTTAGCTTAGCTGTTACTATAGAAACAATAGCGTATTATAACAAGCGCACGAACCTGCCGTTCATGTCGCAGCCGGAACTACTGTCCGAGCCGTGTTGTTATACCAATCGGATTTCAACCATATTGTGGTAAAAGAGGCTTTATAATCAACCATTTAGTATATTTCACTCACCAAGCAGGAGATTTCAACTGCATTCTTTAAGTTGGTGTACTCCTGTGGAAGGTGTCTCCACTTTGCACAGACTGCAGTTTACATGCTTTTTACTTTCTTTTTTTTTGACCAAAAACTACCAGTGTTATGGTTTTTGCTTTTTTTCATTTCTCACTCGATGCTGCCATCATTAAAAGTTATGAGAGAGAGAGAAAGAGAGAGAGAGAGTGAAAGCACTTAGTTTTCTATCGGTTTTGCTCCCATGAACTCGACGTGTAACGACGTTAAACCTTTTTTCCCCCCACATTTGACGGTTTGGCAGTTCTATTTGACTTCTTGTTATCTAAGCAAGAAAGCCAGTATGTTGCAGGTGTTCAGCTACTTAATATAATCATTGAAATACCCCAGAAATATCCCCGAATTTTGCACAGTACAGTACATTAAAGCTTGTTGGCATACATCAAACACACACATTTAATTGACCTGTTAATCTCAAACATTAGTATTTTAGGATTATGGTTTGGTCATAGTGACACGGGAAGCTTTCACACCTATTAGTCCGTTTGCAGAGTCTAAATCAGAGTGAGATGGATTCTTTTGGTTCGTTTGCTGTTAAGTTTGGTTTCACATCACACAGAATTAAATGACCCAGAAATCAAAAACAATGATCTAGTATTGGCATATGGATGTTATTGTGACCATACAATTCATATGAACTTTTGAGCCATACTGCATAATGTACAGTGGAATTACGGCACACTTCCTGTTCGCATGGCATGACGTTAATTTATCGCCTTGCCAATGCAACACGGTTTGTTGAAGCTCTCAAAAATGCCTAAGAAGTCTTCAAAGGTACTCCCATGCCCAAAACAAATTTGTTACATGAAGATTAAAATGGATGCCAATCATTTTAAAAAAATGCCACAGGGGGTGCTATCGAGCCACCTGTCTCATTAATGGCTCTAACGCAAATTCTGGCCGAGTCACAAAAGGGGCATAAAGCAAAAGTTAGTGTTTTCAAACAGATTATTATCTATGTTTAACACCAATATCATAGGTTCTGAAAGTAGAGTAGGTGATAACATTTATTCTACTGATTTAGGTTGTTTTTCTTTTGGGTTTTTTTTTTTTGTACTATAATGGGGTGGCATTCACCCGTCGGGGCAGTGGGGAAAAAACAGTCATGCAGATGGTCAAGAGTGCAGGCAGATGGTTAAAAAAACAACAACAAAACAGCTGTCTATATGTAATATTTTAGACTAGATGTAGCAAATTCTGCAGTCGCTGTAAGACTACACAGGGAGAAGTTATCTTTCCTTTTAACAGATCATGATTCACTAAAGTGAGCTAAATCACTTTGTTTGAAGTGCACTGCATCAATCAGTTTTTGTCTTAGTGATGCTATTTTTTTTTAAAATTACAGGTTGACTAGGAAAACGGAACAGCTGTGCAGCCCCTAATATATATCTATTTTCCAAATATCAAAATATATCAAGTTATTAAACATATTTAAAAACTCACACAGGCTGGTATTCTAATAATAATATTCACGTTCAGTCTCCCATCTTTCTTGTCTTTGTGCTCCATTAATCAGTGAATCATCGTAAAGGCCAGCACGTGACTCGTGTTTCTGAATCCTTTTTAAATGTGGGCACACAGCCGTACGCAGTGAAATGCTTTTTGCGACTGTTTTTACGAAACAGAACTTACTCACGTAGAAATAGAAAAAGAAAAATCTAAACATGTAAAAGATAGACGGCAAACAACGTGGAGGTAGTTGTATGTGCAATGCAGAAGAAGAAGAAGCAGCCTTTATTTTTGTCACATGTACATTACAGTAGAGTGAAATTCTTTTCTTCGTATTTCCCAGCTGGTTAGGATGCTGGGTTCAGAGCGCGGGGTCAGCCATGATACAGCGCCCCTGGAGAAATGGTTAAGGGCTTTCATCAGGGGCCCAATAGTGGCAGCTCGGCGGTTCTGGGGCTCGAACCCCTGACCTTCTGATCAGTAACCCGGAGCGTTAACCGTTGAATTGAGCCGCCACTGCAATGCAACGCAATGCAATGATCTGCCTTGTGTATTGACAGGAATGTTGGGTGTGTGTGGGTGTTGTGCGAAGAGAAAAAAAATTAACCATCGTTTCAGGCCTGTGAGACATGGAGTGAAATATTTTGCATTATGTTTCGGACTTTTAATGTTCTGGCGTTCTCCAGTTTCTGTGCTTTCATTTCATTAAGAACTGACTTATTATGTCTGTACTATGCAATAATATCTGTTTCTCCCCAGAATCTATAAATACCAGGCTCACGGCTACGCATTCAGTACAGTGGACGAGTTGTTAAATTCGCTGGGTGGGTCAGGATTTCTCAACATGACCCGTCGCTCTCTGTCCGAGTCCCTGTTGGAGTTGGGTGTGTCTCAGCGGTTCATTGATGAAGTCGTGGCTCCAATCATGTGGGTCAACTACGGCCAGAATGTCAGTATGCCAGCATTTGTCGGTAGGTGTATTCTCTGTAGCGTGGATCGCCTACTTCACGTGCAGTATGGGGGTATGAGGGGAAAGCAGGGAGCATATTGGCGCTCGGTAGCAACGTAAGCACGTAAGGGATGCACAGAGAAGGACTGCACCATTTATTGTATTTTGATATTGCGTTCAATATCTTGGTCGTCCGCAATTAGACGTAATTGACTGTGATCACATTTTTTTTAGTGAAGTTCTGTGTAAATATTTCTGTAAGCCAAATTGAACTAAAAATTTCTGCTGGATTTTCCAAAATTTTCAGAAATGGTGATTTTCTTCAAACTCGCACGTGTATGTTGATAAAAGTCCTGTAAATTTCCAGGCACGTGCTCACCACGGCTAATTTGCATTTGGTGACACCCATAAAACTCCAAAAAAAAAAAAAAAAAAAAAAAAAGGCTCAAAAAGCTCACAGAGGTACAACTGAAAGTTATTTTGTGTCATAAGTCAATAAAAATATATATTGTTTATAAAAAGGCCAATGAGTCCTCCCTGATACCATTTTGGAAAAACACACGGACGTCGTAGGGAGTCATGCAGCCTACGGGTATCTTATGTGTCCTATGATGTCATTCAACACACTAAGCTGCTTGAGGCACATTGCAGCATGAGACATACCAGATCAGTCACTTATCAGTCACTTAGTGCTGGTTTATGCTTCTTTTTTTTTTCTTTTTTTTTTAAAGTTACATTAATATGAAACGTCAGGGATTCACGGAAGTTTCATTACATTTGTGTGTGTGTGTAATTGAACTACATAAGCTATTTAAACTCGACAACATATTCCGTGTATAAAAGTGCAGCGACTCGTCGCGAATGATATGATTCGAAGCCGATCGATCGAGATTTACGTTAGTTAGTCTTCTTGTGCGTAAAGTACATATACACACTCACAGCACGAGTCGGACACCAAGATTTTTCCGCAATTAAGGAATTTTCATGACTCGAAATTTCTTGCATGAGTGCTAGTAGGAACAGTTTAAATAAATGCAAACGTATCCAGCTTGACAAACGAGGGCCATTGGGTTTTTTTAATTTTTATTTTATTTTTTTAACTGACTCTGGTGAATTAAATCACTTTAGATTTAAATTACATTTCATTATCTCCACGGGAAAAACCAAAGATGCGGTGATTATATTTAGCTTTTAAAATATTTCCTCAATTAACTTTTATAGCTTTTGCTCATTTTTACCTCGTTAACTTTACTTGTGCTAAAGCTTTGGAACGGTCGCTAAGATCGGGGGATAATTTGAACAGCATTGCAAACAGCCTTCGATTAAAAATATGTAGGTTGATATGGTATAGTAGATTTTTTTAAGGACGTAATGAGTCTAATTTATAGAGTCTAGCCTGTTTGTAATATGACTGTACCTATTCATACTGCATTTTCTTGCTCTCTTCTCACTTTACTCCTTGCTGCTTCTCAAATCATGCGAACTTTCGCTTTCAGCAGACGGCAGATTTCGCTTGAGGTTCTAGCACATAAATCGCATACATTTAAATTTCTGTTTTTCTTTCACAGGTGCTGTTTCACTGGCTGGTGCACAAGCCAATCTGTGGGCAGTGGAAGGAGGGAATAAATTAGTTTGTTCTGAACTTCTAAAACTGGCAAAGGCCAACCTGATCCCTTCACAAGTTACCACCATTTTCCTTCAGCCAGCAGGTATTTACATGTACTCATAACCACATGTCTGTTAAGTTAAGTCAGTGGTTCTCAAAGCTCATTTCCCTCCAGAAAGCTGACACTCAAGACTCTTTGATTAAAATATAAAAAATATATATATATATATAATATAAATAACTGGCTACATGCAGAAATCTTTACTATATAACCTATTCTACATTTATTTTGTTAGATGACACTTTTATTTAATCCATTTATTATTAGGCTTAGATAATGTAAATTGTCTGCCATACAATTCCCTTTGAGCGAGCTGTTACTAAATAGATGATAACATATTAGACGAGTTCATTAATTAAAAACCTATTATTTGTATTACAGACAGATGTACTGTCAGAACTGCTCTTATAGAAACTTAATCAACACCTTCTGGCCAAGATTATACACTATATGGCCAAATGTTTGTGGACACCTGACCGTCATACTCGTTCATATGTGCTTGTTGAGCACACCATTCCAGATTTATTCGCCCCTTTGCTGTTATAATACTGTAAGCTCTATTCTTCTGGGAAGGCTTTCCAGTAGATTTTGGAGCGTGGCTGTGGGGATTTGTGCTCATTCAGCTACACGAGCATTAGCGAAGCCGGGCACTGATGTCAGCGTTCCGATTCATCCCAAAGCTGTTCAGTGGGGTTGAGGTCAGGACTTCGTGGAGCTCGTAATGTGCACAGGGGCATTGTCATGCTGGAACATGTTTGGGCCCCTTGGAAATTGTAACGCTACAGCATACAAAGACGTTCTAGATAATTGTTTGCTTCTAACTTCGTGGCAACGGTTTTTGGGGAAGAACCACATATGGGTATGATGGTCAGTTGTCTACAAACTCTTGGCCATGTAGTGCATCTCTGAATATACCCGTGTTGTCAGTTGAACTCAGATGGAACCTTTGCAGGCCTCACATTTTAACCAACTTGTCAGTATCACTTACTTTGTGTTGTCCAGTTGAAATTTCTTTATTTGTAATTGACATGTTTGCAGAGATTCTTGGCTTATGTTAAAAATAGTTTGTAAAAAGGTCATTTTTACTGTTAACCACAATAGGAAAGAAAATTTTTTAGAAGTTACTTTATCTGGAAATATGTTTCTTGCTTGGAGTAACATTCCTGCCAACCATTTTGTATAATAGTTGTTGGAATAGAAATATGGGATCATCATGACTGAAAACGATTTCTAATGCTGGCTTCAAATTTGGCCAAAATAAGGAGCATTAAAAGTGTTTGTGTTTCCTTTTGAATGGGACATCTGAACGGATCTCAGCGGCGCACAAATGTACCGATTAAGTGTTACCTACTTATGCAACCTTTAGTGCTATGAAATAATGAAAACATTTTTAGTGCCCTCATGTATATAATATTGCAGTATATTATACAACTGATTTGGTACATGCCAGGGGCCATATTAAAAAAAATCAGGGATCTTAAAGTTAAAACTAGCTCTTTACAGGCCGATTTAGGAGAAACTCTTGGTGGTGTAGTCTGCTACGTAAGAACTGTTTAAATGAACTTTAAGTACAAATCAAGTACAAACACTTCATGTGAGATTCATGTATGAAATCAGCAATACTTTTTAATGCTTAACTGCATCATCAGCCAATCAATGTCATGCAATATTCATTATTCATAGCAGCAGGGCCCTGGCTTGACTCTTCACGTAAGAATTCCTCTCAGCATTTTCATGAATAGGTTTTAAGGAGGAACTAGTTTGGAAGTTTTAGTGCCACCTAGGAGAACTATTTGAGGTAAGATAAGATTGTGTGTGAATACGGACCCGGGTTTGCGTTGAGTAATTTTTTTTGTTCTTTTTCCAATGCCATAACATTGTGCAGTAGTATTACCTTTTGATTCTGTCCAATGTGCCTTCAATATTTGGCTGACATAACGTATCTTATATAATAAATGTCATTTTTGCTCATTGTAGGTGAATCCTCCCAGTACAAGCTCGATTACACCACTCAAGCTGGGATTGCATCAGATATCTACGACATAGTTATCATAGCCAGTCCTCTCCAGCAAAATGTCAATTCAGGAATCTCTTTCCTAGGCTTCGAACCCCAGCTAGCAGAGATCACTGGGTCTTACCACACAATGGTGGCCTCTATTGTCCATGGTTATCTCAACTGCACTTACTTTGGCTTCCCTGACCCCAAGCTTTTCCCCTTCACCAGTGTGCTGACCACAGAAACGGCTGATCTCTTTTTCAACAGTGTCTCTAGCATCTGCCCCGTCAACATCAGCACCGTCTTTCGTCGCAAACAGCCACACGAGGCCGGCGTCTACAAAGTCTTCTCCCCTAAACCACTGGAAAAGGATGAGCTAAAGACCCTTTTTAAATCTTACTACTCTGTGCAGGTCACTGAATGGAAGGCATACCCTCAATACGGAAGCTCTCAGGAGATGCCACCTATGATCCTGCATGACGGTCTTTATTACCTCAATGGAATTGAATGGGCAGCGAGTGCCATGGAGATGAGCTCTGTGGCTGCTAAGAACATTGCGCTTCTGGCTTACCATCGCTGGACCAGGCAGCTTGAGATGATTGACCAGCAGGACCTCATGCACAAGATCAAGACAGAACTGTGATGCTTTATGACCAACAACAGTTTTCTGTAAAAAACAACAAAAAAAAAACATTTTTAATTAAAAAATCTGGCCAGCACTAGCTGAAGACTATTGTGTCCTGAGTCTGAAATTGAACGCTTTGCTTTGGAGGACATGGCTCTTTCCACATCTGCTACAAAATTTCCAGTCATTGTTTTGATAAGATGGTTACTGCTGAATTAAAAAAAAATAAAATAATGAGAGCTAAAGTGGTTTGGGATTTTTTTTTATCTGATTTTTTTTTTTTTATCTTAAATGTGTGGTTTGCTTGCATAATTAGTTAGTTGGAATAAAGATCTGCTCTTCTGAACCAAAGATTCTTTCTAGATCATTCTTATAGCAATGTAACACATGTATCTTATTCATGTAACACCTGATTTATTGTCACATTTTGCACTAATACATTACTGGCTTTTGTACAGTCTAATTACTACACAGTTCATTCATTTCATGGTTCACTGGTTACTTTTTTATGCAGAGAAATGAAATATGGATAACAATAGATTATTAGAATACTTTAATATTTAGTTACACTGCGCATATTTAATGGGGAAGTCATTTTAAGAAGCCGGACTGTGTCTAAATGGTTTAACGAGCGTTACAAGGAAACTTTAATTTCAAGTAACAAAAGACTACATTGTTTTTGTCACTTTACTTCATCCGGGTTCCCTAAGTCCCGCCTCCTACACTGCTTAACGCCCAAAGCACCTCTTATAGATATGGATTATTAGCCAATCTCAGCACAGGAGGCAGGATCGACGCATGTCATTGATGAACTTGATCACTTCCTGGTCTGCGAATCCTGTTTGCGTATAATTCTTAACCGTATTTTTGTGACCTTTTTTTTTTTTTTTAAAACAGTTATTAGGACGCATACCAACAGAGCAGAATGGATGAGCATTACTTTGCTATACCAATATCAGTAGTGACATTATATTGGGTGTTTGTTGGTAGAGCTGTGCCGTTGTTGCTCATTCGGCCAAGGGGCCGAACATCCTTCATTAAAACTCGTTACAAACTCAAAAATATTTGCCTTGTTTTTCTCAATAGGGTACTTAACGTACCATAAGGAGCCCTTAGTGATCTCAATCAATCATGGCGGAAAGAGACTTATTGGTGATTTGCATATATTCAGGGATCAACTGGACGGGTTCAGGATTCATATCTTATATAAATATGCATGAAGCTGTAGGAAATTATTCTTAAATATCATTCATTAATAAATGTCGTGCTATTTTGTATTTTTCCTCTAGTGTTCTTGTGACCATGTTGGTGCTGACAGCAATCTGCTGCTATTTGTTGTAAGTATCCCCCCTTCCCCCACCCCTCCTTTTTTTCTTCACTTATTAACTCCCTTTTTCATGCAAGTAAAAATTGAAGCATGTAAAGTTTTTAAATTCTGATCAGCAATACAATGCACAATGGTTTCCAACACTCGATTCACCTACCTAACTAAAAAGCAAGCCAGGTTATTTCGCAGGTTATTTCACATCAAAAACTTTTGAACGGTTTTTATTCTGATCAGCCACAGATGGCGCTACAGTCAGCTGTTTCGATCGTCTCCTCCTCCTCCTCCTCCTCCTCATTGTCATCTCTGCCAAAACTTGTGGAGAAACAGAACAGCCTTTTTGTCCAGCCCGGCTGTGAGAACCAGTGCATTTCTCAAGAGGATAAAGTAAAAGACCTTTAACTTCAGATCCAAGTTTTCAGATAAACACATTGTTAGCTTAAGACCCAGAACTCCTTTCATAACCTTTCAGGATAGCACAAAGATCTTCTTTCGTACATCTACATTTATTCATTTGGCAGATGCTCTAAGAAGTGAGATAGAATCCAATCTTAAGCAAAAAAAATCTGAGCATTTGAGATTTATGTGACTTGCTGCCTTTGGAGTGTGTGTGTGGGTGAATGAGAAACAGTGTAAAGCGTTTTTGTAGAACCGTTAAGGTTAGAAGGCGCTATATACACTACCGGACAAAAGTTTAGACATACTCATTCTTTGTTTTTATTTTTTACCACATTTTTGAATAATAATAGTCATCAAAACTCTGGAGTAACACAAATGGAACTATGGGAATTATGTTGTGATAAAAAAATCCAAAATAAATGGAAAATAATTGAATATTTTAGCATCTTCAAAGTAGACGGACTTTTCGCCTGGAATTTCCAGAAATATATTCTTGGCGTTTTCTCACCCAATTTCTTGAGGAATTTCCCTGAGATGATTTTTAAACAGTATTAAAGGAGTTCCCGCCTACGCCGGACACTTATCGGCTGCTTTTCGGAATATTTCACCCCTCGACGTCCGTTTAAAAAAAAAGGTTTTTTTGTAAATAAAATGTTAGTTTTCTAATGAAAGAAACAAATACGTCGTCACGATTGTATTTTTTGTCTACAACACCGATTTCAAACATTTAATCACATCACATACCTTCAGATCAAAAGGTTTTTAAAGATTACCAGAAACGCTTCAGTCGAGTGTCCACAAACTTTTGACCGAGAGTGTAAGTGCAGACAGTTTACCATTTAATGTCTCAGCAGTTAGTGACTTTCTGACAAGAGTTTGGAACCTCACAATCTTGAACATACTAGTGTATAACTGCAGAGATTAGAGTCTGCAGATGGACACGTCAGTGAAGACGTAACACCTGTTCTAAGTTGACAGATCTACTAATGTAATTAAGTAATGCCATGATTCTGTTTCGTACTCTGTTGTTGTACAGTCTGTTCTGCCATATGCTGACATTATTTTCACATCAAAGTAGACGAGTTAGGCTTCGCTTGTAGGATGAGAACGGCCAGCCTTGCACGAGCGAATCCAGGAAACGGCAGAAACAAACAGCACAGCCCTCATCCATTTTTATAGATAGTTTGTGGAATGTATTTACATAGCAACCCATTCATAAACCATTGAGGCCATTTCTTTGTGTCACTGTACCATTGTGTTCCTCTAATTAGATGAATACAGCTGCAAGCCACACAGTTTATAGCAGCGCAGTAGTTCTGTGACTGTTCAGTGCCAAGATCACGGTTCAGAACCGTGTCTAGGAAACCACCTCGTTGTATACAGGGTAACAGATAGTGAATGATGGATCTCTATAAATCTCTATAAGTTTTGAGAATGAAGGTTAATACATGGAAGCAGGCTAAATGATGTGTGATTCTTGATGTTCAGCTAATGGCCCTTAACTTCTAACCTATTTTGCAAGTACAGAGAGCACTTCAATGTTGAGCATTTATATTTATGATAACGCTGTTTAAAAGATGGCCTCTGACCTATTTTGGTAATATTGAGTTTAAGGTATGCATCATAGCCAAATGTCTGCCAGATGAGTGTGCCAGAAATTCTGGTTAATTCTTTTCCTCTTGTAATTCCTGGCATGACTTAATGATTAAATGTCCTTTTTTCTTCTTCTTCTTCTTCCTTTTAACCCAAGTCCTCTAATGGTAGCGATTATTTGTCTTGTGACGGCTAACACTGACTACATTGTGTGGTTGGTCCTTTCATCTGAAATGGGTAACCATAACAAAAAGAAGATCGTTCACTTTTCTAGAATCCCAAAAATGTGGGGTTTGGCAGAACAGTAAAGGAGAGCCTTATTGTGTATTGCTCCTTTTGACAACATTGTTCTTGTTTGTTTCTTTCTTTATAGCTGGTTGATGGCCATCCTAGCTCAGCTGAACCTACTGTTTGGACCAACACTGAGCAACGACACCATATGGTACCTCTGGCACAACTGGCCCTGACGTTGGCTTATCTGAGCACAAGGACCTGGATCATAACTGCTTTGTACCTGAATGCAGGAGTGAAGAGAAACCAGCAACATTCATTAGAATCCACAAGCTCGTTATAAAAGCAGAATAAGTCTTTGTACGTTCCAGTTTATTTCAAACGTTTGATCTGTTGATCAAATTACGCATCCGTTCAATAAGAACAGGTATGAAAATATGGTTCACCAAGTGCCATATATGAATACTATATGGAATAGTGTTCCTTATATCTCAGACCTAATTGGTTACCTGGTCATTTTGAGCACTCAAGCTTTAGAGCACAAAGCCACATTATGGTGGCTTTTAAGTTTTGTTTCCTTCTTGGGAGTAATAGATGCTATTATTTAGCAGAGGGCTTGGCATGTAGCCCAGGGCCATGGGCAGATACAAGCACTCAGTACTCAGGTGTGCTTGCCAGTTTCCACCAGGGCGGACGCCCTGCCCACTATTGGAATTTTGCACTTGTTCCTTTTTCAAGATTCAAGCACTCGGACACCTCGGGTACGTGTATGATCAAGTTTGCGCATAACCTGATGGTAAAGAAAGAATTATGTGTATACGTGTAGGCCAGAAGATCTACTCTGGAAGCTTGATGACCGTCACCGTGAACTTAATAGTCTACCGTCAATGTTGCAAACATCTGATAACTTGTCTGCACCACTTTTTAATATGATATTCGAAATACAGTTTGCTCTGTGACAGAAGTTGTTATTATATGCAATTATTTAAATGTCAGAAACTCCATGTATGTGAACTGCTCCATGTATATTTCCTATTACCCAGCAGAAAGTATTAGAAAAGACTCCTAAAGTCCTTTCTTTTAGTGCTATTCTACAAACATGCAAACAGCTGATTTAAAAAAAAAAATAAACATAAACAAAAACCATCTGATGAATAAATGCCGTTATTAGACTCGATGATTATTCTATTCATTTGATGACAATGCTGTATAGAAGGGGTTTAAATGGCTCCAGGTCTAGTTTTTGAGTCAATCCCGAAGGCGCGCTCTGATTGGTCGAGGCGTAGTCACGTTGCCAGGGAGTCACGCGCTTTCCAGGAACCCGTCAGGAAGAAGATAAACAAAACAAACCAGAGAGAAAGAAGACAGCGTGGATTTGTGATGAAATTTCATTTAAGTTCTCGTACAGACGACTCCTGCCGAAGCGTGAAGCCTTTCTTTGACAACTGTAGATCCTAGTTACACGTGAGTATAGCTTTTATCAGCAGTCCAAGTCGCAGACACCGTCGAAGTACTCGTTAAAAATGAATACAAACTGTGTCTCCTGCTGCTAGCTCGGAAGCTAAGTTGTGATAAGGAGCTAGCAGCTAACCGAGAGTGGGAGGGACGGAGGCCATAGTTATCAAAGCAACACAGCAAGTTTTAGTTCCGCACTAAACACTCCACTCTACTCCAGTATTCTTGTGATTTGACGTATTTAGTGTGCTTGATGTGCCAGGTTACTACTCTAAATATACATATACATACATATTTTGCAGTTAGTGCTACTGGAGAACTCTGATCATGGCTGGTTTGCCATCACTATCATGTATCATAATCGCTGAATTGTTCTAGAAGATTTTGTTTTTTGCTGTGTTGTCAAGGTTAACGTTGCTGAATGCGAGGCAGATGGCCGGTTAGGCGTTTTGTGCATACTCATTTCCCATGTCTTTATATCTGTGGATAAAGTTATTTTTAAAAAATAAATTAAAAATCCACACGAAGGAAGAAAAATGCTTAAATGTAGATTTGCATCAGGGATCAGGAAGTCCAACAACCGTTTAAAGCTTGGTCTAAATGAATAAGCAACACGATCAATGTGGTTTTTTTTTTTTTTTTTTTTTTAAATTATTTATTTTATTTTATTTTTTTAAAGATATAGAAGGATGAACCCTTGATATATTGAGGGTGAGTACTCTATTGCAGGCTAGTCTGGGTACACGCCCCCCTACAACACAACGCCAAGTGACAGACGCTCTCCAAAGTTCCTCTTGTGTATCCATTTGCCATGCAATAATAATACAGATATTTAGCAAAAATAACTTTGCATGATAGGGATTTATTTGCATTGAAATTTCTATTTTATTTATTTATTTTTTCGTTTTGTTTTATTATTTTTTTTGCGAGAAAGCTGCACGACTGTTCTTTTCTCCGTCACGGAAAATTGTTTATTCACCACTAGCATGTAAACAACTAGGGAGTAGAGTGTTCATAATAAACTACGAGATAATAATATAAATTATTTTTATATATATATATATATGTGTGTGTGTGTGTGTGTGTGTGTGTGTGTGTAATCCACTTATTTACGTAACGCGGGGAAGGCCTGGAGTGTTGTTTGTTGCTCGGCGTTCTCAACCACCCTTTATAGCTGAAGGGATATTTACGGTATTCTGTGATTGACGTTCAGTCCGACCGCTCAGCAGTGCGCAGGGGGCGGGCTTAAGCATCGCGTGCAGCCAATGAGAGCGCTGGAAAGCGTGGGCGTTGGCGCAGTGCGCTAGGGTTTGGTTGAGGTTTGTTTTCGATAGAGGCCCGTGTTGTGGAGTAGGTCAGAGGCAGACGCGAAGCTTCGGCTTGATTTAAAGGAGCAGGAACAAGAGTTACTGTAGGGTTCCACTTGTAAGCGAGTGTTTCATGGCTTCGTTTGGTTTTGCAGAGAGAGAGAGAGAGATGGATAGATAGATTATGATGATGATGATGATGATGATGATAATAATAATAATAGATGTGGCAGGGTCTGAGGTTTTGTAGGTCAACATTTCCTCTTGTAAACATTGAGTGGGCGGCTACAGGCTGTAAGAGGAACAGCAGAGGAAGCCACGCTGGGTTTCACACGGAGTTATTTGCTTATAAAATGAGGCTCTTTGTGTAAAAAAAAAAAAAAAAAAAAAAAGGGGGAGATTTGACAGAGATCAGGCTGTAGAGGTCAGGTTGCCTGAGCAAGCAGAGATTTCCAACTCGAGCAGCCCAATCTCCACAATGCACTGGTAGTTGTAACTGGCGTCTTGTTTACATTGCACATCTTTACAGTTACTTTTCAGTTTCACAGATTTACTCCTTGTTCCTTACCACCCAACAGATTGTTTGATGGGCAGTGTCGGTCCCTCTACTGTTCCTGAAATCAGAATACTCTGTGAACCCCCCCCCCCCCCCCCCCACACACACAGTTCATTTTGGGCTGTTCTCAGAAAAGTCCTGACAAGCTTGTCAGTGTAAACCAGACATTACTGCACTTCCGGTAGACAGAAGGACGGACACATCGGGACCCAGGAGCTGTTCAAATGAAACCGACCTGCTCGGCATGGCGAAAGTGACATAGACTACTATAATCTGCGACTTTTTGATAACTTCAAACTGCATTAGACGCAGCGAGTCTGTATGTTCAGGGAAGAACGGTGCTGATTTTATCACAACATCCCCATTCTTAAGATTCTTCAGTTCTTGCTTCCAGAGTGCTTGCTGCAGAGACATGCCAGCGAGACGGAGTGCAGAACTAGTTGCCTTTAATGTTTGGAGACGATCGAATCACCGTTGTACGTTTAAAAACAAAAAACAAAAAAAACCCAAAACAAACAAACAAAAAACGGGATATATCGGCTCTTTAGTTTGTCGATTGCCAGCTGGAAGTGTTTGATGGAGAACTCGGAACGTAGTCGAGACCGATTTATTTAGACGTCATAGCTAAGACATTTAACAGATTTCATTTGAGTTTTTAGTTTTTAAAAAGCCTTTAATTTCATAAATCGACGTTTCATAACCTTTTCAACAAACCAGTCGATTCCAAGTGCTATTAACTGGAGTCAAAGCTAACGCTTAGACCCTGTTCTTCAATCAAACTCGTGGGAAAGAAAAATGTGGATTAGAATTAGGATCCTGCAATGTGATGTAAAGTAAAGTAGATGTGTATTTACATCTGTCCCAAAAGTCTCCATACATAGAGGACTACATGCGCCAGCACCACGCCGGCCATGCCTTCGTTCGTCAGTGGATGTTCGTGCACGTCCTCTTCTTCTCGGTCGGTCCACGACGCTTCTGGTCTTTTTAAATTTGTTAATAAGTTTAGCATCAGTGTCACGTGTGTGTGATGTGCTCGCCATCTTTCCCGTTAAATTCATCTATCTCAACCTTCTGCCAGCTTCCCGATCCGGCCGTGAGGATGATCTCAATACGTTCTTCTTTTGTCAAAGGCGTCCTGAAAAAATATATAATATAAACAAATTCTGAGCAATTTTGGAAGACATTTTGCTAAAAAAAAAAATGTACACGGAGACTTTTGGGACACTCTGTATAATTGTACAGCGTATTGTTCTTCGATACGAGGCTCT
>JANDJT010000081.1:21456088-21466401 GCA_024331685.1 Stegophilus panzeri | reverse complement strand
AAAAAAAAAATGTACACGGAGACTTTTGGGACACTCTGTATAATTGTACAGCGTATTGTTCTTCGATACGAGGCTCTCGATTCAATACATCTTCATATCGGACAATACATTCAATAGACTTCATAATAAGTAGGCTGTTTGTTGTAAAATACCGCTCGTGTTACATGAGATGTAATCAACATACTATTACTACTACTACTACTACTACTACTACTATTAGTTTATTAGCTGTGAAAAAAACAGCAACAGCTTTGGACAGCAGCAAGCAGGAACCGAAAGATTCCCTAAAATGTTTAAGGTCCGGTGTACTCGGGCGTCCCAGTAAACTACAGAACTAACAGCCAGTGAGCGTTCTCTACAGAGAGCACCGTGACTCTGAGACCACAACAAGCTGTCAGCGGAATAAGAAAAGCCTCTTGCTTCAGACGTTTCACAGAGCGTCACACCAGTCAAAAGTTACCCGTGTTTGATTTTTTTTATTACATTCTAAAACACAGCTTTTGTTTTGTTTTGTTCTACACACGGCCACTTTTATAGGAAAACCCGTACACCTGCTTATTCATGCAGTCATCCAGTCAGCCAATCATGTAGCAGCAGCACAGTGCAAAAAAAAACAAAACCCACAACCAAACAAATAAATCATGCAGATTCTGGTCGAGAGCTTCACATCTGTGAGTTTGTCTTTGGCCTGCTTGTTGGTGCCAGATGGGCTGGTTTAATTATTTCAGAAATTGCAGATCTCCTGGGATTTTCTACATACAACCGTCTATAGGGTTTACACAGAATGGTGCAAAAAAACCCAAAACCAAAACCATTCAGTGAGGGTAGTCATGGACGAAGTGCCTTGTTGATGAGAGAGGGATGTCTATCAAAGCACTTTTTACAAACATGCCGAGCAGAAAAGCATCTCCAAAAGCTGAGGCAGGGTTGGCACGTCGTCCAGGGTGTCCCCCGCCTTGTTCCCAGAGTTCCTTGAGATAGGCTCCAGACTCTCCTGTGACCCTGTGTAGGATAAGCGGTATGGTAAATGGATGGATGGATGGATGTTGAGACTACAGATGAGCTACAACAGCAGAACACCACATCAGGACTTGTGCTTATTCCGGGGATCTTATTCACAGTATTCTCCTGAACGTAACGATTTATAATCCCACTCGCCCATCTGCTGCCTCTCAAGGTTCTCCATTCGTTTGGGTAGGACCTGGACGGACAAGCGGTCGGCGAGAAAACGCTATCGATGGCGTTGTCGACGAGCGGAAGGGAAACTCCCGCATGTCGAAAGCCTGTTTAGTACATGCATAATACAGCGTTTTTAGTCGTTTTTTTTGTGGATCCGTGTGAACGGGGATTTTTTAGTACGTCGTCGTCGTCTGCACGCAAAACTTTTCCGTTCTTAGTACGTCGTCGACGTGTAAGCGTACCCTAAAGCTGCGTCCGGATTTCTGTAAAGTCGCTTCGTGGGCATGTTTATTGTTAAACACGCTATACAAATAAAACTAAATGGGATTGAAATGTTGAGTGTTGGTCAGGTTAGTTGATGAGTAAACAAAAAAAGCGTGTATCAAACACATACACGTGATAACGTCGTTACGTGCACACCCCAAATTCATGGTCTAGATTATGCTTATAGATTTCTCTGTTCACAATTTATCATTAAAGAAATCAGTATAAACTATTTAATCATCCGGAACCAAGAGCCTAAACAGGTTATTTAATCACTTTCTAGTTCGCACCACCATTAACCTTATACGTAAAAGGTTGGATCTGACGCTGCGTTTATTTATTCGATATTTTTAGATCAAAGTCTTCATTCTGTTTTCTTTCGCAGCCGAAAATCAGAAAGCCTTTTCCGACCGTTTTCGAGCCGTTTTTCCCCAGTGACGTGCCTTTTTATAAAGATGAATATTATACTCACCTAACGCGAGCTAGATCAAACACAAACTGATCGATTTTATGTCACATTCATGAACTCCAAACAGTCTGCATTTACCTCGACAGAAAGTGAGTGCTACCGTGCAAGTCCAGCCGAGAGCAGGCGCGAGATGTCTGGGGAAGGGGGCGGGGCTTCCTGGCAGTGCGAGGTAATACTAAAGTGCACCTATTATGCGTTTTCAGATATTACCTTTCATGCAGCGTGTTCTAGAGCTGTTTGTGAAACTTTGCAGACTTTTTACATTCACAAACACGAACAAACGGAGTTATTGAACGAAGGAACCGGTTCTGAACAGCTGAAACGAGTCGTCAGTAATTCCAGACTTACTTCCTGTACTAACCTACGTAAGTTTGTAAAAAAAAAACCCCGCCTCTGGTCTACTTTGGCCCGCCCTTGAACGTTACAGTCGAGGTTGCGTCCTGAAAGAGTTGGCTTCATGTCTAGAAGACGTTGATCGATGAGGATGTAAAGCGCCAGGGGTTAGAATTCATTTTTAAAAAAACGATACCACGGCAGTTCAACTCCGACCTGCAGTGTAAATGATGAGAAAATGCACGTAAACCTATCGTATGAAACCCTTAAAACAAAACTAGGCATGTTTTTAAAAACCATAATAGGTGCTCTTTAATATCGGAGAGTTCAAAACACCTGCGTAAATCATTCCAGATCGATGCCGATCGGCTCCCGATCGCCTGTTTTACTGCGGAGAAAAGGCTGCTCTTTCGGTATATAGTACATTTAAATTGCAGAGTTCCTACTCAAAATGCATAAAGACTGGCAGGTCTGGTAATACAATAGAATCGTAGTAAACATTACTGGTTATCGTGGCAGTGTAATATCGCGTAGGGATGATTTTAAGGAAGAGTGAGGGTATACTGAATATCAGCACGACTGTGTTTCACCCACACGGTGCCGTAGCTTTATACAACAGTTCTATACACAAGGAATTAATATAGAGTAAGTGAGATTTCAGATACAAGACGGCCGGTAAGTTTCTGTATATTTGTTGTTCTGTTAGCTGAAATAGCTCTCGAAGAAGCCACGCTCACTTTATAGCCCATCGGCTAGCCGGCTCATGTTGATTCGCACGTAAATTCGGCGTCCCTTTATCCTTTTTATCTTCCACTGACGGACGAGCTTTCGTATTTTAAGCCAAAAGTTACACTCCTGAAAAGCATCATGTCCGCCGATGATGATGAGGATGTTAACACTACTGTAGTCATCGCTTCGTACTAGGAAGTGGAATTTTACGTGGCGACCACAGAAGAGTGGAGTGATACACACAGTGAAAAGTCCCAGTACGGTTATAGTGCATATATATAGGCACTCGGGGAATGCCGCTCGACCAATCAGATTAGTGGACCGGAGCTAACTGTTGTAAAATATCGTTCTAAAGCACAAGCCTAGCCTAGTTCAGCGTTTGTTCAAACCTGCGCGCTTGCTTTAGAAAAGAAAAATGCACAGCATCGCCACTGTCCTACTTTTACCAGTACGGATCTAAGTATCAAACCTGAGCCCTTCTAGAAAGAATCACAAGGTCTCTCGTTCTCTTTGTTCAGCATTTCTTTTTCCAGCCAGACCCATTCTTTGCAGCACAATCATTTCAAAGGCTGGTATCAACTTGCCTCCGAGCCGTGACCTTTTGCTTCGGGATAAATCGCGGCGCATTAATTCTAATCAGAATTCTAGTATAGAACGACAACCGTCTCGCATTCGTCGGTTAACAAGACGTCGGAGTTTAAATTGTTTTACGATAACGCAGTGAAAGTACCGTACGCTTTACTGTCTGTCTTATCTATCCAAGAGACGTCTTGGACGGTTTCTCTTTCTCGCTGCGACTGTACGTATACGTGAGTCAGCACAACAGGTGACTTTATTTAATCGCGTACGGAAACCCGGTCCGTTCCTCGTTCCGGTTCTCCTGGACAGCACAGAACATTGGGATTGTGACAGCAGCGTGAAGTCGGATCAGCGCTGTGTTCTGGAAAGTTTTGCATGCAAGTACTAGGCACTGAAATGGTGTTTTGCTGCGTTTCCTCTCAGTCTTCTTCGATGGTTTGTGTGCAAGCTCTACTGCTCGTTCGTTCGAGAGGAAATGATGTCATCTAACACACGAAGAAAGCTGTTCCGCTCCATCTTGCAGCTGAGCAGTACAGCTGTGGCGCTCGCACGCACATTTCGCTCGATTTGTTATGCAAAGGGCGTTAGGCTGTTCGGGTTCCTCTGTTTATGACTATCTGTAGGCAGTGGGGAAAGTGTGCTGCAGAGGTTGTTTAAAAATAGCCCCAGCGCTCGACACCCTCGCTCTCTCGCCTTCCTCCGGACTCTGGCTTCAGGGCTGCTATCGTTTCTCCCATGGAGCTGAATCGCCTTTTTCAGAGGGCCTCGGTAACCTTTTTCGACCATGGCTAAACATGCATTACCTTGCACGAAGGAGAAATTCCATTTCTTCCTGTCTCCTGTTGCTGTTTGTGTCGTGCCGCACTGAGGAACAGAGAGGTCTATCAGTCGATGCTGCTAGTGCTTGTTCTAAATTCAGCAAACAGCCGTTTATGACAGCTGCCCGTAGCTACCGTTTGTGCACCGAATCGCGGTTTGTGAGTGACATTTTATACTACAGAAGTGTCACTCATACTGAAGTGTATCACATGTACAGATCATGTATCATTTACCTGTTTATTTATTATAATTTTTTTCCTTCCTTACCTGCAGAGAACAGAGGGGAGAACACAGCCATACCCGCACTTGTGGCTAAGGCCTTGTTATTACAGAATAACTTGGTGGTCACGTTGATTTTCTGCCAGAGACTGACATAAGAACAAAGGAATTGTGGAACGTGAGGTGGCAGAAAAGTTTCCACCAAGGATCCAGGCATCTGTTCTCTGCAATGCCTCTGGTAAGGTTTATTATGTAATGCGTCAAGTGTATTCGGAAATGTTATACGTTTAAAGATTTCCAACAGATCACAATAAATAATAATGGGGCAGTGGTGGCTTGGAAATTAAGGCTCTGGGTTACTGGGGTTACTGATTGGAAGGTCGGGGGGTCAAGCCCCAGCACTGCCAGGCTCTGGGTTACTGATCGGAAGGTCGGGGGTTCAAGCCCTAGCACTGCCAGGCTGCCACTGTTGGGCCCTTGAGCAAGGCTCTTAACCCTCTCTGCTCCAGGGGCGCTGCATCATGGCTGACCCTGCACTCCGACCCCAACTTCCTGACACGCTGGGGTATGCAAAGAAAAGAATTTCACTGTGCTGTACTGTATATGTGATCAATAAAGACATTATGTTTGAAACGGTTGATCACAAGCTGATGTCTACCGTATCTATTTTCAATATTTATTAAAGACAAATATCAACCTTTTAACATTTTTTTTTTTTTACACCCTTGAATTGATAATTCAACAGTATCTGTTTTTATCTTTCATGCAGCCTAGTGTCAGTGGAATGGATCCTCCCTTTGGGGATGCTTTTCAAAACTACACTTTCGCTGACCAGGCACTGACTAGCACTGACCTGTTAGCCAACAGCTCGGACCCAGACTTCATATATGAACTGGTGAGATTTTTATTTTTATTTATTTATTTATTTTATCTTTGACCGCAGAAGTTTCCAATCACTTTGAACGTTTTGTTGAGTTATTTCTTGTTGATAATGTATCCTTGTCGCAGGACAGAGATATGACTTGTCGCCAGAGCCCTGGAAGAGACGTGTTCGGAGTTGAGGACTGCAAGGAGTTTGAAAGCATGGAAAATCTTCCAGAACTAATAGACAATGACCTGGCCTACAGCTCCAACTTTGAACAGTGGGACACGTATTGGGAAGACTTGACCAAGTACACTCGCCTCACCAGCTGTGACATCTGGGGCACTAAGGAGGTTGACTTCCTGGGCTTGGACGATTTCTCCAGCCCTTACCAGGATGAGGAAGTCATAGGCCGTACACCCACTTTGGCCCAGCTCAATAGCGAGGACTCGCAGCCTGTGTGTGACACTTTATACCTTCCAGATTCGGTGGCAGGCCAAAAGCAGACTGTTTTTCCTCCACCAGCGGTAGGCAAGACGATGGGCAGAACCAACGCTTCTGTCACAGGCACCTCCTCCAACCACAGTACACTTCCGGATTACGCCGAAGGTTCTCAGAAGGCCACATGGCCAGTGGCCTCAAGCACTGAGACTATGGCAAAGGCCCAGATGCAAGGGCCTAGCAGGGTTGGATCTCCACAACCAGAGAACATGGATTACGTACGCAAAGCCAAGGTTCGCATTAGCGTACCACGCAAGACCTTCCTAGAGAGTTGTGCTCAACAGATCAGCGTGTCTGTCAGCTCCCCTCTTATCAAAGAGCATGAGTCAAGTGCTTCTTTGATCAGCAATGCCCAAGCGACCACTATCGACACTCCATCTTCTCTGATTCCCATGGTTTGCGAGAAAAGAGTGGAAGTCTGTAAACGCGAGTCTCCATGTGGCTCTACTCCAGACGTGGGGTTGTCGAGTGGAAAGCCATCAAAACTTAACTTCCTCGTGGCTGGCAGCGGTGAAACCTTGCTCACTGTGAGCGCCCTGGGAGCCGACGCCACTGCTGCCGCCGAGAAGAAGAAAGAGGAGGAGCACAACTACTCGCTGTTCCTGACCAGGGCGAGGCTTGCGGGCAAAGCTCCCGCCGACATGGCGGAAGACGAAGACGACGAGGAGGAGGAGGAAGAGGAAGAGGGTGAGGAGGAAGAGGAAGAGGAGGAGGCAGAGGGGGTGGACTTGGACGATGAAGACCACGATGAAGGGTTTGGCAGCGAGCACGAGCTTTCGGAAAATGAAGAGGAAGAGGAGGAAGAAGATGACGATTATGAGGGAGACAAAGATGATGACATCAGCGACGCATTCTCAGAGCCAGGTACAAACCGGCGTGTCGATGAACTTATTCGAGCGAGCGTCTTGACAGACGTTTATCTTTTACGTGGGTTTTCATTATAGGTCTCGCTACACACAACAGGCTAATTACTTACAAACATATTTGAAGCTTAGACCTAGTATAAACTCTTACTGACGAGACGTTACGATAACACTACATGTCTAGGGATTGTTAAGTCAGGCTGCAGCTGAGGTGGCAGGTTTATTTATTTATCTTTTAAATAAACCTTTTCTCTGTCCGTTTCTGCTTCTTGTGCCTTCGATGTTTATTTTTTTTTTGTCTCTTGTCGATCTGAACTTTCTCCTCTCTTTCGAGCAGGATGTGATGCTGACATGGTCGAGGACGTTAAAGGTCTGACAGCCGGAATTTCCAGAAAGAGGGGTAAGCGCCGATACTTCTGGGAATACAGCGAGCAGCTCACCCCGTCTAAGCAAGAACGTATGCTAAAACCTTCCGAGTGGGACCGAGACACCCTTCCCAGCAACATGTATCAAAAGAATGGCCTGCATCATGGTGAGATGATGAGACAAACGGGGTTCGTACAAGGTGCTTTTGAAAAGCCAAATTCGTTTGTACGAACCCTAATGTTATTACTTACACACAGCGGTTAGCGTAACGTTAGCTCTCTTGGTAGAAAACAGGAAATCTTTAAAGATTAAGGTCCAGAATTTAGGTTAAATGAAGTGTCGCTAACCTTTGTGTATAGATGGTTAGCTTAATCAGTCACAGATAGAAAGTCCAATGAACTCAAGTCACATAGCTGAGGACATGTAGAAGTTCAGGTGTTAAATAAAGGTTGCTATTTGTTATATTTCATGAATGAAAAATGACTTCACTTAACATTAGCCCTGTTAGTTTTTCTTAGGGCAGAAAAGGTAGGGTTCGCATTTAATTAAACAAACCTTCCGGTTTAGGCCACGCCTACTTCCCCCGTTCAAATCCGAATAAAGATACAGTACTAAATTGATACAGATAAAGAGAGTGGCATTGCATTACACCCCTATTACATACATAACCTTCTGTTTTTCTTTCTCAGGAAAATACACACTAAAGAAGTCGCGGCGGACAGACGTAGAGGATCTCACCCCCAACCCACGGAAGCTGCTTCAGATCGGGAACGAATTGCGCAAACTTAACAAGGTGATTAGTGACCTGACCCCTGTTAGTGAGCTGCCCCTGACTGCTCGCCCTCGCTCTCGAAAGGAGAAAAACAAGTTGGCGTCCAGGTAAGCTTCTCTACACACCACTGTTTTCAGGAGCTGCTTTTCGTTCCTCCCCCACTATATTCTCTCGTCACTTGCAAAATTTTGCTCCAAACAAACCTCACCAGGAGATTGTTTGGACAAAGGTGTGCTAGCGCAAAGTTTCACCATCTTATGACTATGATGTTCTTTCTTATGTGAGTATAAGCAATCAAAACCTTCCCCAGGACCAGTGACTTTCCATGGATTTGGCATAAAATGGAGATGAAAGGGCTATTTTTCTTTCCCACTCCATACACTTTTTTTTTTTTTTTTTTAGGCGGTCTCTTAATGATTGCATAATCTGTGTGTTTGAAGTACTATCTTTAGCTATGTTTAACAAAATACATTTGCTTGTAGTCCTCATCTTCTCTGGAGTGAGAAAGACATGAATATAGGTCATTGCATACAGAAAAAGAAAACAGTACGTGCCATATTAGCCGCTGTTGCTAGCAACTGTGATATGTCAAAGCAACCTCCACATGGAAACGGGTCAAATTCATTGTAAACCAATGCAAGTCTAAGGAGAAATGCTGGTCTCTCAGATCAAATTAGCTGTAACTCGCCTTACGTTTTCATAATTAATTTCTACTTAGCTACTGTAAGTTACTTCATTATATAAACTTAGACTTAAACTTAGCACTTACTTAAAAAATGTACTACTCGTGCTTAATGACACGTGTAGTGTCAAATATGAAGAACATTATGACAATTCAGGCCAAGTTAAGGTTATAAGGTTCGATGTACTAAACGGTAGCCTGAGCTGTAAACAAATCTAACCAGTGACTTAGATAACTTGCTTAAAGTCAGAATGTTTTGACTTTTTGCAGTTGAGCTTAACTTAAGATGGCAGTGCCGTCTGACTTGAGGAATATATCTTTGTAGAAAAACCTACACTCATCTACACCTCAGCTTGTGTGAAACCCACCCCCCCCCCCCCCCCTTACTTTCACAGTGAAATTTTCCTTCCTATTTAGCATATTTCTTTGCAGGAAGATATGGAAGGCTTTAAAAACGTGGCAGTAACCATAACTTCCTTCAAGCTAGCATTGGTGAGAAACTTGTAAGATTTCTCAGGTGGGAAATCTCGAGCACAGTGAACATAACTACAGAAAATTGTTAGTGAATTACCACGGTGTAGCTTCAGTTTGCACACGGTACTTGATAATAATACACATAACCTTCCAATAATACAGTAAGCTGTTCTTCTTGCATGCAATATCGGCAGTATTTATTACAATGAACATGGGAAAGAACCAAATTCTAAATCATGAGTGGTCCACTACCTAGACAAATCACAAACTTAGAATAGGGTAATCCTGAAATAGTCATTCAGAGGGTGTTGGGTCTGACGTTGTACACAATTTGTGGTTGTATGCCAGCTCAAATGTGTCAAATATCATCATGTCCCAACTTCACGCATGAAACGGCACCGCAACTAGAAACAGCGCTGAAGTGAATACATGGCGTTTTTTAAAAAAGGCAATCCATATGAGAAACTGATGCAAGTGACACTTTACCTAGCCGAGGATATAATACCCCATCAGAAAGGTTTATAACGAGGGTTCTAAGCAACTTCTTCCTCGTTACGACTTCCTGAACGGAGAGATACGTGCAATAAAAACCTAAGTAAATTAAAGTAAGTTTAAGATAAGCGTTTAGATGAGCTACGTTAAGTGTGTTTATAGTTATGTTAACTATCTAGCTGGTACATTTCAAGCTGATTCATTCGTTAATGCTAATCCTCTGGTATCTTGAAAAGGTTGCTTTTTGATTAAAAAAATATATATATCTATCCAATTCGTCTACGTTGGCAACAAAAGTCGGAGTGACCACTAGCGACGCAATTTGGGCTAGCAAGCAATCAAAAAAAAAAAAAGTTGAGTCAAATTTTATGTAAAAGAGAAGCAAAGGTTTGTGGCGTCTACCTACAGGAGTGAGGGACGTGGCAGGGTTTTTTTTGGGTTTTTTCCTCACTGTGAAACATTGTGGGTTTATTTGGTTCTCAAAAGAACAGCACTAGTGCTGTCGCCATTCTATTTTGGTACATCCCAACATCACATCATCATATTAAACACGCATTTTCCCTCCAAATTTTCATTTTTTTAGTTGGAATACATTTGATTTTTGGTCAGTATTGCCCAAGTATCTCATTTTTGATATTTGCCCAAGTATCTCATTTTTTATTTTAGATTTTAGGTCAAGTATCTCATTTTTTATTTTAGATTTTAGGTCA
>JANDJT010000081.1:21438103-21453984 GCA_024331685.1 Stegophilus panzeri | reverse complement strand
TGAGAGACACCAGACCCAACAATACAGACGAGCTGAAGGCCGCTATCAAAGCAACCTGGACTTCCAGAACACCTCAGTAGTGCCACAGGCTGATCGCCTCCATGCCACGCCGCATAGATGCAGTAATTCTTACAAAAGGATTAAAGCCACGACCGAGTATCAGCGCATAAGTTAACATACTTTTCACAAGGTCGACATTTCTGTATTATAAATTCTTTATTTGAATATTTTGAGATACTGGATTTTTGATTTCCGTGAGCTGTAAGCCGTAATCATCGAGATTAAAAGAAAAATAGGCTTGAAATATTCCACTTTGTGTAATGAATCCAGAATATCAGAAGGTTCCACTTTTTAAATTAAATTATGGGGGTGGGTTATTAACTTTTCCACAATATTCTAGTTTTTTTTGTTTTTGTTTTTTTTTAAACGCGCCTGTAGTGTTATAATAAATAATGACCTATATGCCTTTTCAGATTGGAGATCTGAAAGAAGATCTGAATAATGGCTGGCTTTCTATTCCATTTTTTTTTCCTTTCTTTCTTTACCCTTGTGCAGTGCAGCCACCAGTAGCTGGCCAGACTTCAGACTTTGTGAACCAGATCCTTGAGAATACAGGCAAGGGTGACCCCACTGGAGGTCTAGTGGGACTGCGTGTGCCCACACTGAAAGTGTAGAGGCATATACAGATAGTATTCTGAAGCACACTCGAAGCCATCCACGCCATTCCTGTCTCACACTGTAACGGCCCAACACTCTGCATGCCCATGTCAACAGGAGATGCTCAAAATGCTTAATGTGGATACATGCATATGAACACCTGTCTTTCTGTGCATACGTATGTATATGTTCACCTTCCACGCACCTACAGAAATCTCTGCACTCAGTAGTCTCAGTTTCCTTACCACGTGTGCATGTGGCTGGTTAAAAAAAACAACAAAAAAACCCCAAAACCTCCATCTGCAAGCCGCCATTTTGCAAAATTCAGAAGCCAATTTACGAGATACCTCCCGGAAAGTATCGTCAATTTAGAGATGAAGACGCAACTGGTTCCTGCTGTAGCCATTTTTTCCTTGTGTCCAGCAGATGCCCCCTTTACTGGATTCAGAAAGCAGAAATGTTTTCTTTAGGGAATATAGTAACATTATGATCAGTAATTAAGACTCATGGTTAGGGGAAAAAAAAAAAAGAAGACATTTTAGAGAGATTAACTAATTGTCATATTTCACCTGGTCAAGTAAGAAAAACAACAACATTTATCTAAGCCTCTGCTTTCCTATTCTAGTATTGCGGCATTTGCAGGATTGAACAAGTTACACCCTTATATGCCAATTCTGACAAAGCCAATGCAAACACAAACATCTGAATCATCTTCCTTTATTGGAAACCAAGCAAAAGATTGACAGTAGGCATATAAATTAAGGACAGGGGTACAGCATGACAATTAGGATAGGACTGGGCTTGAATGTTCTGTTCCTTTTGTCTTGGTGGTCTCAGGGTGACTAGAGAGAGATTATTGACTGACTGGAGAAGATGGTCCATTTAAACCTTCGTTAACTGAGAAGAACTATTATTTTTTACTGGTGACTCCACCCACTTTGATCAAAGTGCCCTCGCGTCAGGTGACCCCGGACGTTTTTTTTCCGAGGTCGCATCGAAGGGGCTCAAAAGTCGATTCCCCCGACTCGGTCTTGTTCATATTTGTACTTTTTATTAAACAGTAAGATTCATCGTGCCTTGTAGATGTTGAGGGGATAGCGAATCTCACTTGAAAGCAAGTGGACCATGCTTCAAGGAGAAGAAGAGCTGCAGGGCGCGTCAGACCTGCGGGTTTGTCGTGTATTTCAGCTCGGTTAAGATACTCTGAATGAACGTAGGAAAAAATATTGATTTATGCCACAGAGTCTGTGTTAGGTAAAAATAAGATGGCTCTGACAAATATTTCTTTCCTCTCTCTATTTTGGTACTTCATTTAAGTGGAGAATGGATGGATGGATGGATGGATGTGTGCGTGTGCGTGTGCGTGCGTGTGTGTGTGTGTGTTTTGAGGGGGGTGGGGGAGGGTTTCTTTTAAGACAACTTCATATATATATTAAATACGAAAAAGAGATTTGCACACTATATTCAGATTGTTTTGTTTTTGTACCAAAGACATGCAACGTAAATTGGCAACTAGCCAGTTTCAGTAAGGTTTTGCACAGCTATCCTGACACCGTATTGAATGTAGGAAAAAAAAAAACAACAAAGTTGTAGGGTCATGGATTTTCAACGAACTGTGAAATATGCTTGGGTCCAATTATCTACAGAAAGAAGCATTCATTCGCATCGTCCTAGAGCTCTTGCGCTGTTCTTCAGCTCTCAAGTTGAAGCGTTGCTTTGGAAACCTTTGTACTAGGATCAAGCAGTTCAGTTTCCCACCATTGCAATTTTGTCCATTAATGCTTTTAAAACTGTAGAGCTGAAGATGCGTCGTTTTGTTTTGTTTTCTTCTTTTGTAATTGCATATGTATGACGTTATCAGAGAACCAAAATGTTCACTTTAATATTAATATTTTACAATTAATATTCTTTCAATTTTACGGAGGAGAATAAGCATACAACAAATACATTATTTTGCGTATGTCGTGCGTGTAGTCCGTAATTCATGCATACACGTACTTGTATTGATAAAATGGTACCTTTTCAATGCGTCTGTTAATAAGCATGACTCATTTCTATAGCTTTATATTCAGTGAATAACCTGGAAATAAGAAACAACAACAACAAAAAAGACTTATTCTCTGTATTTTTGTAATGGTTACCTTGAGGTTTTCTGTTTTAATGTTCTATGAGCATATCTATAAACCTTGTTGGAGAAAGGCTTTGATGAATTTATCATCAGCAGCTCATACTCCAAAATATTTCCAACCCGGATCCAGTCATAGGCTCTTCCTTGTCCATGCCTAAAAAAGAGTGCTTACTTATACTTTGAGGAAGGAAAGCATTGAGAGAGAGAGAGAGAGAGAGAGAGAGAGAGAGAGCGCGAGAGCGAGCGAGAGAGAGAGAGCGAGTGAGAGCTTTATAGTTGCATCATGATGGCTAGCTGCTGCACCTTCATACTTATCCAGTGTGAACATGCAGAACTGCATGTTATCTGAAAAAAAGAAAAGAAAAAACAACAACAACAACAAAAAAAACTTGATTGAGAGTCATGGTTTGTCTTTGGGTGTTCGTGGAGCTCTTATTTTTGATTGAATAAAAGAAGGGAGAATATTTTCCTCTACAACCCCTACGATATTTAAGCTAAAAAAAAGTTTCCTACACCATTGTAGCTCATAGTTGTTCTCTCTTTTTCTTTTTCTTTTTCTTGTTTGTTTCATTTGGCAGCGTAGCAGATTTTGTACATACCATTCATGTTAGATGCTATTGTAATTTGCAGTGTTCTCTTTATACTTAGAAATGAGAGATATCTTCTATATTTATCTTGTGTATATACAAATATACTATATTTCATGTAAGATAACTAAAGCACTTTGTCTAGACAAAAAGAGAAGAGGAAGAGAAAAAAAAAAAGGAAAAAAAGCGCGTTCTTTTCCTTCCATTTGCTGCTAAATCGGCCTTGTTTGAATGCTGCAGTGAGTACTTGACTTTTACCATCTTTAACCAAGACAGATTGACAGTGAAGTCTCGAGAGGACAGGCCCACGTGTGACAAGTCAAGTGTCACAAACTCCATTTGCCTTTAGTAGACATTTCCTATGGAAAAGTGCAAATTCTGTTTTGTGGTGTTCTTCAGGTTGATGTACAGTATTGACATGTTCTCTCTGGGCATTGCCAGAGGTGAATATTGTTATCAATAATTTTTTTTTAAAGAAGTAATTTGTACCTAATGGGGGAAATCTGAGGTGTTTGAGGACGCGTCAGCTCCTTATTAGTGGCTCAGAAAAAAGAAAAAAACAAAAACAAACCTATATCGTTGTACTGTAAGGCAAATCTCGTTTGCCATAGGGAATTAATCAGACTACATCCTGTATGCCTTTCCAAACACCCATCCATTCTTGATAGAAGACAAGGCTATAAAAGCTTTGTTGCTGTGACGACATCTCCTGGGCCTTCGTCGCGCCATCTTGAACTAAAGCTTCGTAGCCTGGCGTTGGCGCTCAATAGTTATGACCAATTTGTAATTTAAAAGGAAAAAAAAAAAAAAACCCACCAAAAAAAATTTAAAAAACAACCAAACACTTGGCAAGTGATAACGAGTATGAGGATTTTAAGGTGGAGGTGCATGTTTATAAGTCAGTGGCCTGCTGTAGTGGGAAAGTATCCGTGTTTGTCTTCGACTCTCGTGTTCTTATTTCAGGTTCTTGCTTTTGATGCGACATTGCGAGTTTAAGTGTTTAACTCAGAGACTCTGTGGCATTCGAACAGTTAAGGAAATAGTTGTTATTCAAAGCCAGTAATTTAATTCTTTTTCTTTTTTTTCTGTTGTTTTTGGTTTTTAAATCGAAGCATGAAACAGAGCTATCGCATCATGTGAGTTTTACGTATAGTTTAAGTTCGAGTTAATATGGGGCCTCTGCTGCAAATCTGGTTAATCAAAAGAAGTTTGAATTTCTGATCTTCAAAACTTTTTTTTTCTTTTTTCTTTTATTATACATACTTTATCTTAAGCTGGGATATATTTGAAATACCAATTGTTTAGTTAGAGTACATAACAACTTTTTAGTTTATTTTATTTTGCATGTATTCCTTCATTGTATTTGCTTCATACTCCTCCAACTGATACTGCTTTTCCAAGGTAGAAATAACGATCCAACCAGCAATTTTATTGTTTTTTGTTCATTTGATGTATTTTTTTTTGTTTTGTTTTGTTTTTGCATATTATCCTGAGTCTCATTTACCATTTTATCTTTTATTATTGCCAGATTACAATCTTAAAACGAGTAAGCTAGCTATTGAATCCAAATTGTGCTTCTATTTGTTGTCTGCACTATATAAAAATTAAATGAATGTTTGTTTTGGGTTGAAGCTGCTTAATCATTTTGTAAAATTGTACAGAAGATCAGTAATCATTCCTTGTTCTGTTTGACGTGTGTGTGTGTGTGTGTGTGTGTGTGTGTGTGTGTGAGAGCCCACTCCTAACTAAAATATTTTTATTGTTTAAGTATTTGCCACTGTATTTGTACAAAGAACGGCCAGTTGGAATCCTAGTAGAAAGTTACTGAAACTTTTTTTGCATAATTCTCCAAAATGGCTACAGTACACGTTTGGAAAAAAAGAGAGCCGTTTGCATTCACGTGTTTTCCGTTTCATTTGTAATTTTGGCATGCTTAGTTTTCTTTTGTAAATATATGTCCTGAGCATGTGAGAGACATTGCTCTAAGTGGTGCATTTTTGTATGTCTTTGTAGTAAAACGGGATGTTGCTTTAGTTCTCGACGTTCCCAGTAAAGAAATGTTTGCTCCGTTTTTTTTTTTTTTTGTTTGTTTGTTTTTGGTTTTTTTTTTTATACTAAGAAATTGTATCTAATAATGTTCAGGTTAAGTCTAAAAGTTGTTCCTTTTTTGGTGGCCATAATTTACTATTAAAGGATTATAAATGGTTTAGAGCATTTGACAAACATTTATTATGAGAGGCAACCTGTCTTACTGTTGCTAAATAAACATGCCCATTCTAGTGTATTTAACCTATTGGATGGTTGTCTGTTATGTTGTTTTGTCAGTTTGTTTCTCGTGTAATGACCTTTTGACCGAGCGTTTTTGCTTTTATTTTGTTACTAATTAAAAAACCTGAAAAATTGTTGCACAGAAGTAGGTGTGTGAGATTAGTTGCTTAAACACCATCGCTTCGAGAGTACTATAGAATGGCATTCCTCAAGATTGTTTGCCTGTAAATGTTCTTTTGAAGTTTTTTTTTTTTTTTTTTGGTACCGTTTCATGAATATCTGATTATTCGAGCATGATGACAAAGTTGTGCATGCTGACTTAAGTCACTTCATACAGTACAGAGTAATTGACCATCCAATGAGCCTGTTTTAAGGAGAATCAACAGTCATGGCTAAAAGTATTGGCTGTGACATAAATTTTGTGTTTCGCACAGGTTTGCTGCTTCAGTTAGTGTGGTGTTGATTCACATTGTTTCTAGGTTATTGTGCAGAGTGATCAGATGTATTATTTTTTTTTAAATAATTGCAAAAAGCATTGGCCAAAAAAAAAATAACTTTATCAGAAAAAAACCCACATTTCATTGGGGTTTTTTATTGGCCCTGTAACAAAACGACCAGCTAACATCATTAAACTGATCATCAGCACATAGGAAAGTACTAGTGAACGAGTACTAGTCAGGTGAAATCACTATCGTTCTGATTGGATTATAAGAGGACTGCTGTAAAAGGAGGGAAGAAGCGCTTCCAGTCGTTGTGGTGGTGTTCGTAATGGTTACCTCCAAAGAAAGACGTGCAGCCATCATCGCTTTGCATCAAAATGGTCTCGCATGCAAGGAAATTGCTGCAAAGAATATTGTACCTGAAAGAACCATTTACCAGATCATCAAGAACTTCAAGGAGAGAGGTGAAGAACTGCAGTGAAGAAGGCTTCAAGACGTCCCAGAATGTCCAGCAAGTGCCAAGACCGTGTCCTCCTGTGGAGTCGGCTACGGAATCGTGTCGCCACCAGTGCAGAGCTTGATCAACACTGGCAGCAGGTGGGTGTGAGTGCATCTGCATGCATAGTGAGGCGAAGACTTTTGGATAACGGCCTGGTGTCAAGCAGGGCATCAAAGAAGCCACTTCTCTCAAAGATAAACATCAGGAAGTACAAGGATTGGACAGCAGAAGACCGGTGCGAAGTTATTTTCTCTGATGAAACTCCCTTCTGTCTGAGACATCCAGAGAAGAAAAGCTGACCGCTAGCGTGAGTCCTGTCTCGTTCCAACAGTGAAGCATTCTGTGAGACCATCCATGTGTGTGGCTGCTTTTCATCCAAGGGCTCTCTTACAATTCTGCCCAAAAACCCTACCATGAATAAAGAATGAGCAATTTCTCCTGACGATCCAGGAGCAATTTGGTGGTACATTTTTCCAGCATGGCGGAGCACCATGTCTCAAGGCAAGGGTGATAATGAAGCGACTCGGAGATCATTTACATTTGAAATTTTGGATCCGTGGCCAGACAACACCCCGGATCTTAATCCCGTAGAGAACCTGTGAACCTGTCAGTCCTCAAAAAGCGACTGGACGAACTGAAGCCCACAAATTGTATTCAAACTCCAGCACTAATAAGGCAAGAATGGATCGCCATCAGTCAGGATTTGTCCCAGAAGCTGATATCCAGTATTCCTGAGCGAATTGCAGAAGTTATAAAGAACGAGGGTCAACACTTTAAATATTGACACTTTCCATATATTACATGTTTTTGCCAAAAAACCCAAAAAAAACCCGTTAAAACTTATGAAATGCTTCATTGTTTTCCAGTATACCATAGAAACGTGAAAAAAATGCTACAAACACTGAAGCAGCAAACTTCTGCGAAACACAACGTTTATGTCCCTGCCGTTACGTTTGGCCATGACTGTACACACCAATCACGTCACTGACCTTAAATGATGAGCACAAGGGGGATGTATTATAAATGCCGCACAGATTTCGATGTAGACGTAATTCAGTGGCACTCCAGCTGTTTGTGATTGCAGAAACTTCCAGCTGAAAAAGACCCTCCTTGCACTTGGTTTAACAACTTCTTCAAATTATAAAAGAATTTGTTTTGGTTTTTTTTTTTTTTTTTTTTCAAATGATGCCTGCAAAATCAGGTGCCTTATTCAAACAAAAGGAATATCCGAACTTGATTTTTATCGATGTTTTCTAAGGAAATCAAGACTTCAGCCCATTATGCCAAGAATTAAAATCGAGATTTTTACCGTGTTGAGCTTTCTGTAGAATGAGAGCTGTTGCTGCTTTGCCTCAGACAGTTTTCATGTAAAGATGAATGTAGTCTTCCTTCAGTGAAGAATTCAATATGTTAAGCTTGTACATTATGACTCGTGGAACATTCTCGTTGAGACACCATTCAAAGAGTGCTGCAGTCATAATGTAGACTTGTTTTAAAATGTTATTGTTAATATACACACTTTGTTTTTTTTTTCTTTCTTGTTTTGTAGATGAATGCACAAGTCTGAACTGTTTTTACCTTCTTTTTTTTTTTTCCTCCCTGTAATCTTTACTTGCCATCACACTTCCTGTACTTTCATTTCTTTTCTCAGCTTGCTGACAGTGATATCAAGTTGAAAAAAAAGAAACTTTTTTTGTTCTCCATAATTCCAGAATGATACATGAGAAGGTCTTGCTGAAATACGTTTAGCAGACCTGTAGTGGATTAAAGACTTCCGTAGGGCCCTCTGAGGAGCTTGGAAAGACGATGTCAGACTTTGTAAGCATTGTGTCCCCTCATCAATGTTCAAGATTACTGTGCCTCTCGATTCTTCTGGTTCTACTGTTCCTCTGATTTACCATGTGTGACTTTACTCGGAACAGTGTTATTTGTGCACCAACGGAAATGGCCTTGACCAGTTTACTCTCCAACGAACAGAAATCCCAGTTTTCCAGATACAAATCAACGACACAAGTAGACATGTCTGAAATAGATCGATCCGAGATCCTGTTTCGATGGATAAGAGGGCAGGAAGCAAGAAGACTGTATAGTTTTCGCTCATATGTAAGTGAAGCAGTTGACGTTCCACGTGTACAAGCTGACAGCATGTTTTCCCTGACCGCCTCCGTCGAGACGTGCAGAGTCTTCTCTCCATAGCCGCATCGCTTCCCTCCATGCTTTTGGACGTAAGGAAGCTCTTAATTTGTGCAAAACAAAATATGGACTTTGGGTAGGAGTCCTGTGTCGCTGCCCATTGGTGCTGAATTTTGAAAATACATACTTGAACACCCTCGGTGGTATGAGAGCTGTGACTTAGCATCTGTTGTCAGGCTCATGGACCTTTTTTTTTTTTTTTTCTTTCTTTTTTTTTTTTCTTTTCTTTTTTCCCCCTCCTCGCAAGAAACTGTGCTGGACAGTGGACAATTTGACATCAGCTGGAGCCACTATAAACACCCGTGCCAAGGCCTCGTCCTCTTTAAAGGATGACTACGATGGGCATGGACAGAACCTGCGGTCGGGTGGGAGAAGGGTGTGTAAATGTAGCGGTGGTAGCTCTTCTTGTGTGTGTGTGTTTGTTTGTTTGTTTGTTTGTTTGTTTTTTACTTTAAGGAGGACATTGGAGCACTAGTAGGGTCACCTGGACTGTTGGCCCCAGTTTTCTCGACTGTGTCCTGAACACGTTCAGAAGACAACCACACAACCTGATGATAACAGAACCCCTGTATTTTTTTTCTGAGCACCACATTCACACATCACACTGCAATGATTTACATCTCCTTCCAAACTTTGCCAAATTTCGATCGTTCTTGCTAATTATTGACCTTCGGCGTGTGGTTTACAAAGAGCTAAAACGAACCAACCCCCCAACCCCCTTCCCCCTCCCAAAAAAGGCTTTGCTTGTTTTGAAACCCATACAACGTTCAATTTTCAATTGAAGGAATCGTCAGCCATTTGGTGAAGAAGAAGAAGAAGAAAAAATTTCACAATTCATTACCTTGATGTCATGCTTCTGATGTTGTATGGTATTCTACTAGATAAATTAGCATGGGATCTTTTTAAGTAGCTAGTACTGTGTGTGTACTCCCCCAAGTGTAAAATCTCTTTTTGTCACAGTAGGAAGGCTGTATTTCATTGCGAAGTGCTCTGTTCTAGATCTCTTGGTGATTCTAAAGCAGAAACCTGCAGTGTATCCTACTGAAACTAACAGTTACTTGATCCTATTAGCAATGTCTATATTTGTAGTTCACATATATGCCTGTTCAAATACAATATCTTAACAGTTGTTCTATTTATGTTTCAGTGTTGTGCTGGATTTTTTTTTTTTTTTTTTTTTTTTTTTTTTTTCTCTCGTTTTTTTTTTTGTTTTTTTTTTTCATTTTTAGAGGCACAACTGGTTGGAAAAGAACTCGGTTACTTGAGCATTGTTAATGTACAGATACGAAGTAGACTTAAAATCCGTTGTGATGAATTTTGAACACGTGTCTACTTGTGCTATTGTGCCTCTTGTTTCTTTCTCATTTTGTATTATCCGTAATTATGTCTCTGCATTGTATCAGCCCGGAGTTGGTACCACAATTTTGCTTGTAACCATGATAGTCTAATGCTATTATTGATTTTAATATCACAAATAAAAATTAGACACGGCAGTATTTTAGTTTCTGTGCTTTTAATTTACATTTCTATCCTGATATCCAAATGGCCCGGATAACCACAAACCCCGTCTTACTCCGTATATTTTCTAGCTTATGACCCCTCTCGCTCCGTCTCTCTTTTTGCCCTCCTTCAAGACAAATATTTGTCGTTGTCCGCATGGCACAGCAATCCTTAACCAAAATTCCCATGTGGCCCAGTAATATAATAAATCAATAGTTATGACTCACTCAGTTGAATCACTGCTCCAGTCTCAAAGGGACTATCGTATTGTCCCTTACTAACTTTGTTTTCCCCGGTCCCTACACTGCAACTGCTTTGATCTTGGAAATAGTCATGCAGTCTCTCTGAATAAAAAAACAATAGGCGTGTTTTCCCTACATGTGTTTTCATACACTTAGGACAAAGTGGAAAAAGTGATCTCAACAAGACATTTAGTCATTTAGGTTCCACAAACTATTTACAATGTGATCACAGTGGGGAAAAAAAATGTAAACTGATCTCAATTCTAAGCTTTATAGCTTCTATAAATATTACATAAATATTCTTTGATAAATATGCAAAAAAGTAATGTTCATCTGCCTAATCTGTAATTGGGAAAGAAATTGAATCTCTAGGGAGAAAATGGAGGTTTCAACAAGACCACCAAACATACAGTCAAAATAACCTTGTATGGCCTAGCTGATCTCCTGACCTGAATCCTGTTGAAAATGTATGCAGAATTTTGAAATTCTAAGTCCCTGAGAAGGAACTAATTACCCCCTTAAACTTAAAATCTGGTTGTGCTGACTTTAGCAGCAATAACTGCAACCAAATGCTTCCAATAACTGGAGATCAGACTTTCACTTACTTCTAGGACTAGGATTTACTCCTATATTTTGGATCATTGTCTTGCTGCATAATCCAGTTGCGCTTGAGTTTCAACTTCTGGATCGTAGGTATGATGTTCTTTTTGTGGATTTCGGTGTTTGGTTTACGCCAGATGTAAAGGGACCCCTGTCTTCCAAATAGTTCCACTTTCGACTCCTCAATCCACAGAACATTTCCCCAAAAGGTTTGAGGATCATCAGGGTGTGTTTTGACAAAATTCAGATGAGCCTTAATGTTCTTCTGGGTTAGCAGTGGTTTTCACCTCGCCGCTCTTCCATGGATGCCATTTTTGCCCAATGTCTTTCTGATAGTGGAGTCATGAATAGTGACATCTATTGATACAAGACAGGCCTGTAGTTCCTTTGATGTTGTCCTTGACTCTTTTGTGATTTCCTGGACGAATCGCTGCTGTGCTCTTGGAGGAATTTTGGAAGGTCGGCCACTTCTGGGAAGGTTCGCTACTGTGTCGAGTTTTTCCATTTGGAGATAACGGCTCTCACTGTGGTTCTTTTGAGTCCCAGAGCCTTTGAAATAGCTTTGTAACCCTTCCCAGACTGATGTATTTCAATCACCTTCTTCCTCATTATTTCTGGAATTTATTTCAATTTTGGCGTAGTGTGTTACTGAGTAAGACCTTTCAACCGAATTTGTGTTGCTGAAAAAGTTGTATGTAAGTGCTGATTTGATTGAACAGGGTTTGCAGTAATCAGACCTGGTTGTGTCTAATCCAGCTGAACTCCATTATGAATGCAGTTTCATAGATTTGGGGAATTAGTTACTATGGGGGCAAATACATTTTCGCACAGGCCCAGTTGTTATTGGATAGTTTTTTTGCTTCAATAAATAACATTATCGTTTAAAAACTGTATTTTTTGTTAAAAACTGGATAGGCTCCAGGCTCCCTGCAACCCTGTGTAGGATGGTTGGAATGTTCTGCCAATCAAAAGATTTGGACACACTACATTGAATATATTTTTTACTGTATGAGACATTTTGATAAAAAATGGTTTATAGTTTAAATTTATTTCTAAGACAAATGTACACTCACCATCCACTTTATTAGGAAGACCTGTACACCCTCTCATTAATCCAATCAGCCAACCATGCAGATACAAGTCAAGAGCTTCACTTAATGTTCACAATGGAATGGGGAAAAGCGTGATCTCTATGACTTTAACCGTGGCATGGTTGTTGCTGCAGCTGGGCCGGTTTGAGTATTTCATAAACGGCTGGGATTTTCACATGCAGCAGTCTCTAGAGAATGGCGCAAAAAACAAAAACCATTGCGGGAGCGACAGTTCAGTGGGTGGAAACATCTTGTTGATAAGGAAAATCGCCAGATTGGTTTGACCTGCCAGGAGGTCTATAGTAACTCAAATGATCACTCTTTACAACTGTGGTGAGCAGAAAAGCATCTCAGCATGCACAAAACTTCAAACATTGAGCTGGATGGGCTACAAGAGCGGAAGACCACATCGGGTTCTGCTCCTGTCAGCCAAGAACAAGAATCATGGGCACAGACTTATCAAAACTGAGCAGTTGAAGATTAGGGAAATATATATATATACACCTGGTTTATTTACAGTCCTCAACTGTCCAGTTTTGGTGTACTGCCCCCATGGTGTTCCTATTAGAGTGGACTGTGGGTGTAATAGTGAAGTGAATTTCCATGTAGAACTTTATTTCAGAACAATGCATTTATAAGAAGTTTTTTTTTCACTTTACTTGAAAGATTATTACTATAAAATAGTAGAAAGGACTAAAAATGTGAACATTAGACCGGTTAAGTTTTGAATTTGTTTAGAGGAGCTCTCCTTTCAGCTAAAAAAAAATGCGTTTTCGTTTTGTTTGGACATTTTCGCTCTACGAACCACAACAAAGATGGCGTCAGAACAAGCGTTTTCGTTTTGTTTGGACATTTTCGCTCTACGTACCACAACAAAGATGGCGTCAGAACAAGCGTTTTCGTTTTGTTTGGACCTTTTCGCGCTACGTACCACAACAAAGATGGCGTCGTCTTCTGACGTCTCCTTTCGAATATGTGTGCAAGAAATCATCAAATTTGATTTAGAGATTAAAGCTCTCATTCAGGTAGGGTGTAGGGTGCAAACTAATGTTTTTTCGTCATTAGTGTTCAGTAGTGCTAGTTAAATTGTAAATGTTTTAGCCTCACAGTAAATATGAGTAACTACGTAGATGAAATGAAACTGGATAAGTTTTGCTCGTGTTTCCACTTCGCTGTGTTTTTCATACCAGGATATTCGAGAATGTCGCGGTCCACACAGCGTGTTAATGGAGCTGAACGCTGCAGTGAAGGAAAAATCCAAGCACTTAACTCAACGAATACAGGTCAGGATATATACATTACATTTAACCCACTTACATTGTAAATGTACTAATCCGAATCGTTTAATTATATTCATGCTGAAGCCCCCCCCCCCCCCCCCAAAAAAAACAAAACAATAGATACATCACAGAAATTCTCATGGTTTCCACCACAAATACCATTACAATCCATCAGCTAATCATTAAAACCATTAGCTTTATTGGTCCTTAATGGTATCCACTAGACATAACATGCTACCAATAGAAGGTAACAAATTACCAGTAGAGAACCAAATGGACAATTCCAGTTTACAATACAATTTCCATTCTAACCATTAAACCATTACCTTTATTGGTCCTTAATGGTATCCACTAGACATAACATGCCACTGATAGAAGGTAACAAATTACCAGTAGAGAACCACAGGGACAATTCCAGTTTCCAATACAATTCCCATTCTAACCATTAAAACCATTACCTTTATTGGTCCTTAATGGTATCCACTAGACATAACATGCCGCCTATAGAAAGCAACAAATTACCAGTAGAGAACCACAGGGACAATTCCAGTTCTAACCATTACAAATCCTACGAAGGTTTCTATTGTTTTTCCGGCAGGGATACATTTAATGAACTTTCTAACTCGTCTGTAATTCAAACGCTTCCAGAGAAACAGGGCGTCCATCATCATCTGAGTAAAATGCTTCTAAAGCTGTAGGAGAATCGTGTAATTAATATTACGAGATGTTTAAAGCATAACATTTTATTCAACTGCGCTCTGAAGTTTGGATTGTATAACGTATTCCCAATCCTCTCGGCCAAGCACAGGAATCTGAAGCCCTGGAGATGATTTTTAAAATTTTTAATCAATCTTCAGCTGCATAGTTTAGTGATCCTGTGTCCACTGTAGCCTCAGATTGCTGTTCTTGGCTGACAGGATTGGAACCTGATGTGGTCTTCTGCTGCTGTAGTTCATCCACCTCAAAGTTTGACATGAAAGAGTGGTTTTTTTAAATGACCACAGTTTTTGATCAGCTACAGTGCACTAGTGTAAGTTCTACCTTTCCGGATAAATGCTGAAAACATATAAATAAAAATAAGCCATGTAACCTTGTCGTTATATTCCATATATAAAAGTTCAGCAACCCATACAGATTATGATTTGAAGTCGACCGAGTCGAAGATGCACGTCAGTTAGTCTTCGTATGCATGCATTTCGAATGATGAGTTTCTCAGAATGTACGAGGTTTTTATGAATACCGAATTTCTCGTGTGTAAATGCTCATACGAAGGATTTACAAATAAATCCATTCATATCCATCTTGATAAATGAGGCTCATTGTGTCTGAAATTTCACTTGATCGTTTTAATTTCTTTTTATAGAACTGTTGTATAAAATAAGTATCGCACTCGCGATCGTGCCGCTGTACTGTACAGCGATCTTGCTTAATTATATACACACAGTCCCTTATTACAACTTCATTTGGAACAGTATTTTTCTGTTTTCCAGTTTAAATTGATATTTGAGGATGAATATTTTGTTGATATTTTGTATAATTTCATGAGAATTTGTTTATTAATTAATCTAGTACTGTTTTTCTAGATGATACTAAGTCGCAACAACAACTAGAACAAAAAAAACCAAAAAAAACCCTACATGCCACAGGAAGCAGGAAGTGGGCAAAGTCTTAACTCTAACACTAAAGCAAGAGCTGGTGTTCTTGCTAGAAGTAAAGGAAAAAAAAGATGTTTAAAAAGAAAACTGCTGATTAACATATGGTAACATATGAAAACTATTGATTTAGATGACTATTTTCCTTAGAATTTAACACACTTCTTACCGAGCCTTTAAGACTGATACCGTATATATTAAATGGTGTCTGTTATGTAAGGGATTTGATAAGGAATTTATTTTCAAGAATTGCACAAGAAACCTGAAATTTTTGCGTTTAAATGGATCTTTCTTTCTACCTTTTTATCTAAACTGTACATGTGGACATGTACACGCCAAAATTAAACAGACAAATTAAAAAAAAATATATATATATATCTTAACCAGCCTAATTGAGTAATATAATTGCTGCACATTTTACTACTACATTAAAAAAACAAACCTATTGAATGAAATGTAGTAAATGCTCACACTACTATCTGTGGCTTTTTATCTGGCTTTTACTTTTTTGAGTGAAACTACGTGTTTTTCATTAAAAAAAACAACAAAAAAAACCCCTTTCTTTTTGCTGCTATTAAACCTTTTTTTCCCACATTTGATCTGACGGCTCTGTTGGACTTATTTTACAAGTGAAATTGTTTTCTTTAATATTGTCTCAACTGTGTTGGACCTGAACACAGTGCACGCAGCAAGTACTTGAATATATATTAAAAAGAAATCCATGTTGATCCCCCCCCCCCCCCC
>JANDJT010000081.1:21427330-21438085 GCA_024331685.1 Stegophilus panzeri | reverse complement strand
TTATTAGTTGCAGTCATCATATACAGATTGGTGACAAATTAAAGGAAAAACTTTAGAGGTTGCGCTCTTATGCTGTGGGCGGCATTTCCCGTACCTCCCGTACAATGTCCCGTACCTCCCTGTACCCCCTGTTCTAACACACCCACTTCAAATCAGGATGGGAGTTGGATGGATGAAAAGCTGAAAACTATTTGAATATGATTTGATTTGATTATGATTAACGTTTTCAGATGTCTTTTTCATTGTGTTTGAACTTTTCTTTGTTTTGTACAGTTTTACGATTTTGAAAACTCTCGACTCTAAATACAAATATCAAAAATTCACATCTAAAGATGACAGATTTGATGTAAATTAGGTACAAGATGAACAATCTGGGATTCCCCGGGAAATGTAGATGCTTTCAGAATGGTCAAAGTCAACGTTTAGTTAATCACAGTCATCCGCCAAGGATATTATGTTCTACTGATCTAGCTAAATCCATGAATTTTTTTTGACCACTTTGAAAGTGTCTACTTTTTTCCTGGGAATTTCAGATCTGTCACCTTTGGGCGAATTTACAGAAAAGCTCCATAATCGTCTTCTTTCCAGTACGACTTTTGTTGCAACAAACGATCGACTGATCAGTGCACCCTTTTTGGTGGTAGGATATGGAACAAATGGCTAAAGAACAAGATAAAGAGACCGATAAGAACAGTATTATGGCTGAAACAGAAGGTCATCACAAACAAATGTTAAGGTGAGAGGCTCAGGGGACTTGTGCTCTTTGCATGCTGTACTTTTCATGTTGCCGGTATATTTACTGTCATGGTTGTTTTTGCACCTCTCTACCAGTAACCAGACAGCATGGAGGAAAGCCAACTTGGCCTGCAAGCAGGCCATCGATAACCTGGAAAAAGACGAGCTAGTACATGGCGGAGACTCGTCATTAAGGCAAAGGTAAGTCATGTTCTCAGTGCTACATGTTGAGGGGAAAACAAACTGCTTTCGAATGGCTTTAAATACTTGCTACTTAATTGAAGTCATCAGATGTACATTAATTGTTTTTGGAGTGAGTTGGATATGAGGAAACCCAGTCTAGCAATAACGATCTTCATAGACTACAGAACATATAGCACTGAGCACATTCTAGAACAGGGAAATACAGTGAATAGGCTTTAAGGCACAAAGCTGTAGAACTGTGGGTTGTTTACGGCAACGGACGAAGAAAGAGACAACGCCGCACTCAAAGTAGGAATGGTACAAGACTGGACGGATAGGTGACGAGCTCGCTAAGCAAGTTACAAAAAATCCTATTCAGTAGTTAATCTTTGGTAGCCTTCAGATATTACTGGAAACAGCTGTAATTATGGTGAATGGTCTGCACTTATATAGCGCTTTTTTAACCATAGCGCTTTACACTGGTTTTCATTCACACACACACTCACGCACCAATGGTAGCAGAGCTGCCATGTAAGGCGCTAACTTGCCATCGGGAGCAACTTGGGGTTCAGTGCTTGCCTAAGGACGTGGGGTCAAGTGGGCCAAGAATCGAACCGACAACCCGCTCTACTACCTGATCCACAGCCGTCCCACAATTAGATCAGTGCTGTGTTTGAATCTGGATAAGAGTGAAAAGCTTTTCCAGTTAATGGGGAGTGTGTGAACACTCATTCATTAATTCATTCGTTGTTTGACAGTGTCTGCTTTATCCTTCGGTGCAGGGATGATGGTGCTCGTCTTGAAGCACACAGGGACGACTTCTTGGCTCAGGGAAATGTTGAAGCTGATCAGCAGGTTCCCTGAGCACCCGGCCAGGTATGTTGTCAAGACCTGCAGCTTTCCGTGGGTTAACTCTGGACAGAGTTTTCCTGAAAATCTACTGCAGACAGACAAAGTAATTGGTCGGTGGGAGCTGGGGTGGTCTTCCACGCTGGCATGTTGTTCTGCGCTTTGCGTAGAAATCGTTCAGTGCATCTGGCAGCAAGGCGTCATCACAGACAGGTGGTGTAGACCGTTGTAGTCCGTGATGGCCTGAATGCGTTGCCATATACGCCTTGTCACCTTGGTGTTTATGAAGTGACTGCTTCTTTCTGTGTAGTTGCGCTTTGTCTCTGTGATACCCCCGGGACAGATTGGCGCTTGCTGTGCAGAGGGCTGCCTTATCGTCAGACCTGAAAGCAACGTCTCTCAGGTTTTCAACGGCGAGTTTACTTCTGCAACGGTTTCTGGTCTGTGATGGTCTTGAAGGAAGTTACATCATCGATGCACTTTCTGATCTAGCCAATCACTGATGTTGTGTATTTCTCCAAGTCTGTGTTGTTGCGGTATGTAGCGGTCTTTCTGAACATATTCCAGACTGTGTGCTCAAAACAGTCCTGAAGTAGCATTCAAACATGACCCATTAATGGACTGGGCAGTCTTCACAACCTTCACAACAAAGAGCAGTTTCTGCAGTTTCAGATACTGTAGCTACAAGGCAGAATGCTCGCTCACACTCTTGTAGAAACAGTTGAGGACTGGTGTGCACATGCATCTTCACACATGCAGGTAGCACCACTGAGCATGTCAAGTTGTCTGTGATCTGCGCACGCAAAAGCTTGAAATTGCTCAGTTTCCAGATGCTCGGGTCCTCCTGAAGTCAACAGTTATCTTTTTAGTCTTGCTGACATTTAGACAAAGGTTGTTGTCGTTGCACCAGACCTCAAGCTGTCTCACTTCCTCTTTTGTAGGCTGTCTCATCATTGTTTTTGATGAACCCTGTGACAGTGCTGTCGTTCGCAAACATCATGATGTGGTTGCTGTGATGTTTAGTGACACAGACGTGGGTGAGCAGTGTGTACAGCGGAAGACTCGGTACACAACACTGAGGGGTTCCGGTGTTTAGGCTGACTGAGACGGATGACCTGTGGTGCATTGTGACTTCACAGTCATCAGATCTCAACCCACTTGAACACCTCTGTGCAAGATGTTTGGACCGGTTTGTTAGAAGGCACTGTCCACCACCATCATCAAAACAGCAACTGAGGGAAATATCTATTGGAAGAATGTTGTTCAGTCCCTCCAGTACAGTTCCAGAGAAACTCACTCACAAGGCACTTTGAAGCTGTTCTGATGTCTCCAAGTTGACTTACTGACCATAACTTATATATATAGTGTATTTGTTTGATGGTAGGAAGGCCACCAAGGAGAACTTGACAGAGACATCCAGTGGCATCACTGAGAGTTTGATGAGCATCAGCCGATTGATGGCCCAACAGGTGAAGCAAAGTGAGGAGACCATTGGCACTCTGGGTAAGAGCACACAGCTTTCTGTTATTATATATTATATTTAATGATGTCTGTTGTATCTCTAGATTAGGGTTATTCAAATGGCAGGCCAAATACAGCTCGTTTATCAATCGAGACTGACCCTCTGATCTGATTAGTAATCAATTAGTGAAACATTTTAAAGAATAAAATCTGTGTAAATACCTGACGTTTTGCCACAATAAACCTTAATCCTCTAATCCTCCAATAAGAGAGCCGAGATCTCCTGCGGTACTGTCAACATCCAGTTGCAGAGATGTGCGGTTGATGACGAAACACCTGTTAAGTTTTTGCCACAGTATCTATTTAGCAAGCGAGAGACCTTCTTAGGACTTAACTAAGTTGGGGAGTGTTTGTAATTGATTATACATGATATGGTCAAAAGTATATGGACACCTGCCAATCACACCCATATGTCGTCTCCCCGTCCCCCCAAACTGTTGCCATACTGTTGGAAGCACACAATTGTCTAGGATGTATTTGTATGCTGTAGCAGCATTACAGGCTCAAACCTGTTCCAGCATGACAATGCCCCTGTGATCAAAGTGAGCTCCATGAAGACATGGAGATTTGTGTGGAAGAACGTGAGTGGTCTGCACAGAGCTCTGACCTCAACCCCACTGAACACCTTTGGGATGAACTGGAATGTTGACTCGCCCAACTTCGGTAACTGACTTCACTAATGCTCTTGTGGCTGAATGAACACAAATCCCAACAGCCATGTTCCAAAAGCCAGTGGAAAGCCTTCCTAGAAGAGTGGAGATTATTATAACAGCAAAGGGCGACCAACTCTGGAATGGGATGTTCAACAAGCACATATTAGTATGATGGTCAGCCGTACACAGACTTTTGGCCATACATTATTGTTTGATGATGTAGTGGCTGGAGACTCCTATACTCTCCTATCACTTAGCAAGCCAACTTTATATAAATAGCCAAATTTGTTCCCAAAGAGCAAGCCGGAGTTTACAGTACGAAGGACACGCTCCCTGAGGTGGTATGAGGAAGAAAACTTGAGAGGAACCAGACTCAGAAGGGAACCCATCCTTATCTGAATGATTGTAAATAATAGTGCGATTGTAAATAATTTCCCTTGTATAACTGTATACTATATAGTCAAAAGGCGCACTTGTGTAACCAGAAACTTATGAGCTACTTACAAATATGAGCATCATATTTATAATTTCTGAATTCATTATAGATTTTAACATGAAGTTTAATGTGTTGAAGTTATCAGCTGTTCAATGATGGAGGCTTGAGTGCACGGGAGAGAATCTGATCTGGATCCGATATGCATGTCCCTTATTTCTTTTTGTAAAACGAGCAAGAACTCTGTACTCTGTGCGATCCAATCTGTAAGCAAATGGGTAACGAAAACGTCTCACCTCTCCTAAAACATAGCACAGCTCCTAGTAACACCTTTGACACCATGCGTGTCACCATCATTCCTACATGTTTTTGCTAAATGAATGGCTCTAAATGTGCCTCAGTTACAGACGTAGTCCATCTTTTTGCTCTATTCGTAGCTACATCGTCAAGGTCAGTACTGGAAACAAGCGAAGAGTTTAAAGCCATGACGTCCACGATCCACTTGGGACGGAAACTCCTCCTGAAATACAACCGGCGTGAACTCACAGACAAACTCCTCATCTTTCTCGCACTTGCTCTGTTTTTTGGCACTGTACTCTACATCCTGAAAAAGAGGCTCTACTCGTTCATTTAGGATGAGGGGGAAAAAAAATCAAGTGTCTATTTTACTATATGCAAATACTTGAATTGTTGGCACTGTTCTGGTGATGGAGGTAGTGTGATATATTACATATATATATAATATATAATGTGAAATGTTACATTTCCCCTTTTTAATTGAATCTGGAACTGGGAGGAAAGTGCATTACAGCTGCCTTTTGTGCAACCGTTTGGGTTTAACATGCAGTTTGCATCTCATGAATGATAATTTAGTACTCCGAACGTATTTAGTACTCTGTTGTGCAGTTTGTATCGACTTGTATTGACTTTATGCAAATGAAACAACATGAGCACATGGCAAAAGTTGTAACATTTTTAAAAATGGGAATTTCAAGGGCGTTTATGAAGTAATGGCATTGTATATTGCATTTTCTTTATAAATATATTTATTTTTGACCCAAGTATGTTTAGGTGGAGGCATCTTGATTAAAACCCCGAAGCTTTCTTTTACCATACCTTTATACCAGTGCGCATAAGTGCCTTCTCTTGGTCTATTTGAAAGTGTAAAAACGTTTTATTTGCTCTTGCAAGGTCTTTACAGCCTTTAGAAAGCCGTATTTTTAAGCCATTTTAAAACTGTTTCCAGTTGGGGTTTTGTTTTTTTGTTTGTTTTTCACAGAGTTGATTGTGCCTACCTTTTGAAAGGAAGTATTGGGAAGAAACATACTTGAGGTGCATTATGCCTGTTTGTTTTCTTAGTCGTTCTGATAGTGATTTATTCATTAACGAGGTGCTATTAGTATCTCATGATGTTCTTCAGAGTCCAGACCACTTGATGGTGCTGTAGCGTTTTTTCCATTTAATACGTACAATTACTTTGTCAAGTAGATAACAACTTCTTTTTTTTTTTCTTTCTCTGAACATGAGAAAATAGTAGAACGTGGGTTTCCAATCCTAGTCTTCGAGTACCACCTGTCCTGTACATTTGAGTGTTTTTTCCCTCTCTCTCTCTCTCTCTCTCTCTCACTCTCACTCACTCACTCACTCACTCACTCACTCTCACACACACACACACACACACACACACACACACACACACACACACACACAAAAAATATTTCACTCACTCTGTGAAATTCAGTGTCCTGTGTTCGGGTATAGTTTGTTGCAGATGACTCCACTGTGATAAAGTTACCTTGTTTTACATCTTTAATTCAAATCCGTTGACCTCATGACTGTTTAATAAACATGAACTGTTTTTAAGTGTGTGTTCTAATGTAATTTAAGTTCTGTTCTTGAACTGTATTGCACATTCAGTTGCACATTCACTACTGAAAATTATTTCAAAACTGTATTTTTTTTTTTCCCCTGAAAACAAAAAGAAAACATCAAACAGCCCCTAGGTGTTTCTATAAACATTTTGCTAAGTATGAATGATTGAGAGTAGATTGGGACGTTCGAGAAAGTGTCATTTATAAGAAGAAACAACGAAAAAATTCACACGCAAATGTCCCAAACATAATTTATTGACAAATAATACATTCATTTAGTGGGGAAAGTAATATTTGTGGATAATAATGGATTTTTGATTTGATCTACCAGAATGTAAGGAAATATTGAAATATTTGACACAACAATACAAAAATGTATAAATAATACAAGTGGTATAGAAAATACATTAAAATAACATATACTTGGTACTGCTGTAAGTGACGAATGATGGTACAGAAGGTACAAGTCATGCATAACATTTGGAAAAATAGAAATAAATATTTTAAAAAATAGATGTACATTTAAACAGAGGGTAACTGACCTCTGTACATTTAATAAGTTGCCTTGATAATTAAATGTTAAAGTGCACCTATTATGGTTTTTCAAATATTACCTTTCGTGTAGTGTGTTATAGAGCTGTTTGTGAATGTAAAAACATCTGCAAAGTTTCAAAAATCGAACCGAGTTATCGACTCCCAAAAGAAGGAACTGATTCTGAACAGCTGAATCGAGTCGTTAGTGATTCCAGACTTACTTCCTGTACCAATCTACGTAGGTTTGTAACAAGAAAGCCCCGCCTCTGGTCTTCATCTGCTGCTCGCTGACAGACGGAGCTGATACTCGTTACGGTAGGGGCGTTTCCTTTTAGACACACACTGACAGCGGTAGACCAATCAGAGCAGAGTATACTCTCTGAAAGGTGGAGTTCAGAACGAATCATTTAGAACGGATCATTTAACGAATCGTTTGTGACATTGGGGGGGAGGGCTGGGGGGGAGGTAATGCTACAATTTAAATTATGCACCCCAGATACCTCGGATGCACGTAAATCTATCGTATGGGAGCTTTAAAACAAAATTAGGCACGTTTCAAATCCATAATAGGTGCTCTTTAAAAGGATGAGGTAGGTACCAAATATTACTGTAGTTTCATATTCTGCTTAGAATTGTTGTACACAGTTTATTTTAAACTTTTAAATAAAATAAAAAGAACATTTTCTTTCTATTGTTTGTGAGTATACATATCAGAGGTCAGAAACATAGAAATCTGAATTTGATTTTCCATTATTTCAAATGGAACAAATGGTCAAATGAAAGCCTATATTCCTGCTAACATTTTTATGAAATAGTTTATTTAATTAGCCGTGCTACGTGGCTGGATATTAGTTATAATCGCAAATCGCGGTTTTTCTACCGCATAAGTTGGTACACGATCACATTTGACACTCTACTTTACCCAGATATAATACATTCAGTGTACATAAATTTGACATTCCCAAGCATGATTCGACTTTGGCATGACAGAAGAAAGACTGTCCAAACCTAAATGTGGATCAGAGTTTAAACATATATCATGCTCTTGAGAAAGAGTACCATGAATTCAAAAAATGGACATTGTGTCATCTTAAAAGATCGCTGGTTATAGAGTTCTCTCTCGACACCATTGTTGACACCAGTTTGTCAAATGTGAAAATGGAGATTCTCCAGTTTCGTATGTAATGCAGCTGGAGCTGTCACTTCATGGGCTGTTACTGTCCTAACCTACTATGGTAGTAACAATACTGTCGATACTACATTTATGCACACACTTGGTTACCTCCTTTGAGTGTCGTTAACAGACCTGCTTGAATTGATGGCCTCAAGATGTGTCGTACTACGGTGTAATCAAGGCACTGAAGGCTAAGGAAGAACCTCATATTCTTTAGCGAAGGATCTAAACCTGCTGTCCATCAGGCTGTGGGAGAGGAGGGCCAGCAGGAGGCAGGAAGTTGGTGCTGCTCATAGCAGGCACAGGAGAGAAGGTGGGCAACGTCTGGATCTTGGTGTGGCCTGGCAGGCAGGGGCTCAGGCTGGCGCATAAGGCACCCCAGTTCTGCTCACACTGGGCATGAATACGGCGGGTAATGGCGACACGCACCCCCTCACCACAGCCCAGCAGGATGTTCACCAGTTCCACATGAGGCCTAGAGATATCAAAGTGAGCAATAGGGTAACTTCGTGTACTAGAAAAGATTCCGGAGTCGCTCGAATGAACGGAGAATCATCTTAATGATAACACAAGTCCAGTCACCTCTACTAGATATTCAAAAACTGAGTGTCACTTACTCAAGAGCATTCACATGATAGCAATGCGGGATTTTTTTAGCAGCCTGATCTTTCTTTTAACATTTAATCAAATATTTAGCATTTCCCTCATAATACAGTGTAAAACTAAAGCATCAATTAACACGAGCAAGAAATAATCTGCCTTAGATGTTCGAGTTTTCTGTGCTTTAGTACAAGTTCTGAACAAAAACACGTCGAAAAATACTTAAATGCGTAGCGTAGTGGCCGTCAAAAATCGAAGACGCTAATTTGTTATAAGTTTAGCTTAAAAGTAGACCACATACCCTTTTGGAAGGAGATCCTGGAAGTGGATCATCTCCATCAGGACCTTGATGTTCTTCCTGACCATGGAGCAGAGGTTGTGTTTGTGGTAGCACTCGCGCTGCAGCTGGAACACCATCTCCTTCACGGAAACACACTTGCGACTGACGCAGCTGAACTTGTGACGTAGCCCATGTGCCATGCACTTCAGTGCATCCTTGATGAATGATTTGCCCTGCAGCAGATGCTAAAAAGTTGATGTTCAGATCTTAGGGGACATCTTATCTAATGCAAAAGTGCTGAGGGCTGAGGATGACTCCTGATGACTTGCTTTAATTCAACTATTAACAAACATTTTTAATGTTTTAGAGCATTAGCAAATCAGCAAACTGTGCCGGACTCTGGACACGGACATAAGAACCTATGATATACGGTCCATCCTAAATTCAGTATATGTGGAGCTACTGTGTCTCTGGTAAGTAAATAAAAATAGTTATTTCGTATAAAATTTCAGGATTGTCAGATTGGTGTTAATGCCATGCACAGTGTCATGTAGATGTGTGAAGCTTTCACTTTAAGTCAGTATACAATAGATACGTTTACATGCAACCAAATAATCCGTTAGTAATCGGACCCGATAGCTCAATCGGATTGAAAAGCCTTGACGTAAACACCTCGAACGATCCGACTGAGCTCGAGCTGAACGAAATTCCGATCAGATCGAAAGGGGTGGTGTAGATCTGAAATAATCCGACGAATAGGACGCTTGAGTCTGACTATTTTCTCAATCAGATTCAAAAACATTATTCGTGCTCATGCTCAGTGCAGTGGTGCGTGTGTTTATTTAGGGCTTACGTCTTGCGCAGAAGTTTGGTTCGGAATATGTGTAACGCACCGGGAAACGAATATTTAAATCGGATCGCGACGTTTAAAGTACAGTAAGCAGTACTTTGGGAATCTGCGATCGGATTGAATTCATTCAGTCGATGAAAATGGCCGCATAGAAACACACGGTACGGTGCAAAAGTTTTAGGCACATGGAAAGAAATGCTGTAGAGCAAAGATGCCTTCAAAATAATGAAATGTTTCTACATTTTTTTTTTTTTAAATACCGTAAAGGGCAGTATACTGTAGTAAATGAAACAAAGTCAATATTTGGTGTGACAAAAAAATAAAAACGGTAGTCTCCAGTACAATTAGTGCAGTTTTATAAGGAAATGACATGGAAGTGTTCCTGAGCATCTTGCAGAACCAGACGCGGTTCTTCTGGAGACTTTCACTGTCGCACTCGCTTCTTATTTTTGCAGCAAAACCCAGCAGCCTTCATTGTGTTTTTTCTCTGAAAAGTGTCTCTTACCAACTTAATATCCTGCTTTCCTTACTGACATGCAAACATTTTTCTGTAACTTTCTGTAAATTTTGTGCTGGAAAACGAACGTTTGGGAATCTAAAATGTTTTTTGTAGGCTACTGACTCGATAATGTCGAAGTCATAAAATAAAATAAAAAATCTATAACAAAGTTTGTACTAAAAAAAAAAAAATTTAAATAGGGTGCCTAAAACTTTTGCACAGTACTGCACTTATTGATGAGTAATCTCTAATGCCAGGCCATGTTAGACTATAATGACATCCATGAATCCACTGAATCCATATTTCATTATTAACCTATGTAGCGGTCTAAATCGCAGTGTCTTCAATAGTATTAATGTATTAGAGTCCCAGGGGAGGGAGTGAATTCTCCAGGCTTGTGCCCAGTGTTACTGGGAGTGGCTCCGGATCAAGCACAACCCTGACCAGGATCCATCAGATGAATGAATGAATGAATGAATAACACACACACATATATATATGTGTGTGTATATATATATATATATATATATATATATATATAGTGTGTGTGTGTGTGTGTGTGTGTGTATATAT
>JANDJT010000081.1:21410604-21427230 GCA_024331685.1 Stegophilus panzeri | reverse complement strand
ATATAGTGTGTGTATATATATATCCCAAATGGCAGTGATACTCTCACACACACAAGAGTTACACTTAGTTGTGGTGGAACATTAGGAAATGCGTTCATTGCGTCCTGTACATAGTGACCATCCTATGAAAATGGAAACGCTACAGCTGTGCAAGCAGATGTTTATAAGTGCAGCTGTGAAACCTGCTGCGTCTCACAAAGTCAGCTTGTTCACTAGACTACTCATGATGAGTGGAGTTACCGGTGTGTTAACACGTGTGCTTCTTACCTGAGAGTCGAATTTCCCGGCGTTGTGCAGGAACCTCAAGCAAATGTCGTGCAGTCCCCGAACCTCACACGAGTTGTTAGTGAAGCACTCGAATGTCCCGCATCCGACATCTCCAGCGCTCAGCAAACACTGCTGGATCTCCACTACAACCAGGCAGGAGTGGGCCAATTGCATTACAATACACACACACACACACACACACACACACACACACACACACACACACACACACACAAAACCCCCATCTATTAGCATTTCAACACAACTTTACATTTGATATTGATATAAGACTTAAAGAATTCAGAGTTGGAATTGTGGAATTAATTTTTTTTTGGCCAGGTGAGTTTGGTGCGTAAAGTTGTGCTCTACATCCCGACATGTGTTTAAGTGCTTTGGCTTTTCACCACAAACAAATCTCAGACTAGGTTTAACATTTGCCTAACAAAAATGTAAGAGAGAATCAGTGTTTGGGAGAAAAAAAAAGAAGAGAGAGTGCGCTTTGGATAGCCTATTGAATGACATGTATAAGAATGAATAAGCACCTGTAGCCTTCTTATGCGCTTTTGCTTTTGGAGTAAAGAAGCGTGCACTGTACATGGATATAAACACAGAAAACCTTTTTCTTTAAAAAAGAAACAACCCGAAAACAAAACATATTTTAGGTCTACCTGTATCTTGTAGGGATAATCGCCTTTTCTGGACGTTAAGGGGCCTCTCGTGGGAGGAAGAGGTGTCCGTAGCGTCCAGTCTGCGCCGTACCGTCAACACAAGCACTACTACAGCCAGTTTCACATACATGTCTGGTAGAGCTAATAAAACTGGCTGGAACTGCAGAAGCTTTCTTTCAGTGCGCCTTCGGATTCCTGCAGCATAACCGTAAGAGGCAGCTAAAGGCGACTATCCAAGTGCCGCATCAGACAGATGCGTAAACGTGGAGCTGCAGAGGATGGATGCTCACTACTCTACAGTATATCCCCTAAAACTCTCTCTAGTGTTTGAGGAAGGAGACGAGCAGGTGCCGTCAGTCTCCCAGCTGACCTATCACAAGCGCAGGAGTTACGTGCCACACCGCACACTGCCTTATTCTGTACAACAATCTATATCAGTGCGCCACCAGGGGCTACTATAGTTACTCAGGAGGTACGTGGTCAAAGCGCGCGGTAAAGTTAGTCAGATATAACTCAATTATATATATATATATATATATATTTTTTTTTATTCCAACCGTACTGAAGAGGACTAACTGGGTGCATGCAAACCCCGAACAGAGTCTTCGAAGAGCTTCCAGTTGCTACAGTCCTACACAGAACCTCTAAAATAATACTGCAAAGAACTTTCTCATCTTTATGGCCACTTCTATAGACCTTCTTCTATGTTTGAGTTTTATTCCTCTTGCAGTTTTGTTAAAAGCTTTGGGCAAATGAAATAAATACAATTATCATGAATCATAAGTAAGAAAGTAAGTCATATTTAGAGTTTAATTCGAATACTCAACTCATCAGACTAACTGCAGATCAGATGATTCCTCTGTACTAGTGTTTCCCACAGGAAGTGGGATTATCCGAGAGTTTAATCTTCAGATGAGAATGTATGAGGTGCAAACAATGAGGGAATAGAAATGTTTATGCAGGTGAATGTAAAGGGGCATGTGTCTCGATGTTTGTGTTGTGTTGTGTGTGTGTGTGTGTGTAAGGTTGTAGGCTACAGTAGATATCACATCTGTTTCCATCAGTGAGTTGGTATAGGTAAAAAATGAAACGTTGGAATTGATTTACAGTTACAGCATTTGGCAGACATCTTATCTAGAGCGATTTACATTTTATCTCATTTATATAACTGAGCAGTTGAGGGTTAAGGGCCTTGCTCAAGGGCCCAATAGTGGCAGCTAGGCAGTGCTGGGATTCGAACTCATGACCTGCCGATCAAGTGTCCGACAGCTTAAACACTGAGCTATGACTGCCCCGATTTACACCAATTATTCGATTACTGCTTCCCCAAACATCATTCTTGAATGTAGTCAATAAAAAGGGGTCAAAGAGGTACTCATTAGACTACTTACAACACCAACAGGATAATAATAAAGGAGTAAAACGATTTTAGGGTGAGCTCTATTCAGTATATGGCCAGCACAGGTGCAGTATTTATGGACTGCATCTTGACTACATTCATTTTCTCACCTGGCCAAAACAACACTAGTTTTTCTATTCCAATGAGCAATAAAAAAAAGAAATAAAAAAAAGCATACCAGTCATAAAAGTTAAACAGTCAGATTGCTTGATAGTTCGAACAGAATGGCGGAATGAGGAGGTGAAATAAGAGAGAACAGGACCGAGTGGCGATGAATGCAGAGACAGAAACCGAAAAAACACAACCAAGCACCAAGTGAGAGGTAGCCAAGGCAAAATAGCTAAAACTTTAAAGGCCAGTTGTACAGTGCTTATTACCTAGTATGTCTTTGTACACAATTGCTCTCTGGGCAGAAGGGATGGCATAATGTCTCTCCTCTATCAATCACATATACCCTAGGCAATCATGGGCATCTTGGAGCTGTTTGTGGGCAGATAACACTTCAAGTGTCCCATGGTCCTCCCATATCAGTGTAGGGTTCGTCTGGATTCTTAGCTTTTGCTTTACCTTTCAAAAACATGCCTGTGGGTAGATTGGCTCTAAATTGACCTTGGTGTAAATGAACATGTGTGTGTGATGCCCTGCAATGGACTGCCTCAAACCATACTCATGCCATCCACCCTGTGTATAAAGCAATTATTGAAGATAAACGAGTGAATAAAAATGATAGAAAGTATATGTGAGCTTATATAGTATCATTAAACACCTCAGAAGGTAACAACATCTCACAGAAGAGCTACTGTAGTACAAATGGCTGAAAATGTTCATGCTGGCTCTGATTGTATGGGGCTTCGTAGCTGCAGACTGCCCATGCTGATCCCTGTACACCACTGAAAGCACCTACAATGGGCACGTGAGCATCAGAACTGGACCATGGAGAAATGAAAGAAGATGGCCTGGTCTGATGAATCACGTTTTCTTTTACATCATGTGGACGGGCAGATGTGTGTGCGTGTCGCTTATCTGGGGAAGAGATGGCACCAGGATGCACTATGGGAAGAAGGCAAGCCCACAGAGGCAGTGTGATGCTCTGGGCAATGTTCTGCTGGGAAACCTTGGGTTCTGGCATTCATATGGATGTTACTTTGACACGTACCACCTCTTTGACAAGTACACCCCTTCATGGCAACAGTATTCCTTAGTGGCAACTAATTCCTCTTTCAGCAGGATAACGCGCCTGTGGGATGTTCTGGACAAACAAGTCCGATCCACGGAGACCTAAAGGATCTGCTGCTAATGTCTTGGTGCTGGATACCACAGTACACCTTCAGGTCTTGTGGAGTCCATGCCTTGACGGGTCAGAGGTGGCACAAGGGGGACCAAATCTACACAATATTAGGCAGGTGGTTTTAATGTTATGGCTGATCGGTGTATATCACAATGAAAAGAAACTTTAAAATGATTGTGCTTGTAAAGATCTGATTTTAGTCATTCCAGCAATTCTATTCCTTCCCAGTTGTGGCCAAAAAATTAAAATAAAAAAAATTAAAAGGCCACAATCTATTGTGAAAAGCATTAATCAGTGTTGAATTAGTGAGGGTGGTGTACAGTATGTTTCCTGTGGAGTCTCAATACATTTGGTAACTTATCCATTATAGCTCTTATTTTTGTATCAGTGTGTATTTATCATTTATCATATGTCGGGGGAACTGGACGCAGACCAATGACCCACCTGTGGAAAACTATTCTGAACCTGTTTTGAATGAAACTGTTGTGTTGTGGAACTGTGGTGTTTCTTCAAACACCAAGTCTGTAAGTTTGATGAGTCAGAGAGTGGTTTCTCAAGAACAAGTTATGTACAAAACATATTTTGACCGCAAACGGATGAGTAAAGACAAACTGTCCACATCAATAACCCAGGGACCGCTGCACACTCCCCCATGTGTTTAGTTAAGATAATATTAAAGTGTTTACAAATCTGGGCTCTGTAAGTAAAGGACTGTGTCTACTGCTGAGGACAAATGGAGATGATGTTTTGTACTCGCTAAAATTTATAACAAGTTCATAGAACTTCAGCCTTTTCGGTCAACAGGTCATTCATTTATGGAGGAAAATGATCCAAAATGTCATATCTGTGAGTGGTAAAAGTATGTGAACCTCTAGGATTTGCAGTTCATTTGAAGGTGAAATTAGAGTCTGGTGTTTTCAATCAATGGGATGACGATCAGGTGTGAGTGAGTGAGCGCCGTGTTTTATTTAAAGAACATGGATCTATAAAGGCTGAGCTTCACAACATATGTTTGTGGAAGTGTATCATGGCACGAACAAAGGAGATTTCTGAGGACTTCAGAAAAAGAGTTGTTGGTGCTTGTCGGGTTGGAAAAGGTAACAAGACCATCTCTAAAGAGTTTGGACTCCACCAAAACACAGTCAGACAGATTGTGTACAAATGGAGGAAATCCAAGACCACTGTTACTCTCCCCAGGAGTGGAGACCAACAAAGATCACTCCACGAGCTAGACGTGTAATAGTCTGTGACGTCACAAAGGAACCCAAGGTAACTTCTATGCGACTAAAAGGTCTCTCTTACTTTGGCTAATGTTAATGTTTATGAGTCCACCATCAGGGATCTGCTAATGGTGTGCAAAGCAGGGTCGCAAGGAGAAAGCCACCGCTCTCCAAAAACAAACATTGCTGCCATATACATTTGCTAAAGATCACATGGACAAGCCTATTGTAAAAATGTTTTGTGGATGGATGAGACCAAAATAGAACTTTTTGGTTTAAATGAGAAGCGTTGTGTTTGGAGAAAGGAAAACACTGCATTCCAGCATAAGAACCTTATCCCATCTGTGAAACATGGTGGTGGTAGTGTCATGGTTTGGGCCTGTTTTGCTGCATCTGGGCCAGGACGACCTCAATGAATTCTGATGCCGATTTGCAGGACTGATCAACACTTCCCAGAAATGTTTAGTTGCAGTTATTTCTGCCCAAGGGCATCACACGGGATACTGAAAGCAAAAGTTCACATACTTTTACCACTCACAGATATGTAATATAGGATCATTTCCATAAATAAATAAATAAATGACTAAGTATAATATTTTTGTCTCTTTTAGGACATGTGTGAAAATCTGATGATAATCTGATAATCAGGTAATTCATATTTATGCAGAAATATAGAAAATTCTATAAGGGTTCACAAACTTTCAAGCACCACTGTATGGATAGCGTATGTATGGTGGCATGACAAATCCCATGCACTAAAATGTGGCAAACAGCAAAAATGATGAAAAAAACCCCCAGGTTTTAACAAACAAACAAACAAACAAACAAACAAAAAATAAAAAAAAAGCCCCCAACATACTGTATTTTGAGACATCAGCTTCAAGAAACCATAAATATATATATTTCACCCCAGAACTGGAAATGTTTTTATATACTTTCTAATCTTATCTAAGATCATATTGGGCAATAAACCAGTTTAACATTAATCAGGTGGTAAGAGCAGTCAGACTGCCTAAACATGTCTAAAACCTTGCTATTTAAGTGTGATTGCCTCAAGCAGATCAGGTTTTTGATTACTACGTGCCTTAGCGAAATAAGTCTAATCACATCACATCATCCTCAGAACAGAGAAAAGCAGCTGTTGTAGGGCTCTACAAAGAACCAAGACAAACCAAAGAACTCTTAGAAGTGGTAGATGGAACTTTTTTTTCCCTCCTAAGTCTGTACATGTTCAGAAAGACTTAACTGACTGACCATCATCCATAGACATAATCATAAAGGGACCTTCTTGCCACCCATCAGCACATCTCGGCAGATTTCGTAAGTTGTACAAGACTGTGTGGTCATTCTACTGTTCTTCTGTATCATACGCAACCTTGATACATGAGTCAGCACAGTCTGTGCCAGAGTAATGCTCAGGATGAGCGGAAAACTCACAGAGCATTGTGGCCTCTAGCCAGGAGGTGCTTTGATGAAGTCTTAAATATTTGGTAAATGGTAAATTTACATTTATATAGCGGTTCCAAAGCGCTTTACACTGTTCACATTCGCACACACCAATGGTAGCAGAGCTACCATGCAAGGCGCTAACTTGCCATCAGGAGCAACTTGGGGTTCAGTGTCTTGCTCGAGGACACTTCAGCATGTGGAGTCATGTGGGCCGGGAATCGAAACTCCAACCCTACGATTAGTGGACAACCCCCTCTACCACCTGATCCACAGCCTGATTTATTCTCAGGTAGTTCCCTAGACGTTTTCCCTGCTATCTATTATCCCACTCCACAATACAAACCAACCCAAGAGGATTTACACAACCTTTCAGTGTAAACCTAAATGACCTAGTCGCTAGCTGATTGACACGTGACCCGTCCTGCAAACATGTTCTTACAAATACCTGTAACTATAAACTCTTGTACTATACCTTTTTATGACTGCAAAAGCTGTGGAAAACACGTACTGCATGGATTGCACTGGGCGATGTCTGAAAAGGAATGGGAGATATTTGGAAAGGAGCGAAAACCTTAAAAAGCGACCGGACATTGTTGTATTTTAAAGAAGCTGAACGGTGATTTGATTTAAAACTATGTTAAAACTGATAGAGTAGGTTGATGTGGAAATGTTTTTCTTTTTCACCTTCCCAAACGTTCTCCTCATTTAAAATGACCATATGCATTTTTCCTGTTTATGTTATAAATAAGGAAAATTACACTGTGCTGACATCTACAGTGGAATTCCCAAATCATCCATTTTCTAATAATGTGTCAAAGGAAATAGCTTTAAAAGTATTATGATGAATCAAATAACGTTGCTGCAAATGTTTAACATATTAACAATCCGTTTTGACAGGTCATTTTTATTACACTTGGTATGATAAACTCCAGAATAATTGACTGCTTTCCTGAGAATGGGCAAAAATGTTTGGATAAAGTAAATATTACAGGCCATTTTCTACTCAGACGTATCCTTCCTGTAACCAAAAAGCCCTTAAATTTTATTTTCTTTCACAAACAGATGTGACAAAATTGTTTGCACCATAATATATATATATATAAATTAGGGATGCACCGATGTATCGGCCGATAAAGGCTATTTTTCCCGCTATTGGCTATCGGCCTAGAGTTTAAAAACATCTGATGATCAGGGCCGGTTATATCCTGTCAATCAAAAGAGGGCGGGAAAACACATCGAATTCGTGCTGTGTGTAAAGATGATGTCTCCTGTGTGGAATGACGACAAAACTGCAGTTTGTAATCTCTGTAATCTCTGCACTGATAAAATTTTACACCGGAAGTGAGCAGCAGTGAAGCGGGAGTTTCGGCGTCGAGTCTAATTATTATATATTTTTTTGCCGCACTGCTCGCGCTGAATTAAAGGGCCAGTACAACGTTTAAACATTTAAACGGCGATGAGTTGACAAAAAAAGTATATATGGCACAGAAAAATATATTTGTAGAGTAGTGCAAATAGTAAAAAAGTTAAATGAAATAAATAAGGTTATGGTGCGATAAGTTAAGATAACAGTGTATAGGTAAAGGTAAACAGAATGATGCATACCAGTGAGGCAAATGACAATTAGGTTACATGCAATAAATAGGAATTGAGTTACAATATGTTGAGATAACCAGTATACAGATTGAGGTAAACAGAATGATGCATGCAATATGATACCGTAGGTCCATACAGTGGATTATAGTAAATGAATAGATGTGCAAATAGGAATAAAGTGAAAATAACATCCATCCATCCATCTTCTATACTGCTTATCCTACAGGGTCGCGGGGGAGCCTGGAGCCTATCCCAGGGAGCATCGGGCACAAGGCAAGGTACACCCTGGACGGGGTAGTGCAAATAATAGTCTGATATAAATAATTGTAGTATGACAGAGAATTGCAGTAAAGTGCAAGTACTTACAAATAATTGCAGATAATAGCGGTAATGTATGATGCATGTAATGTATGTTTAATGCTAATGTTTCGTTGTTAGTGGAGGTGAAGCTGAGTTCTAAGCATTAGTACAGTTGAAGGGAAAAAGCTGTTCATGAGTCTTCTGTAGCGTTTTCCTGATGGGAGACATACAAACAGTCCATGGTGGGGATGAGAGGCGTCCTTGATAAAACGTCTCCCTCTCCGCAAGCAACGCTTTTTTAAAAATGTCCGTAATGTCGGGCAGCTGTGTTCCAGTGATTCGTGTTGGGCAGTTTTGTCATGTAATGTGCAGTTGTTGTACCATACTGTAATGCAATTTGTAAGGATGCTCTCAATGGTACAACAATAGAAGTTCACCATGATCTGAGGAGCAAGTTGAGCTTTCCTCAGAAAGTACAGCGGCTGTTGCGCCTTTTGAGGAGAGAGGATGTGTCGAGGTTCCAGGAAAGGTCAGCAGAGACGTGGACACCCGGAAACTTGAAGCTAGAGACCCGTTCTACCTCAGTCCCATTATACAGTTGTCAGGTTTCGATATGAACCCATCTTTACTTCTGGAAGACTCCGCCTCTCCGAGATACTCTTTTTTATACCCAATCATGTTACTAACCTGTTCCCAATTAACCTCCAGCTGTTTCGTTTCAGTAACACTTACTTTTCCACCCTTTTGTTGTCCCCCGTCCCAACTTTTTTGAGACGTGTTGCAGCCATCGAATTCAAAATTACCTTTTTTTCTCTCTTAAAACGGTACATTTATAACATACGGGTTTATGAGATTTGAATTATTCATAATATTCTTATATTTTTACCTGCTAAGATATCATTTGTTGTAGTGTACTAACTTTCGTTCCAAACACTAGGACAATATGAGTAATAGCTCTGGTTAGAAATTAGCAACCCTGTGTGACACAAAGGCACCTCTGTTCCAAAGATTACGTGTAATGGAAAGTACCTTTGCTTAACCGGGTCGAACGCAATGCACATCTGGCCTGCATGCAGCTAATCTCAGCTAGCCACTGAATGTAATGAATCTCCTTCGCTATTGGGCGTAGAAGAAAAAAAAAATTGAGGAGCAATTAAACTCAACAGATGCAAGAAAGCTTTGCTGAGGAATGTGGATTTAATTGTTGTGGCTTGAGCTGCACACAAGTGACCTGCAGCTGTGTTTTTTGTGTTCCCCCCCCTCCCCCCATTCAAATAATTACTCTGGTGATTTATAAATGTCCACAAGACAAATGCAATGTCTGTTGAGACTTCCCTTGACCCCCCTCCCCCCTGCGAAGCCCTGAACATACAATTTCACACTACATTAGCAAAGCTCTCCAAGGACAAGAGGATTTAATTGCTGCATATCATAGGCCAAAAAAAGTGCTGCCTAACTCTGTTTCTTTTCCGATGCAGGTTTTCACAGTAGTAGAATTTCTTTATGTCTACGTTCAAGTTATTGAAACAACACTGCTATTATGCCATTAGCTTTGATAAACATTCATTCATTCATTTTCAGTAAGCACTTTATCCAGCCTGCGACTGCGACAATACGCTGGAAAAGCTATTAAGATGACACTTAATATAGTTAATCAGTTATTCTTTTGCATCTGTTAGCATATACATTGCAAAAAAAAAAAAAAATACATCTTAGCAAGTACGAATATCTTAAATACAGGAAAATTCAAATAATATTTCTCAATATTTGTAGATATTGTCCTCAAGCTTGAAAATCGATTGGCAATTAATATAGCTTATTTCCAGTGTTTATTTCTAGAAAGAAGCAAAATTATCTGTATAATATAAATTATATACAGGTGCATCTCAAAAAAAATTTTATATCGTGGAAAAGTTCGTTTTTCATATAGGCGAGATTGATTTACACATAAAGTGAAATATTTCAAGCCTTTTTTTGCTTTAATCTCGATGATTACGGCTTACAGCTAATGCAAATAAAAAATACTCTGATTTCCATCCCCAGTCCAAAAAACATGTGTTTTAGGCTGACTGGCATTTCCAAATTATCCGTAGTGTGTGAGTGTGTGTGTGATTGTGCCCTGAGATGGACTAAACCCCCCCATCCATGGTGTCCCCTGCCTCGTGCCCTGAGTTCCCTGGGCTAGGCTCCAGGCTCCCTGCGACCCTGTGTAGGATAAGCGGTACAGAAAATGGATGGATGGATGTAATATGTTGCTATCCTGACCATTCCTTGAGTTGTGAAATGGTTCAACAAATCATGCAAATTTGCTTCCTTCTCCACTAAGTCTATGTTAGCAGTCTAAAAACTCCACCGTTCGAACAATCACACCATCTTGAAGAGCTGAGAGAGATTTATGATTAGTGGTAAAAAAATAAATAAATAAATATAATCTCTAGCCCTGACAGCAATTGCTGAGCACAGGCAGCCTCCTAGTCCCCACAACTCAGCCTCCAGCTAGTGGGTCAGATCAGGTTTCGCCAGATGGGGAAAGGGGGATAAAGTATCTTTAACACCAGATTCAGGACTTGGGCAGCAGTCACACGACCAAGCCAGTGCAGGAAACCTGAGATCATGGCTGGCTCAGGCTTGGTTTATATTCTGATGAACATTTTTCTGCTGAACACAATAGAGAAGCTAAGCATGTTGAACCCTGAGGTTTAATTGCCAGGTGGTACTAATCTGTGTTCTCGAATATACACGGAACATTGTGTGATAAACTGTCAACAATAAACAAGTGCTTATAACGCCTGATGAATTCAGGTTGACAATAACACCCAAGCCCAAATATGAGAAATATATACAGTGGATATAAGAAGTCTGCACACCCTGGTTAAAATTTATACAAAAAATAAATAAATAAATAAATAAAATAACAAAATGAATCATGTCAGATCTTTATCTACATTTAATGTGATACAGCAATCAACAGAATTCAAGTGAAAATCAAATAGAATTGTTTTAGGGATAATCTGATCTGTACATAAAATAAATGTGCACACACTTAAAACTAATACTGTGTTGAAGCTCCTTTTGCTTGACTGGTCCATTGATCATTTTCTTCTGAAGCCAATCCTTTGCTGACTTCATCTTCATATTCAGCTGTCTAACAGTGACGTTTTTCTGCCAAAATAGATCCTGAATAGAGCCATCCGGATTCCCTAGTTCTATTTTGAATAGAGTGCCGGTCCTTCCCGAAGAGAAGAGAAGCAGCCCCATTAGCATGATGCTGCCATCACCATGCTCCACCGTGGTTGTGGTGTTCTTTGGGTGATAAGAGGGACATCCTGTTCTTGCTAATGTCACTCTGATGTCCCATTTTCTCCACTTCTTTCTTGATGATGGCCTTCACGGTGTTCCATGGTTCATCGAATATTTTGTACCCCTCTTCTGATTGATCCCTTTCAACAACGAGATACCGTACACGCTTCATAACCCAAACGCTTTGCAGAAGAAACCAATGACGTCAAGAAAATACTACAGAAACCTCTGATCTTTAGTTGAGGTTAACTGGAATCACTTCATGGGGTTCGAGTCCCGCCAGGGCCGTGTGTGTGCGGAGTTTACATGTTCTCCCCGTGCTGCAGGGGTTTCCTCCGGATACTCCGGTTTCCTCCCCCAGTCCAAAGACATGCATGGTAGGCTGATTGGCGTGTCTAAAGTGTCTGTAGTGTATGAATGGGTGTGAGTGTGTATGTGATTGTGCCCTGCGATGGACTGTCACCCTGTCCAGGGTGTACCCCGCCTTGTGCCCGATGCTCCCTGGGATAGGTTCCCCGTGACCTTGAAAAGGACAAGCGGTAGAAGATGGATGGATGGATGGATGGATGGAATCACTTCAGTGATGACGTGTGTGTGTGTGATGACACTATTGAACATGACTTTGAATGTTAAGTGGTTAATTCTGAGCACAGTCAAGTACAATTACATATACATAGGTATACATATACTAACCCCCCCATTTTAAATGTGGAAAAAGTTCTGACGTGATTTATCTTGATTTCATCAGAAAAACATGCAATTTGAATAGGGGTATTGTGAAATAGCAACATATGAAACAAATAAAAATCACTTACTTAATTTTCAATCAATAATCAATATTTTTCCTCCATTTAAAAAGTAAATGTAAGCACAGTAACATTCCGTATTAATACCCAATACCAGACAAGAGGATTACTTGTTTTTTCCCAATTTTACTTCGAGATATACGGCACTTATACAACCTTACCGTTCAAAGAAAACATTTTATTTCAATAGCAACCGTATAGCTGAAGACAAATGACTGCCAAATCTGGCACACCGATGTGTATATCTCAAATGTTAGACCGAGTTACATTCTCAGAATAATGGCGCTGAAAGATATAAACAAGACAAACTTGTAGACCTTCATCCCAGTGGAAGAACACTATGTCCCTTCTATTAAAAAAAAACAAAAACACCCCAAACCCTATAAACTCTCTACGGAAAGCCTTGACACAGCAATGGGTTTAGCTCAGAGTGCTAAAAGCTTTCATTCCCAAACAGATTCCATCACTTGACACCATGTACCATGTATGAGTTGGATAGAACACAGTGACCTTTCATAAGCACTCACTCTGCTTAATGTCCAGTTGTGAAGGGGGGGGGGGGTGAAGAATATTCCCAGTATGTCATCACTGCAAGGAATCCTGGATAAATGTAGCAGCAGGCCATGGGCCAGTCATTACTTCGTGTGGTTCCCACAATAAAACGGGATCCGCCGGAACACTTTTAAAGTACGATTTCAGACATGATAAAATGACGGAGCCGATTCCCAGTATGTAATATTTATTCATATAAGCACGTCCCAGTGTACCCTGTTACAAGCGGAAAAAAATAAAAAATGAGCGTTTCACAAATGTGAAATTGTTCAGGTTCCTCATCACAAAAACTATTTCATTTACATGACATCGTTTGAACAAGATATTCCATTCGTCTTTCACCCATGTTCATTTTAATGGATGATTTCACACACATACGGTGCATAGGCCAAAGATAGATCACTTCCTTCTCTTATGCTTTAAATACGCCAACACACAAGGTCTGTCCAGCTCAATCTGAGCATGTTCCCACACAAAGTGTAATTCCAGTCTGGGTGCGATTCCTCAGCCGATGAACCTGACGCTCCGGGCCGTCATAATCCGCATGAAGCGCGATCGGCATCGTAGGGCACCTAAATGATGAAACGTGTTTGAAACGGGGCTGAAACGATACTGAAATATGACAAATCTATCAATAAGCATTATGGGAGTTCAAATAAAATCAAGGTTCATGTAAGACATGAAAGAAGATTTTATATCATGTGTGATGGTGGTGGTTATGTTACATTACATTGTTTAAGAGAAAATGCATTCATTGTGACACCAGTTTCCTAAAAAACCCCAAAACAAAACAACAACAACAAAAAAACTAACTTTTTACCTTATTGTGCCTTTGCTGTGGTGGTGTTGCTGGCGGCGTCCTGCTGCTCCGTCTCAGTCGATGAATTAGACACTCCTTCTTCTTTCTTCTCGGAGGTCAGGAAGTCATGGATAACTTTCTCGATGTGTGGCCGGAAAATATGGTTCAACTTAGGATCCACCACCTGAGTTATAATACGGTCCACGCCAGACTCCAACATCCCGGACCTACAGTATGCAAATAAGTGGAAAACTTCCTGCAGTTTGTAGGTGAAAATCAGTATTTAATGTATTCTATGAATAATGCATCACTAGTGAGCACAGAGTGAGATGGTGTGTGCTGCCTTCATGCACTTCATACATCCTATTCTTTCATTTCATACATTTCATGTAGTCATTCTGTAGTAACTGGAAGTGTATTAATTCAGTCCTTTTCTGTTTTAAAACCATATGGGGAGCAAAAACTGATCATTTTGTGTTCTGGTTCACACCCACTGAATCGTGAGACCTGCTTTTACCAATTACCAATGTTCTCAAAGTGTGGGGCTGCAACAACTAAATAAATACATTTTTTTTTTTGAATTATTGTTAATGTTAGTTGGACTGCGAAGCACACTGCAGCATGCGACATCATTTCATTTCATTCTTGACCTACTGTACTACGCTCTGTCGCAGACCATTGCGCACTTGGTTCTTGTTGATGGAGGGACTCCACTCCTGCGTGCTCAGGTGACTAGCCACGAAGTTGTCCACCTTCTGCCGCAAATTCTGATAAGCTGGCTAGAAAAGAACGAGACGTGTCGATTTATTACACATTTGAAGAATGGGATTTTCTTGTATTCACTTCGAAAATCACTTAGATATGTGGATTGTTATGCAATGCAGTTCAAGTTAAATGATTAAAAATGTTCATGTTTCCGCTTTTTCTTGCTGTTATCCTCGCCTGCTGTAGAAAGCTAATGACAATTTGATCGATAGAGGGAAAATAATTGTTAATTGATTACAAGGCAAAACACTATATTGATGCGTTACGCTCTGTATCTACAGTAATGTGGAAAAAAATCAGAAATTGTTTCCGAAAATGCTATATATAGTAGGTAAGTACGCGGTTTCGGATGCAGCCGTGCTCTCTTGTTTGCCGTCAAACGGTTGAGCACTGAGGTGTGTGTACATGTCCTGTCGCAAAATGTCGCGAAAACTCCCACACGACGTTAATAGTGATTAAAATGTTTACATGTCTGTAATGCACGTCGATCATGCGACTAAAACAGGAATACGCCATACGTCTTAATTCGACTGACAGTTACGTCAAAGTATGACTTTAGTCGGATTAAGGTCATCAATAATCGCTGTTTACATGCTAGATTCTTAATCAGAGTATCGTCTTAATCGGTTTAATATCGGATTATCGTTGTCCATGTAAACGTACCGACTGTAAATTATAATCAAATTAAAGTGTGTTTTCATCTTAGATGCATGTAAACATACTGTATGAGACCTTTAAAACAAAATTAGACACGTTTTAAAAACCATAATAGGTGCTCTTTAATGCTCACTATTTAGTATTTCCAACATGGAAAAACCCAAAGAAAACGCCCCCTCGGAAAAGTCATGACGCGTCCTCAACACCGACGTATGACGTACGACGTAGCAACGTGTGACGTCACACTCGTCGACTCAGGCAGTGAACACAAACACTGTTTCTCTACTTTCAGTGAGACTAAAGCAGTATTTACTCTATCAACACACACACACACACACACACACACACTTAACCCCGTAACACTGCCCATACAGTTTGCTCCTTTGCGAGAGTAAATATCATGAACTTTAATTAAATATAATCTTCTCCACGTAAAGACGTAATTCCGAGTTCCTACTTGACAATGAAGCGCAACGGAGTATTATACCCCTGGCTTTAAACAATACCACAGCGGTTACATCAAAAGAAAATAAAAACAACGGCCCTGACAAATATAACGTTCAGAAAAGCCACATTATGAAATGAAACGTTGACACACACACAAAAACAACAACAACAACAACAAATCTGACGTATTTGTTGTAAACAAGCAAATCCCACGCTGTAAAACTGATGCTAGCTAGCTAGTCGCGTTTAGCAATGCTAGCAAGTGAGGTAAATTTCACCTTGGTGTCCACGTCTGCTAGGCAGTCCCTTCTGAACTCGTCGAAAACACCTCGGTTCTTCAAATGTTCCACGATTAGTGCGATTAACTGAGGATCTCCTGGAGGAAGGCCGGCTGCACTGTTTGCGTTTTCGGCCATACTCAGTTAGATTGATGTAGCAAACAATGCTAGCTAACAAGTTATTATGAAGTTGCGGTGCTTTGTAAATTTTTTTTAATTTTTTTCTTCTTCTCAGGTAAGAGGAGGACGCTCGACCTTTTGGTCAAAAACAATGCAACGGACATTCAGAAAACGAGCAGCAAAGTGAAACAAAACAGCACTGCGAACACGTTGAGTTATCAATATCAACACTTCCCAGTCCGTTGCTTTGTTGTGGTGGTTTTTGCTCATGGAGAGATTTTTAACGCCACCTACTGCATGAAACGACAACACAACACGGCCAAAGTACAGTGTATAGCAAAAAAAAAAAAAAGTAATATCGTTGATAAGTTCATTTGTTTCCACGTAATTTCATTCAAAAAGTGCAACTTTCATATATTCTGAATTCATTACACATAAAGTGAAATATTTCAAGCTTTTTTTTGGTTTTAATCTTGATGACTTACAGCTCACTGAAATCAAAAATGCAGTATCTCAATATATTCTAATAAAGAATTTATAATAGAGAAATATCGACCTGAGAAGTGGTCTAATCAGCGAATTAACTCAAAACACCTGCAAAGGTTTCCTGAGGCTTTAATCTCGCGGTCTGGTTCAGTACACAACCACAATCACGGGGAAGATGAAAGTAAATTTTGTATTTCATTTGGAAATCAAGGTCCCAGAGTCTGGAGGA
>JANDJT010000081.1:21387146-21403268 GCA_024331685.1 Stegophilus panzeri | reverse complement strand
ACATATAAGCCACGCCTTCGTCAATAGTGACTGATATACATAAGCCACTCCTTCTTCAATAGTGACTGATAGACATATAAGCCACGCCTTCGTCAATAGTGACTGATATACATATAAGCCACGCCTTCGTCAATAGTGACTGATATACATAAGCCACTCCTTCTTCAATAGTGACTGATAGACATATAAGCCACGCCTTCGTCAATAGTGACTGATATACATAAGCCACTCCTTCTTCAATAGTGACTGATAGACATATTAGCCATGCCTTCTTCAATAGGGACTGATAGACATGTAAGCCGCTCCTTCTTCAATAGTGACTGATAGACATATAAGCCACGCCTTCTTCAATAGTGACTGATAGACACAAAAGACATGCCTCCTCCCATATGACTGCTCGACACAGACACCACACCACTTTCAATCCATATCGTGCAGTAGGACTGATATACATAACAGATAGACACAGAAGCCACACCTCCACCAAATGTCTGGTATACACAAAAGCCATGGCTCCTCCTATAGGACTGTCAGTATGGAGTGAAATATTAGTAAACAAAACCTGAACCTGAATTTGTAATGCTTGAAAGAAAAAGAAAAACATGTAAATGTGAACTGTAGGTATTTGAATTTCATTCAAGCCCTCCTTGACTGAAAATGCCCCACTATCAGTGACTTGTGTGTACTTGTTTGTTAATATTCTCGAAGTGGGGTTGTTGTGTGGAGATTGCCATCCTCAGTTTATTCCTAGTGTTCAGTTTTGTAGTTCTGTATTTTGTTTTGATTGACAGCAGAAAAATCCTCCCAAAGATAAGAGATAACTGCTCTCTGACCAATCACAGGGAAGTCTTGCTTCATTCCAATCCAGAACTGCACCAAGGTCCTACTGTAGATATGACCTGCATCCTCATTGCTGAGTCTAATGTCAGTTACGTACTTCGCTTTTTTCCTCTGTGCTAAACGTAGTAGATGGTGGTGACACGGATGACTCTCTGATCCAGTCATATCTAAAGTAGCACTGTCATCCAGAAGGAAGTGTTTCTGGAAACGAGATTTCAAGGCTAAGGTCTGTCACACATGGAAGCACTCTGCCTATGTGTTACCTCATATTTATATCCCTGTGAAACAGGAAGTCATGGTTGAACAATTTCCTGTTCCTAGTCACCAAGGTGTAATAAAAATAAATAAATGTAAAATATCAACGGGAATATACTTCAAATATCTTTTTCTCATGGACTCAGACCTCATTGTATCACACTTTTCACCTTCATTGTAGCTTGTGAAGTTGACCAACTCCCCAAATCAAATCAGATGCTATTGCAAGTTCTCTCCAACCTCTTATTAGCACATTATCTAATAGAGTTTTATCTTATGGGCACTGAGTCAGTGCTGGTATCTTTTAGAGTACTATGTAGTAAGAGAGCAACGTTGCTTCAAATTTATTTGATAGACATTAGCCTACTAGCCAGTTTTCTCAGGAGTATTTCACCTCTCCCTTGTGTACAGGTTCCAACATGCTCCACTGAGTTTGGAAGTTGTGCTGTATTTTGAGCCTAATGAGAACCAGTTTTGTTTTTGAAGAGAAATGGAATTGCTCTGCGTGAGATGTGGAGCTGAGAGGAGATCATTAGGACCCAGCCTGATGAAGGCAAGCCTCGAACAAGGGAATGAATTAGCATGGACTGTCACCTTTATACAATATTTGCACTTCTGGGTCGTCTTATGAGATTCATTCACTGTCGCTAGTACATAAGTACATGCGGTGAGAAACAGGCTTATCATCACACGCCAAGTGTGTAGCGGAAGCCTTGCCTTGTGAAAGAGTACTTTAATTCATCTTATCTAATGAAATGAAATAGGAATACTTTAATTCGACTACTTTTACATATACAGGGAATGGGAAACATGTGTGATGTCCCTCTGTGGACATGTCTCCTCATGTGAGATGTAACACATAGGACAAATAAAGGGTATAGTGTCTCATCAACTTTGGTCAGATAATGCCCCCTTGTGGGACCCCTAGGGAGTTTTAATTCAAATGCTGCATATAGTGTGTGATAATATTCAGAGAGAGAAGCTTGTGTATTAATTGCATTAATTTCTGTGTGGAATCAGCCAATCATTTTTTTTTTATCATGTTCTCTGTTTCTTTCCCATCATTTGCTCCACTCTCTCTCACACACTAGGAATTCTCCTTGTGTTCCTTTATCTTCACTCTCTTTCTCACTTTTCTCGCTTGTTCATCGGCGGACTGGGGTCTTTCTCTGCTGTGGGCTGTTCTAGAAAGAAATAAAGCCAAACTGGATGGTACGAGCTACCGTGCACTGCACACATTTGTCTTATCAGTACCACGTGCTGATGCTGAGGATGACCCCACATGGTCAGCCTGAAGATCATTGAGATTACTGAGGATGGCACTACTTAAAAAAAAAACACATGAAGATGGCTTTGGACAACAATTCATATGCACAGTTTTGCTACGATGAACGGCAATGGCCACAAACAGTTTTGCACTCAGGTCTCCATCGGTAAACAGTGGATAAGTTCAGCAAAACATGTGACTTCATGTGAAAACCGTAATGGTGTTCCCCTCGCCACCGTCGCCTCTGGCTCGCTCATTAGGGATAAATTCATACATTTCAAATGTATATCCTGAATGAATTTATTTCTGTAAAGCTGCTTTGTGACAATGTCCATTGTTAAAAGCGTTATACAAATAAAATGTAATTGAATGTGATCAGAATAATTGATTGCAGCATAGGGTAAGTGCTTACGTGTGTTTTACTTATCATGCAATGGCATTTCAAGGAAAATGTGTGTGTGTGTGTGTGTGAGAGAGAGAGAGAGCAGTTTTCTCTGCCTCATGCATCTTTAAAGATGGGCTGGAGGCTCAGTTTTCTCATGCTGCACGACAGAGTGTGGGAGGGAGGGAATGAGAGACAGGTGGGAGGGGGAGGCTTGCTTGTGCTCTCCCCTGCAAAATCGTGCTCTCTCACTCTACCAGCATCATCAGCTTTATTATTTACTCTAAGGCATCAGAACATGAGAACCTGGCTATCCATCTGTTGACCTCGATTCCCTCTCTACCGCTTCTCCTCTTCTGTTTGTCCGCCTCCTCTTCGCTGAAGAGAGGTAGAAGGTGGAGTGCAGAGGTGCACTGCTTTGAGGGTTGAGAGACTATGGGAATGATTAATGAGAGAAATTTGGCTGGTGAAAGAGCAAGAAGGAAAAAAAACAAACCCTGTTATAGTATCAGAGTATACAGGTATCCGAGAAGCCATAATATTAATAACATCTCTAACCTCAAAACACAACAACCGTTCCAAGCTGTAGTCCTTTCTGTTGCTTGCCGGATCGCGAGTAGGATTTGGAATGTTGAAGATAAAATGCATTATTTTCCAGAATATTTTTTTAGCGTCATTTCTCCAGAGACAAGCCATTTACACAGCGACATCGATCGACCACAGTAGCAGGTCACATGCTTTGCTGAATCTAGAATCTCATTGGCTCCTGATCCCTAGTCCTACATCCAGCAAGCCATGTGCCACTAGTGACTGATCAATGATTGGTCATGAAACATGGGCTTGGTTCAACCTCCAGCCAGAACTGACAAAGTACCATTCTTTTGAGTTAAGTTTACTCAAATCAATGAAGCAAACTGATGACCTTACACCATTAAAGTTTAAAAAGGGATTGCTTCGAGTACAGCTAGCATAAATATTTAAGTTTACTTAACTTGTTCTTCGTTACACTGACTTAAATCACAATTTAAGCGTAAATTAAGAGCTAATTAAGTCGATTTCGAAATGTTCTTTCGTTTATAAAGCTATGTTAAAAAATAAAACACCTTGCTCGCTTTCAGCAATTAACCGCTTTATCCTGCCCAGAGTCGTGGTGCATCTGGAGTCTATAGGAACACGAGGCTCGAAGCAGGAATACACCCTGAACGGGAGGCTATTCCAATCCAGGTCACCATACAGACACATTCACACCTAGGGGTAATCTTTCTTACCCAGTCCACTTATTGGAGAACCAGAGAACCCAGAGAAAACCCAGACGGACACAGGGAGAACATGCAAACCTCCACACAGACAGTCAGCCAACACCAGGATCAAATATATAGGATATCCTGGAGCTGTGAGGCAGAAACACTACCTGCTGCACGACCGTGCCACTAAAATAAGACAGCTGTAAAATATATTTGATGTGTCTTCTTTTATTTTATTAATAGCCATGAATTAATCGTTAATGGTCAAGCATTAAAGGTAACTCTTGTCACCATTCAGACATTCAGAAAGTCACGTATCCAAACGTTTATAAGGAAGGAATTTTATGAAACTGGACTTTTATTCATTTTATTTGAACACCTCTAGGGTTAGGGTAGGTCCCTCTCTACCTCTAACCCTAACCCTAACCCTTTTCTTTCTTTTTTTCTTTTGCTGCATTCAGGTTTGGTAACTGGTCCATATTATATGTTGTGCATTTTCCAAAGCAGCTTTATAGACGTCTTTCTTCTTTTAAATCACACGGATGGACAATGAGTCACGATAAGATTCATCATTTGTCATGGATGTTCTTAATAACGTTTAAAATAAAGATCGTAAAGAATGTCCACTGACTATGTAATAAATGTACGATCTACATGTCTTATCACTGGCTCTTAGTATATGAACTAATATGGTGATAAAATGTACGACACGGTGTAATTCAAAGACTTGTTTACGCGCTCGTTTTCTGCTCACCTGTATGATGTGTAGAGTCAAACACAGCTAAAACTAGCATTACAGGTCAGTGGTTTCCAATGTGGAAATCAATAGGGTGCACTGATTAGAGTGTGTGCATGTGTGCGTGGGGGGCGCACACAAAGCATGAGTCAGAACTGGAGGAGGAATCGATAGGGGCTGAAAGTGATTGCCCTAATGGGGGCTGCCTGCTAATGGAGACAGCAAGACAGAAGTAGAGGAAAAATGAAGGGAGAGAGAGAGATCAAGATCTGTCCTGATTTTCTGTTATCTCTTTCTACATTAGTAAAATGCAGGATAAAAGAGAGGATGCTGTGTGTATGTACCTGTATGTGATGGGTGATAGGTGCCACTGTGTGTGTGTTTGTGTGCGTGGATGCAACATAGACTTAGCATAGTTGTGCATGCCGAGTGCCTCATTGCATTTCATTGCGCTCATAGTTTAAGAGGTAACACGAGCTCAGGTTGGTCATTTTCATCCCTCTCCCTCTGTGCAGCTTCTGATGAATAAATGAAGAAGGGATGAATAATTGACACGGCCAAGCACAGTGTTTATAGGATGATATGGCAATGCAGTTCAAAGGTAACTATATACATCCTGCCAAACTTTTCAGGTCAGAACAGGATCATCTATAACATCTACTCATTTGTACTCATGCAGAATACACACACACATACACACCAACACTGAAAGGTGCTTCCAGTGACTAATGAAATAATGCTATGGCTGATTTTATTTTTGAAGTTAATTATGCAAGCACACTATGTGGCACCTGAACATCACACCCATATGTGAGCCTTCCCAAACTGATGCCACAATGTTGGGAGCACACAATTGTCTAGAAAGCCTTTTTATGCTGTGGCATTGTGATTTCCCCTTCACCGGAACTTACAGGCCTAGCTCACAACCTGTTCAAGCATGGAAATGCCCATGTGCACAACACTATGACTATGAAGACATGATTTGCCAATGTTAGTGTGTCACTTGAGTGGCCTGACTGCACCAGACCTTCTTGTTCAACATCAGTGTTCGATCTGACTAATGCTCTTGTGGCTGAACGGGCATATCCCCACAGACATGTTGCAAAATCTAGCAGAAAGGCATCCCAGAAAAGAGTGGAGGCTGTTACAGCAGCAAACGGAGAACCAACTCCATATTAATGCCTGTTGTTTTGGAAAGAGTAGTTTAGTGAGGACATCTGGTTGTGATGCTGAGGTGTCCAAGTACTTTTGGCCATTTATGTTATGCAAGGCAAGGAGGAACGGTGGCTTAGTGATGAGCACATTTGGCTCACACCTCCGTTGGAGGGTTGGAGGGTCGGAGGTTCGAAACCTACTTAGCCTGTGTGCACAGAGCTTGCATGTTCTCCCCGTGCTTCGAGGGGTTTCATCGGGTACTCCGGTTTCCTCCACCAGTCGGAAGACATGTGGTGTAGGCTCAAAAACTGCTCGCTATGTTTGTGTGTGCGCGAGTACACATCATTTTCTAGACCAAATACTGTTTTAGGTTTGTTTGCGGTTGTGAAAATGGAATAACATTTGCGCCACAATTTTACCTGGAATATTACTTGACTTATTTCAAGTAGAACAGTCAAGATTTTGCAAAGTCGTGTGTGTGTGTGTGTGTGTGTGTGTGTGTTGCTTTGGTGAGCAAACCCGTAAGTTAGTCAAACTCGTTTCGCATGTTTTTCCCTCTCCCTCTTCCTGTTTCTGCCTGTGTAGCTTAGTGTCACTATTCTGTAATTGTTATCATGAAATGGATGAGAGCCATGAGATGTTATGGATAATCTTCTCTGGCTTTTTCTGTGTACTTGTCTTTCTCTTTATCTTTCTTGCCCCCCCCCCCCCCCCCGTGTGCCTGTCAGTCACACACAAAAGTCAAAGATGATCACACTGACACCACATGCCTTTCAACCTTTATTTTTCACATTAACCTCCTCGTATTCACACAAACAGGCACGCAAGCCTAACCCCTGTAAGATAAATGAGCAAACCCCAGGCATACACATGCATGTTGACTACACAGATAATGCAGATATGCAAGCGTCTAAACATGCATACACGTAGACATAACAGGACTAGGAGCGTTCCTGCAGCTATTTTACTCTGAAAACAAATGGTTTCAGCACCATGTTAGTCACAGAGCTAATGCTTGTGTGCTGTGAGTGTGTGTGTGTGTATGTGCCAGGTGGCTAAAGGGTGGAGGTTTAAAGGACTCCTTCCCTCCACCTCTGTCTAAAAGTCTACCACATAATAACCAAACACAGGCCCATGAATTACACTGCATCTCATCTCATTTACTTACACTCTACACTCTGTAGTTACAGTTCAGTCTAGAATGGCTTTCTAACATGGCACTAACTAGCTATAATCCGTCTTCCTAAACAGCAGTCTCTCTCTCTCTCTCTCTCTCTCTCTCTCTCTCTCTCTCCCTCTCTCTAAGTTGCAATTTTGTGGTAATGTTTAAGGTTATTCAAAGGAGAGGAGTTGAATCATTGTCTTTCATTTTTCTATACCTCATTCTTATAGCCATCCAAGCCAAAAATCCCCCCAGTATGATGGTTATAATTGAAGAACATCTGGTGTCACGAATCCCTAAATTCTTCCCTGTGAATGTTCAGCTTTGTGGCTTTTTTGTTGTTGTTTAATTTTTTTTGTTTTGTTTTTCTTTAATTACTCAAACTGCTGATCAGGATATTTGTGCAGGTGTCATCTGCTCTGCTTCACCACCAATGCGCCTCTCTCTGGCGGTCATACACACTCTGTGGTGCTATCCTGTAGAAGATAAGCCATTAGCCAGGACTCCTCACCCTGGCAACTGAAGTGTTCCCACAGCATGTGTTACTTTATAGCCTGCCATAATAAAAAAAATATATGCCTTATAATATAATGTAGTATCTGCTGTAAACTCTGTCTGATCTTTGCTCTTATTTCCCACCTTAATTAATAGTTCACTCTGCTCCAACACTCTTCTGTTGAGTAGTTATTCCTGTTCGTAAGAAATTGACATAGATTCCACTGTCGTAAACAAGTACAGACTTTTAGTAGCAAAGGTCGTGGAATTAGTGATAACTTCCCAGCTGTGAGCCCATCTTTTCTTCAATCTTGTTTTCATCCATCTTTATAGCATTGAGACAACCACTCACCACGGATCGGTGCCCTTAATATTCTTATCCTCCTTGATCTTAGCCAACCTTTGACACAGTTTAGCATGACTTACAACTCGCTGCTTGTCTCTCATCAATTGGTATAACTAGTTTAGATCTCTTTTGGTTTAATTCCCTTTATAATTTATTTCCCTCCCACTGTCAGTATTATCCAGTGTCACATTCTTAATTTTCACCTTTACACTGATGACACACAGAATTCCATTCGCACCTGCCCTTTTAAAGCCATGTCACGTCCCAGATTAGGTGTCTGTACCAGTGACATAAAGTACTAGATGCGGTGTAACTTTCTCTAACTAAATTCTGATAAAAGAGAAATCCTACTAGTCGATCCAAAAACTCTTGTAAACAGCTGCTTTGATATAAGCACTGACACGCTGCCTAAAGCCTTTCGAAACTTTCTGAAACGAGGCATCATTTTCAACCAGCTACTTACTTTCCAAGCTGACATCAACTCCGTGGTTAAGTCCACATCTTCTCACCTCCATGATATTGCATACTTTGTTCTGTTCTTGAAGAGAATGGTGTTGAAACTTTAGTCCGTACGTTCATCCAAGATGGCAGCATGTATACAGCAGCTCTGGCCTTGACAATCACAATGGCCTTTTTTTACTGGTCTACCATCCAAAACCCTTGGCAGATTATAATATCTTTACATTTCGGCAGCTAGAGTAATCCTCTAGACATACTTTAGTCTTTCCTGGGTTATATATCATCCATTAGCACCAAAACTCTGGAATTCTCTCCCACGGAGTCTATACATCTCCTCTATCACTGCCTTCAAATTCCCATTAAAGATGTCCCTTATGTCACAGTCCTCATTTATTTCTGCTGCTGTCTAGACTACTCATTACATCTACACACCATATTCATATTCAAAACAATTCCATTTACATGTTTAGTGTGTTTTTGTGTCCCATGTGGATTATACTTTTGTGGTTAGTTTGTCGTTTGCATGTTATGTTGATACCATTGTGTTCTGTGTATGTAATTTGCCTGTCCTTGAGCTTGGGAAAGGTGTTATATAACTAAAATGTAATAATAATAATAATAATAATAATAATAATAATAATAATAAAAAGAATATGAATAAGAATAATTTGATATATTTATTAAGCAGCGATGGGGTCCAAGCACCATAACCCCACCTGGTTTCGCAATGTAAAGCACTAGACATTTCCGGCTTCCTCTCACCCTTTCACAAATTCTTATATTCTCATGAACTGCCTGGTGCAGAGCTTATTAAGGTGTGCTTGTTCTATAATTACACTTGGGAGAGCCCTGGTTTGTTTTCCACTCTGCGGGTGAGGGCTGGCTTTTGGGCCGGTTTGACTCATACAGAAACGAATTTCCATAAAAGACAAATTAGGGAAGTATGTGGACTGTATGATCTCTCTTATTGTTATTGTAGAGTGTTTAAACAGCAAAGATGGGTGTGGATTCGAGTGGAATACGTTTTGACAAAACCAGTCAAGCGAATGACTTTGGAATGTGCAGAAACAGTAAGAAGAAGAAGAGAGAGCGAGAGAGAGAGAGAGAGAGAGAGAGAGAGAGAGAGTAAAAAGACACACGCAACTATATTTCCTAAGGCTGACTAATGCTGACCAGTCACAGCAAGCTTGGCACTTGTCAAGGCTCAGCCTGAATGCCAAAACAGTTTAATGTCTGCAAGTTATCTGTCCTAATCTATTAGCTATTTCGAGCAAGGTTGTACAGACTACCGTTTGCTCCCCTCCCCATACCCGTACATAGGCACAAACGCACCCTACCCCATTAACCCATAATAAAGTAAGTATTCCCAATACTTTCTGCTGTGAGTGTGTGTGTGTGTGTGTGTGTGTGTGTGTGTGTGTGAGCACACATATCTGTATCTTGACACACCCATGAGGTATGGAGTAAAGTGGGAGTGGCTCTTCAAACTTCAATTTCAGTGACTGTTTTCCAAAGTGTGTAGGGCATATCTTACAGATTTGCTTAAACTTCCAATTCACAAGCCAAGCCACAACAGCTTATATAAATTTTCCCAGTAAACGCAAAGAAATCCAGGGATATATTTACGAACAATGGCGCTAGACTGGGTAAACCAGTTTTTGTTTACAACACTGCAGTCGACTAAAGATCATAACTCGTAGTTTCTGACCGCTGACTAGGAAAAAACAAAGAAAACGCCCCCTTAACTCGGAAATCCTACTTAGGAACTCGAGACCCTGGGTATGTCTCAACCAGCTCCCTAGTTCACGTAGTGAATCAATATATCCTGTACAAGAGTTCGGGCACTGGTAAGGACCCTTGCTCACTACACATTTTGACACCGATGACACGAATACGTATTTACGTTGTAAAACGTCAACAAAAATGGCTTAAAAATATTTAAGCTTTATATGTCTTTATAAATTTGTTAGCTTAATCACATGTATTTCTGTCATAATATGTCAAGCGGGATCGTAGGCAAGCTAGTGGATGTATTTTTTTAATCATTAAACACTTCAAAATCATTAGATTCAGACAAACCGTATAGAGAATGTCGAATAAAGTAAAAAAAAAAATCGCTAACGTAAGTAATCATTTGAGAGCTACAACAAGCTACTTACGTTTGTAGCCGGAAGTTGGCTGAGAGCTCATCCTCCATTTTTTTTCCGAGCTAAGAGGTTTCATAAAATATGACATCGTTTCCAGTAAGGGAACATAGTAAACACCGATGATCCCTGGTTTTTGCGGTGCATTGTGGGATTTTTTTTAAGGAAGCGAACGTTCCAGTGTACTGGAAGGATTTTGCGACTGAGACAGCCCTTAAAATGGCCGACTCCCTGATCAGAGCCCTGACTTTTGAACTTGGTATCTGATTGAGTTCACCAAGTGACATCAAATCAACTTGGCTGTTCACAGCAAAGTAGTACCACCTACCTTTAAACAAGCTATTCTATATATAGAAGTATTTCAGGTACAAGTTCAATCAACATACAGACATAATCTGCATGTTAAATCTAAGACACTGACTACACAGTTCGCCGTCTTGAGGAGGAAAATATACATCACTCATCCCATTTAGCTGGTTAGCTTGTTGATGACGAAACTCAATCCTAGTTTTTTTTCCGAGTACATTGTAGCTTGAATGCACAGAGGCAGAAAACGACGTCATTCTTAGCTCCCACTTCCTCCTATCAAGCCAGACGACTGGAAATATACAAGTCAGCAGGTGACTGCACATCATGACTGACCATTCCGTTTGTGATATCAAATTGTGATCTTAAACCATTTAAAACCATGCAAACCAAGTCTTTAGGAATTGGCACACTGATTATGTAGAATACAACAGAATTACCAATAAGCACAGGGCACATTTAGGGTGTTTTTTTTCGGACTGTGGCACAGTGATTGTCCACAACTTCAGTCCCTATGGGATCATGAGACAGTCCCAGCCTACGTGCAATTCGTTTATTATGGTAAGACAGCAGTTTAATGGTAGGCTAAACAACTGAAGTTAGACATCATGGCACACACACACACACACCCAGGGTGTTACCCGTTTGCTCCTCATTTCACACCCGTGTGTGAGGGAGAGGGCACTTATCAACATACCACACACTTACACACACACACACACTGCTCATGTGACTAATGCAAGAATGATAAGACACAAACACACATTCCCCCTCACATATAAGCAGAGTTCGAAGTAAACACACTTTTTTTTTTTTTTTTTTACACACAATTATATTTAAATTATACTTAAATTTACTTTGAGGAGATTTCTAATTTGCTTGCATATTAATACTTATTCACTATAAAATTTCTATAAAAATATATATATATTTCTATAAAAAAAAAAAACTTAAAAAAACAAAACTTTTATATCATTTTCATTATATTCCAAGTCACAAATCTCAATATTATGGATCAGGCTACTGTTCCAGTAAATTGTGCCTCTGTGCATATTAACTTTATTTTATTTCTTTTAAATATAGAAATAGGGTTTTATTTTGGAGCTAAGTATGCTACTTAAACAAACCACTGACGATAGATAGAAAAAAATCATATATACTATATATATATATATGCACACATTGTTATATTATTAATTATTAGTTATTCATGGTGATTAGCCATGAATATATCATTTGAAGCTCAAATGATTGAACATTAAGTTATTGCTCCCTCTGATCTTCCTATAACTATCTTATTATATATGTCTCCCTCTTATAGACTGGTCTCAGTAGGTAATAAGGCATTTAGCTCCCGTACTTTGGAATTCATATTTCAGATGTTAAAGCTGATCTAGAAACATATCTTTTCACTCACTACTATTGCAGTTCATTTGCATTTAAAGCTGATGTGTATAGTGGCCCCCTTACTGTACAGTACGGTTACTCTTGCATGTCTTTCCAGTGTCCTTTGGTTTGTGTCCAAAGCATTCTATCCTTGCTCTGTTGCTGTGTTCACGGATGTGTCGTATTTCATCGTCCTTTATTTTGTTCCTTTTATTTTGTCCTGTTATTTTGCCGAAGAATAAGCCAGGCCTCGTTATGTAGAATATGGAGATAAACGTGGTTATTTATGATGACTTGATATGCCAAATTGGTCAGTCGTACCAGAGGGACATGCAGATACTGTATATGGTTTGAGAATCTTTTGCGTTCGCACATATTCACTTTAAGTAATAGCTATGCCCTATGACACGCCTATAATTATGCGGCGTGATGATAGAGAAGGCTGTAGTGCACGTGTTTGTGTGTTTGTGTGTGTGATTGAGTGACTGAGTGTATATATCACCGTTTGCGAAGCGTTTTCCTAAACCCTTCCGCTAAAGAGTTATTAGTTTAATTTTATTGAGGCCAGAGATGTTTTGATTTCCCTTTTGTAACAACAAATACCCTCTTCACATTTCCAAATGGATGGCGACAAAGCCGCTTTGTACATAATGTACTCTCCCAGAGGTCAGTAAAAGTGAAAGAACAATCTCTCGTGTAACCCTTTCAGACTGACCCAGGCTGGATAAGGCTACGCTGGGCTTTATCAACCCAAGCACTAATAAAGAGTTCAGATACTGAGGTTGAGAGTCTGTTTTGTGTGGAAATAATCTAGATAAAATTAGCTAAATATATAGATATAGATACTTAAAATATAGATAACGAGACAATTCTGGAAGACACAATATATACTTTTACTTGCCTAGTCTTTGTGTGTGTGTGTGTGTGTGTGTGTGTGTGTGTGTGTGTCTTTCCCTCCTTACGAGAGTATGAGATTGCTGGTGTTTGTTTGTCATGCTGCAGGCTGTGCATGCTGAAAGAGGAAGACAGGGAAGGGAGAGACTCACATAACCTAACTGTATGGTCACATGGGTCCTCCATGTGCAGCTGCTGTGTGTGTAAATTTGTGCCCATGATTATACTCACCTACGCGTAGTCCGCAAACACGTAAGACGATGTTCCTGGCTGTCTGGGGTCAAAGATCAGACTTTCACTTGTCCTACATACACTAGCATTAACCCTTTCATCAGGTGGAATACTGTGCATGCCAGTACAATCATCCATGTCTCCATACCTGAAAAAAAAACAACAACCCCATCGTTTGTTTTATGTCAACAGCTTGATGATGTTATCAGTATTCACTGTTGTGTCTTATTCAATTACCTCTCGCAAACATGGTTACTGATACTCTACCTCATGGGTTGATCCAATCATGATTTACTTCGCAGCTCTGCGTAGCATAGCCGCTGTAGCCAATGCTACACTTTTCAACTGATGAGGTGGAAATAAAAGGTACAAGGTTGTGTGTAATGATAAATGTGTGTGTGTGTGTGTGTGTTTTTTGCTCTGTTGTTGGCGCTCCTATTCCATGTCAGCGTTAACAGACCCATGCTTGGTAATCACACTGCTCAATGCCTTTAAAAACACACACACACAAAAAAACAGACAAAATACCCATGGTAAGAAGAGGTTGGTATCCTTGTAGCCTTTTATTATTATTATTATTATTATTATTATTATTATTATTCTGTTCAACCAACAGAATAATTCAGCCAACACATGTTAATGTTGCTATTGATGAAAACAAGCTACTAGAAATATTCTACCAGGAGTTCATAATGTTACAGATAATAAATTCAAACCAGAAAAAGGCACCATTTACATGATCCCAGCTAACAATTTAACAGCTGAATGTTTTTTTTCTGAATGTTATGCTTATGCTTATAGGAACTTTTAGGAAATCAAAGACGTTTCAATTTCTGGATATTGTGAGAACTTTTACATGTAACTTTATAAATGTTCCTACAACATGGCTGAATCACGTTGTTGTAGAATTGTGAATGCAAACCTTTCCATGTTTGTTTGACTGTTTGTCTATTATATTACGTTTGCAGAACATTGCAGAAACTCCCATCCTGAAACGTTTTATTCCCTTTATGCCACAGCAATTTGCCAACTATTGCGGAACGTCCACGAGTCAAGTTAGTTCCTGTTATCAGTTATGTTATAGCAGGTCTAAACAGCCTTTCCGTCACAGTTTTTTTTTTCTGTTTTGTTTCTCTGTCTTGAAGGGCATTAGATAAGACCAGCTTGTCATGTTACTGAGAAACGTTCATGAAGACGTTGTCTTTTCATGGTGGAAAAATGACTGACTATTACAAAGCACTGACAACCGAGGTTCCTTCCGTAAATGTGAACAGAATAGAGTTAACAATATCATTGAAGATTGCTAATTTGAGTCCTGGCGATGCCACAGCCACCAGTGGCCGGGAGCCAAGGGAGAAAAACTGGCCATGCTTTCAGGGTTGGAGGGATGGGATACTCTCTTTCTCGCCTGTCAATCACAGAAGCTCTATCGAATCATGGGTGTCTGTGAGGTCATGTGCAGAAGATTGCGGATAGCGCTTTCCTCCAGGTGTGTTACGTTGCCCTGAAAAGATGCTGAGTTTGGCTTCACATGGCTCTGATGAAGCATGTGTTTACCTCACCCTCCCTGTTTGGTAGCTGTCATGTGATAGGGGGAGAGTTAGCAGTTGGGTGTGAATTGGCAAGACCAAATTAGGGAGAACAGTTTTTTTTTTTCTTTCTGTTTACTGTTAGCACTAGATTATGTGGAGTGTTTGCCGTACAAGTCCCTATCATCAAAGCCATGCTGCTATAGGAAATTAATCACCAAATTCTGACCAATGAGAATTTGAGAATTCAATAGGCCTGTGATTTCAATTTGTTAACTCTTGAAAATTCTAATTTCAGCTCATATGCCCACCTCCCTAATTTCATTCAGTCTCTATAAACCTATACAGGTTACACGGAAATGTCCTGTAATACACAATAACTCAGCATTTTCTCAGGATTAGACTCAGTGTTAGTGTCATATCATATTCAACTCCAGAATTTCCAGAGAGGTGGGATCATCAGTAGATGGAAGCCGGTATGAAGGAGCTGTAGCAATCATGAAGCAGTTTACTACTTTTATGCTGTTTACTACCTGATTCATACTAAGACATAGCTTAATGCTGGAGAATTAGAAATGGCCTTCACACACAGCAGGGTGTGATTAGGACCAAGGTTGGTCACCAAACCTGTTCCTGGAGATCTACCATCGTAAAGACTTGAGCTCCAACCATAATGGTGCACACCTGACCATCTAATCATTGCCTTAAGAAGTTCTTGATCAACTAAAACAAGTGTGTTAGCTTTTGGTTGGAGATGAAACCGGCAGGAAGGTAATTCTCAAGGATGAAGGTTGGTGACCACTGGCTTAGATTATCACCAGCACAGAATAATGCAGATAGAAGTATCTATCTATCTATCTATCTATCTATCTATCTATCTATCTATCTATCTATCAGGCCTTTATTTATTTATTTATTTATTTATATAGATTAGCCAGTCTCAGGACATGAATCTCCTGACAGACCTTGAGAGGTTCTGCAGAGAAGAATAAGAGAGGATTGCCTAATCTGGGTTTGCCATGCTGGTAGTATCATACAGAAGAAGTCTTAAGGCTGTAATTGCTACCCATGGGTGCTTTAACAGTGTCATAAATGCTCGGTCTATTTCATTTTTAACAATAAAAATCCTTCTGCTACATGTATGCATGATAAATAGAAAAAAAAAATATAGCAAGGTTAGAGGATTTGACCTCTGTCTTATTTCTATGATGTGCATTCTGGCCTTCCTAGCTCTTTGTGTATGGTGGGGGTAGGTTGATTGGGGGGGGGGGGGGGGGGGGGGGGGGTTAGC